>CAJQZJ010034368.1:239130-448981 GCA_907164525.1 Lophiomys imhausi
TGTGTGTGTGTGTGTGTGTGTGTGTGTGTGTGTGTGTGTGTGTGTGTATCTCCCAAATGCATGAAGGAATTTGACGAGGCTGAAAGAGTGTCAAATCCCCTGGAGCTGGGGTTTCAGGAGGTTATGAGAATCCTCACACAGCAACCAAACTCATGTCTTTCGGAAGAACATCAAGTGCTCTTAGCTGCTGAGCCATCTCTCCAGCCTTCTGAAAGTTTTTTTTTAATGGTTCTTTTGCTGTTCCCATATATAATTTCTGTGTTGTTCATTATTTTTTCACACAATGACATGGTCCAGTGTAAGTTTTACTTGCTTATATATTGTGATCATTCTCTGTTTATTAAGGTCACTCAGTGCTGGGGATGGAACCCAGGTCTTCCTCATGCTAGGTGATTCATATCAGCAGTCTTTTTCATTTGTTTTTGTCTTATTTTAATTTTGAGACACTACATTACCTAGACTGATTTTGAATGCATTGCAACTCAGGAAAGTTTCAAACTTTTCATATTCCTTCCTTGGTGTCTTGAAGAATAGCTATGGAGCATGAAATCTGACTTCTTGTAGTTTTCTGTTTCCTGCTCCAGTCCTGTAGTCAGACATTTATACATGAGGCTCAGATTCCTTTTATGAGAGAGTGGAAATAAAACTCACACTTGGGAACTATGTAATTCCTTTTTTAAAAAAGCTAGTTTGAATACTGGATGTATCAAACTTGTTCTTATTCTGGAAAGCCTACATTGTGATGTTTCCATAGTGTGGGGATGACATAGAGATGCTCTAGGTCTGTAATTCTGAATTTATCACAATTTTATGGTGACTTTATTTGTACAGTTAACTTGACATTCTACCTTAATATTTTATTTCAGTAATGTCCTCCTTTTCTGAATCTCACATGGAGGACTCACAACAAATGTGTTAGATCTGGGCCATTGCCCTTCAATGCTGAAATTGCAGGTACCCTAAGGCAACTGATGTCTGCCTTTTGAGCAGAAGATTTAAGGGAGAAAAAGTCTTTCACATTCACTTCTGCATTTTTGCTATTCTTTTGATTTATCTAACTTGGCAGATATAAAACTTTTCTTCTGAGAAAGAAAAGACCTCTGAACCCTAAGGCCTTCTAATGTAGGGCATAGGAAATTCTGCTATAAACAGAGGAAGTCAGATGCTTCCTCCTCCATAACTTCTAAGAAAATTATTATTGCTAACATCTACTACCACCTAGCAATAAAAAATTAACACAAATCAATGAAAATTCTTCATTACAGGAAATTATTTATCTAGAGAAACAGACGTTAAACATAATTTTTACTCAATTTGATTTGACTATTTGCTCTATGTACAATAGAGATAAATGGACTTCATTATAGAGTCCATGTTATTTGTTTCTAACGGAAGAAATCATTGTAGTTTGAAAAGAATAACATTCTTTTGCAATGACAGTGGACACTGAGTCAAAATGTACCGGAGGATATTAGAGACAAGCACTTTTACAGAATTTTACAGCTGTAGGTGATAAAGGTCTTCCATAGAATTAATGTTCCTAACCACTTTTGACAGCAAAAAAGGATCTAATAAAAGTAAACTAGAATATTTTATAAATTTTGAAGTGTTTAATTTTGGCTATTATGACAGTTTTATTGCATCTAATTTTTTCAAATTATATCGTTTTTTAATTTTTTTTCTTAAAATGTAACATAAATGAAAGAGAAACATTTGGTGGTTTGTATTGTCTGGAATTTAACACAAGTAGAACTCCTATTTACAGGATTGGGTTATCAAGAGGACTTAAAGATTGTCACCCTAACTTCATAAGAAGGAGAACCTGAACAGAGTGAGAATTAACATATTATTTGAACAGTCAGAGCTGAAGCTATGTGAACAACAACTCTAAAATGGAAGAAAGTAGAGGATTTGGAGACACAGCCAGGGTCTGCTCGGCAGGCACAGAAGCTACAGGGCACAGGAGCTTGTGGGAATATTTCTGAGGACAGCCTGGTGATCTTCAGGACACTGAGTGTGGACTGGGTCTCAGTGAGGCTGAGAATCTGCAGTGGCACGGTTTGAGAACATCAACACTTCAGTGATTCTGTAGGGTCACAGTAAGAATCCATGACAAATCCCTGTTTGGCTTTAGTAGATTAGAGAAGGAAGAGAGAAATGTGGGTGGGACACTCCCAGGGGCATCTCCATGGGCAACATGTTCATGAGAATCATTTCCTATTTAGAAGAGCCTTTTCCTCTCAAACTGCTAAACCTAAGAGGACAAACAAACAGCATGCCACTGGATACACATGTGACCACATCTGCCCAGCATAACTAGGTCATTCAAGGATGGAGATTTGGTCATAAGCTGATGGAACTCTGCCCACTACCCTCAAGTGAGCGCCACATCACAGAGATTCTCAAGAATAATAGTGGACTGTGGTTGAAATTGTTGCAAAACTCAGACTCTTTTTTTGAAAGCAATATTTAGGGATGCATAGAGCCACCAGGCAAGATAAATGAAAGACTAAGAAAGGAATTTGGGAATGGCTAAAGCACATATCGAGCAAGACAATATGCCCATTCTAATGTTGCCTTTACACAGAACAATTCTTTCTCCATTCCTTTACACAATGCAACATGGCCTCCATTCATGACAGATTTCAAAGCACAGAAAAAAAACGTAACAAATAACTTACTGAAATCAGACTCAGATGTAATGCAGTTGTTGGACTCATCAGAACAGGAATTTTGATAAGATAAATATGTTCAGTGTTCAAGAAAACCATATACAATTCATGAGAATGAAAGAAGAACATGCGCAAAAAAAAAAGAATCTAAGAAAAAAGAAAAAATTCTAGAAACAAAAATGTCTATAATGGAAATGAAGAATGCTTTTGACTGATTCATAAGAATATGGCCTAAAGAAGGAAAGAACTGAGGAGAGTGAAATACAGGAATAAATCCCTCTAAGCTGAAATATAAAAAGAAAAGAAGTGAGGAGGCCAAAGGAAGGTAATAGGGGGGCGAGGAACAATGGAAGAGTGGGCAAAGAACATACAGGACATGGAAGAGGAAAAAAGAATCCCTGTGGGTCTGCAGGGGATGATAAAGGATGGCAGGGTTTCGAGAGATGGGGAAGGAGAGTTACTAAAGCATGCTTTGTTCAGAAATATAGTGTTATCTCACCTATTATTGCTAAATTAAAAATTAAAACAAACAAAAATTAAAAAGAAAAAAATGATTGGACCCAGATTTTTTTCTTTTTTTATTTAATTGCTCTCAAAAACTGCTGAATGTACATGAGTTGACTCATGCCTTCAATTTCAGCACTTAAGAAACAGAGGAGCACAAACCTTAACGAATACAAGGCCACACTGGTCTAAATATCAAGTTCTGGACCAGTTAGGGCAATGTAGCAAAAGTCTGCTTAAATAACAAATACATGAATCTTTAAATATTAAAAATATGTCTTGAGCTACATTTTTCTGGTGATTAAAGATGTTGAACATTTCTTCAAGTGTCTCTCAGCCACTGGAGATTCCTTTTTTGTGAATTCTCAGTTTAGCTCTGAACCCCATTTTTTGATTGGATTATTTGGTTTCTTGGTGCTTAATTTCTTGAGTTCTTTGTAAATTATGGATATTACCACTCTAGCAGATGTGGGGTTGGTAAAGAACTTTTCCCAATTTGTAGGCTGCCATTTTATTCAAATGACAGTGTCCTTTGCCTTACGGAAGCTTTTCAGTTTCATGAGGTCCCATTGCTCAAAGAAAGTTAGTTCTCCAAAAAACATGAACCATCACTAATGGTGAATGTCTGTAAAAAAAAAAAAAATAAAGCAAAATTTGCAAGGAAAACAAAAGCAACAGCGCTGAGGTTGCTGAGAGCCTAGGTAGCTTTATTTTAATTTTCTTGAGGATTCTAAAAAACAAGGCTAAGTTCAACTGTCAACTTAACGATATTAAGGAGTGAGAACTTCGAGAGTTGATGAGCATCAAAGCTCTGGCCTTATGGATGAATTCATGCCACTGCTCCAGCAGTGGACCAAAGTAGAACAAGATGATTTGATCTTTCTTCCCCATTCTGTGCACGTGCTCCTCACTGTGTGATGGACCCAGTCATGTTAAGAGATCTTGAAGCTCTAACAGGATGTGAACCTTTGATCTTGAATTTCTCAGCCTCTCATTCTGGGAGAAATAAATTTCTTTTCTTCATAAATTAGCCACACTAAGATGTTCTATTATAGTAGCAGAAAACAGCAGCTATTAATATATCATGTAGGCAGAAAATCAATAGAGAGGTTTAAGCTGAATAGATAAATAAAGTTGATCAACATCATCTGCCAAACTAATGAAGACAAAAATAGATATGACACATATTAATATTATCAGAAATGAAATATTTGATGAGGAAGAGGAAGGAATGGTGGAAGAGTTAACTAAGACTAAGTATGTATGGGAAGATTTATGGAAACATGCTACTTTATAAGCTACATAAAGATCATAATTTTTAAGAGAGTTTGAATAAAGGTCCTCAGCATGGGTAGATAATGATGCTCCCAGAAATCATGGGTTATTAAATGAAGATCTGTTTCCCTATGAATTATTGTTAGAGATGCCTTTGAGATACCCAAAACAATAGGCTTTTGTCTTTGTTCTTGGTTGTCCATTGTAACTAGATATTGAAGACACCACATACTTTGGTTGAAAAACATAAAGAAATCAATTTTAAATTCTCCTGGAAATTTTCATTCTACTGACAAGTTTCCATAGTGTCAAAAGTCTATGCAGGCTGCTGAGGGAGAGAAATCACTAATGCTCAAATCCAATAGTGGAATTTGTTACAATACTGATCTGCTTTGCAGTATAGATCCACTAGTGCAGTGTTTCCCAATCCTCCTAATGCTGTGACCCTTTAATACAGCTCTTCATGTAGTGTTGATCTCCAACCATAAAATTATTTTCATTGCTACTTCATAACTGTAATATTGCTACTGTTATGACTTTTAATATAAATATCTGTGTTTTCCAGTGGTCTTAGATGATTTCTGTGAAAGGGCCATTTGAACTCCAAAGGGAGTTGCAACCCACAAGCTGAGAATCACTGCACTAGTGCATCAGGGTCATGAACGTTATGGGTACAACCAATCACTTTCTGCTTGAGTTTGAGGCCTGAATCATGGGAAGCCTTCATGTTTGTTGTTGTCAAGTTGATCAAAATTCCATGGTTAAGGATGTCATAGGCTCTAGCTGTTACTATTGCTGTTATTATTACTGTTTTGCTAAGTGAATATATTGTCAAACTGTCTTCTGAATATTTGTGATTTTACCCACATATTCTGACTACTCTAGATGTTAGTGAGAGAAGTTATTTTATGTAGTGTATAAATGGCAGTTAATGCAAACACTCATAACTTGTCAGAGTACAGAAGATAAGTAACTGTTGGGGTCTAAGCCCTAGATGGTACTCCTGTCTCTCCTATCTGGCATCCAAGACTCTGGAACAATCACAGAAATGGTTAGAGAGAGTGCAAGGGCTAAACAATGGGGAGGATTGTTTTGAAATGCTATCCTGTGGACATGACATCACTGTTGCACTCATGAGATCACAGCAGCTGTAGTTACTTGTGCAATATCAAGCCCTTTAACATTGCAGCATGGATGGTAGGGTAGAAGGGCAAACTAAAAACCAACACCCTCAGATGAGGAATTATTGGTAGGGAATGGCTGCAGGGGGTCAATTTTAGTCAGGTTTGTGGCCACTGGCAAGCTACCCATGATCCACTAAATAATCCTATACCTATGGACCTGTGAACATGGAATCAACATTAATTAAACTCACAGGATTCTCTTAAATAAAGAATATCACTAAAGTAAGAGGGAGCTGTGATAGAAAGATCACTTCCAAATGGAGTTGGGGGGAATAGGAAAAAAATGGGAATAAATATGATCAAAAATGGTTTATATGCATGTGTGAAATTGTCAAAGAATGAATAAAACCATTGAAATATGAATGAACCGTAGAATTCAGTTAGGATTTTATAAATCTGGATCTGTTAATTATGCCATACATGGTATGTTGCATAAATGATTTAAAATAGGAAAAGCTGATGTGGGATACACAGGAACTCAATGACCTCCAGGATGTTTCTCTAAACATAAAACCATTTTTTAAAACAAATTTCAAGATTTGTTAAAATGTTGATAATGTATAAACTAAATGTCATGTCATGAAATTGACACATTTGTGGCCTTCCTTTCAGCATAGTCTAATCATGACCAAGATATCAGATAAATCCAAGTAGAGGGACATTTACCAAAACCAGTCTATCTCTATTCTATATTGTCCATAATACCTTAAGAGCTACTTAAAATTTGAAAGATATAATCTGTTTAGCCATTCAAACAGGCAGGGAATGTACAAGAAATGATTTGCTCGTGGGCACTGGCAAGAGTGGTTATGACAATATAAAGACATTTCTTTTGTAACTTTTTCAAATTTATTTTTTCATTAATTAACTAATTTATTTTATATCCTGATCAGAGTTTCCCCTTCCTCCTCTCCTCCCAGTCTCTCCCTCTCATCTCCCCTCCCTGTGTGTTCCCTCCCTTTCTTCTCTGAGAAGGGGGGACCTCCCATTGATATCAGCCTGCTGTGGCACATCAAGGACTGGGTGCATCTTCTTCTATTGAGGCTAGAAAAGGCTGTTCAGTTAGGGGAAAGGGATCCTAAGGCAGGCAACAAAGTCAGAGATAGCCCCTGCTGCTGCTGTTAGAGGTCCCACATGAAGACCAAGATGTACAGCTACATCCTATGAGAGGGAGCTCATCCTTGACACTATTAATAATTTTCTGCTATACTTTCAGACAGGAGGCTAGCACAACTGTCATCTGAGTGACTTCACCCAGCAGCTGATGGAAAAAGATGCTGAGACTCACAGCCAAACTTTAGGTTGAGCTCAGGGAATCTTGTGGAAGTGGAGGAGGAAGGATTGAACGACCCGCATGTGTTAAAGACACCATAAGAAAACCTACAGGATGAACTAATATGGATCCATAGGGGCTCACAGAGACTGAACCACAAGCCAGAGAGCATACATGGGATGGACCTAGGCTCCCATACATACATGTAATGAAGACATTTCTTATGAGGATGCTTTTACTATCAGGAGAATCCATAGGTTTACTTATGTTTGTAGTCCCCTTTTTAAGAAAAGGCATATGTTTTTAAATAGTTTGGAGCCGCTTCCTTTTATGTATTTTAAGTACTGTTGTTTGTTTGTCTGTTTTCTAAATAGCACTTAATCCTAGACAGATGAACCCAGTCAACCATTATTGGAAATTGACAAATTGTTCCTTTTAAATTGGTGAAAGCTGACAACATTATTTACATTTTGGGACTATACTTTTTGTTGGATTGTTCGAGGCCTTGTGGATGGCCCCAGACTAAATTTTGTGTTTAAAGTTAGTTGAGACTCTTCAGGTGTTATTCCTAGGAACTTAGGAGAGGAGACTTGACTCCTTTAGTTTTTGTGCCATTGAGGGGATGAGCTGGAGTTTGTGCTGACCACTTAGCTCCATTTGGAAGTACAGAAAGCATGTCCTTCTCTATTGACTCTCCCCTTGAAGAATGTGCACTGATCAGAGTTTAATGTCTGAAAATTGCATGATTTCTCTGACCAAGAGAACAGGTAACTTCACAGAGAAGTCCTGTTGGATCCTAGCTGACTTTAGAGGGCAAGGACAAAAGTTTGCTCTTTCTTGCCTCCTAATCCTTACTGGTGTAGGCCTCCACACTTTGTCTATTGAACATCCAGAAGGATAGCTTTATTTCTTTATTTGTCTTGTAATTGTAACATTTGTGCAACATTTAGGTGAAATATGGAAAAAATAGTTTTAAATAAAATCTTAATTTTGCTAAGAAGTAGTTTTTCTAAGTGGTAAAAGCCTAATGAAGTTGGGAATACACAACTAATTGTATGGACTAGAAGAGCTTTTTGTTTCTTTTTTTCTTATTCTTTTCTTTCTTCCTTTCTTCCTACTTTTTTAAAGGTCAGTTTTCATAAATGTTCCTATGAACAGACTGATAGGACCTTGGGAATTTTAATAAACTTTAATTATTAAGCATATCATCATTAAATTTTATTTTCTACAAATCTTAGGTGACTTACTCTACTCCCTGTGACTCAGATTTAAGCTTTATCAATATTTCTCTAATAATCTTTTATCTGTTTTGGAAATGTTACTTTATCTTTTATCATATGAATTCTTTTTTATAAGGAATATTTTTAGCTTTTTATCTTTTATCTTTCTCTTAACTACTTACTGTCTTCTTTACTTAAATTTATTTATAGATGAGTGTAACAAGTTAAAGTTACCTGTCCATACACATTGTTTAACTACCAGGATAATTTGCTTTTCTGTCCTTGGTAAAGTTGTTCTCTGGTTAGATTTCAGTGTATGTTTTATCTCAGAGTTTAAGAGTTGCAGGAGTGTGCTGAGATTTCAGTGACCTTGAGAATTAAGCATTCTTCATAAGAAAGAAAAGGAAGAAGGGAAAATACACAGGAAGCCAAAAATCTTAACTTGTTAACTCTGTATGTACAATTTTGGATGCAGGTGAAATTTATTCCCTTTATCGTTTAATCAGTAGATACATGAAAGTTCAGATGTCGATGAAGTATTGTCACTCCCTATATAACCATTCCATGTATCACCATGCCATGTGTTGGGAGAATTTGCCCATGTTGGAGCAATTGTCAGATAGACTTTCCTGGCCTTGACATTGCCTCTCTTTTATGAGTGGATTTCTTGACAACATTTTGGTGCCTATGAACTTAGTCCCTGAGAATAGATGTCTAACGCTGAAACATTGCTAGAAGCGCTGAATCTGCCACCTGCTTTTTAAAATAAATTTTTCCTTGTCCTTCCTAATGTCAATTCTCTAAAGCATTTGATAGGCAGCCGGTAAACACTAGCCTTTCCGGGTCAAAAACATCAGATAATTTCTCCAAGTAACCATTTTTGCAAAGCCTGAGCCATATGGTGTGTCTCAAAAGCTTTCAGCTTGCAGGACCAGTGTTCTCAAAGACCAGCTTGCTTTACCTATCCCTCAGCCAACTTGCAAAAAGGAAAGTCCCTCAGCCAGAGATTTCCTCGGCAACCCTGGAATATTTACTCCTTTGAAACCAAAATGTCTATGTTTCATGAGGTCCTATTTATTATTTGTTTATTTTATTTCCTGTGTTGCTGTGCTCTGTTCATAAAGTATTTTCCTGTGCCAATGAGTTCAAGGCTGTTCCCCAACAGGAGGTGGAAATAGGTTAAAAGCCAGAGAGGATGGAGTACACAAAAAACAAAGCCCTCTAAATCAACATGAGCAGAGTTCTTATGAAATCACAGAGACCTAAGCAGCAAGCACACAGCCTGCGTGGGTCTTCAGGGTTCTTAACATATATATTATGGCTCCCTATGTAATGTTTTTATGGTATTCCTGCGTGTGCTAAAGGAGTGGGTCTGTGATTCTTGTGCTTTCTCTTGGGTTATTTTCTTTCTGGTAGTTTGTCTTGTCCAACTTTGATATGATAGTTTTTGTATTATCTTATATTTTATTTTGTTGTATTCTTAAAAAAATGAATGGACAGATGGATGAACGGATGAATGAATAAATGAATGAATGAAACCTAGCTATTAGGATAAAGGTTAACAACTGGACTGTCACATTTATTTGCTGTGAGAAGGAAAATCAATTTTCTCCAAAACATTGGGTATATTAAATATTCCAGGACAGACTTCATGTTCAGGAGTGGTTGACCAACATATAGTGGACTCCACAGTTTTTTTGTGTTTCCTTTTATTTGATTATAGTTTGGTGGCACTTTTTTTCATCTTGGGTGGGGTTTTATTCCATCTTCTTGCTTGGAGGATTGGGTTGTTTTAGTGGGGTTTTTGTTTCTTGAGAAAGAACTTAAAGTTGGGTGGGTAGGGAGAGTGAAAAGATATGGCAGGACTTGGGGGAAGAGAAGAATATGATCAAAATACAAAAAAAAATAAAATAAAGAGAAAAAGGAAACAAAAATGTCATCTTGTGAGCTATGCTGACTACACCACTTATGTTCTATATACCTTTTGGATTTGAATACGTAATTTTATTAAGTCTGTGGCAAACAAACGTAAAAGAACAAACAGCGAGTAGCAGATAGAGAGAACCATGGTTAAACTCCTGACTGCAAACATTCAGTAGATACAGGGTGTGAAAAAGTCTTCTTGAAGCAATCAGCTGGAGTTTCCGCCTAAGGCAGAGTCCTGGGCAGAGCGGAGTGCCCCTCAGGCTAGGTTTCCAAGTAAAAGAATGACTAGCAGCAGACAGGTTACATTATCAAGCCAGGCATTATCAACAGCCAGCAGAAACTGACTGGCGAAGGTGAGGTAGTCAGCTCAAGCTCCTGATCAAGTATTCTTTCCATGGATGAGTTTTCCATGGAGAACTTCCAGTTGCTCAGTCCCATTGCAACACTTTCATAACCTGTGATAAGCAATAGTAACATCTTTCTGGGATGGAAGGGTTAGGGGGTAGAGGGTGGGAGGGAAGGATTGGGAAGGGTGGAAAGAGGACACTATGATGGAGATGTAACCTGAAACAATAAATACATAAATTTATTTTAAAAAAAAGACCTGTCAGAACACAAGCTAGGCATGAAATAAAAGACTCAAATTCTTTAAAAAAAATTCTCTAAAAACAACTTAGTTGTTTTTAGAAATGTATTTTTTTTGTTCTTTTGCTTGTTTGTTTTTGTTCTAGGGCTGTTTTGTTAGTTACCTTGATGAACATTAGAGTTTGAGGACTAGCCTGTCCTAGGAGAAGATGTTTTTCAAGAACGTTTTTGAGAATACTTAAAATAAATAATTGAAGTTTAAGTCAGGAGAGCCCTCATCACTCCCAGTGTCTGCTTTTAATGAGTTTTCAGAGCAGGTGACAATTCACCAATACAATGTACATTACAACCACACAAAACAAAAACTTGAGGAATCACCACAGTCAAATGGAACCTGAAGAGATGTGACCACTGAAAGCAATGCATGGCTGGGAGGAGAAAGGTAAACAGAAAGGTAAAGCTAAGGGAATTATAGTGATATGTAAACCCTAGTTAGTGGGAGCACATTAGTAGTGGTTATTAATTGTAGCAAGTATACCACATGGGTGTAAGAGATAAATAATACAATAAATATGCTGTGTGATCAGCAACAATGTTATGCTTTCTAATTTGTTCCTTTCTAACTTGGTTTTGTTTTGTTACATGATGTTTTCTTTGAGAATGAGATTTATTCTCCTTTATTTTCTTGTTGCTGTGATAAATGCCATCTCCAAAGACAACTTAGGAGGAGAAAGGGGTGTTTTGGTATACACTTTCAGGTTATAGTCCATCAATGAGGAAGTCAGTCAGCAGCTACTCAAGGAGGAGCGGTTAAGTGGAATCGCAGAGGCAGGAGGCTGGTTACTGGTTCACTCTCAGTCACGTAGTCTGCTAGGTTTATGGAAAGGTCAAGACGTCTGCCTTGAGAATGGTACTCCTCACAGTGGCTGGAGCCCTCTACATCAATCAACAATCAAGGCATACCTCAGATATTCCTGAAGTCAAATTTGCAGCAAAACAATCCAAGTGACTCTAGGTTGTTTCAACTGATGAGTGAATTGAATTAGCACAGAGGTTTTCTCTGGTGACAGGCTGAGCTCGCACCTCTGAGGCTGAGTTATCCTCCTGCCTCTTTCTCCCAAGTAACGAGGACTATAGGATGGTATGTATCACTGTGCTGACTGAAAAATGAAAATGTTTAGGGCCAGGCATATGGTTTATTCCTATCATGGCAATGCTCATGAGAATATTAACATTATTGTTTTAGGTGAGCCTGGGCTAAAGAGTTAGACTCTCTCTCAAACAAAACAACAACAAAAAAGAAGGAATAGATATATAACTAAAACATTTCCACATGCTTTAGTAATTCTGCCTTTATTAGTTTATAGATACTTTATGAAGAAATAACCTATACAGTATACCATTATCACATTAAAAATTAAAATTGCTTATATTATTCTTCAAAATAGACATTATAGTCTTAGCATGGGTCCTGCCCAGTTAGCATATCCATGCTTTGTTTGCAATAGTCATAAGGGTTCTGTAGTAGGATATGAATTGTCATTCAATTATATTTTCATGTTGAAATGAAGAGCTTTTATTGAAATAGTATGCAACTGTCTGGAGGGCACCACGAAGAAAGAAGCTCTGTGTGCATAGTAGAAGCTAGATAAACTTATTCCTAATGGCTGTAGTGTAGACAACACTAGCAACATAGTATTGAAAAATAAAGATCTTAACTAATGCTAAGCCACTGTGACACGGGGAATGAGTAAGAACTATGACAGGGAAGTAAGGCATTCCTGGGAAGCACAGGCTCGGCATCTTCTTTACCTAGAGTAGGGATTAGCAATGGGCTGTCACTGACTGAGGCAATCCTGTGCAACACATCTGAGCTAGCTAAAATAGGGTAAGGCCTTGTCCACTTTCACTCAGCTACACCTTAACATCTTTAAATACCTCCGTCTCTAACACTGTAGGACCATTCTAGATGCTGACTGTAAAAGCAAGAACATTACATCCTAGAATGTTCTTCTATTTGCCTGTAGAGAAATCGTGATGATTGTTGTTGTCATACCTCCTACAAAGGAAAAGAATATGAACTTCTGTAAATACACATGCTAATTTACAAGAACTGCCTTATGCTTACTTGTTACTTAATATTTGTATAATAAATGTGTGGCCTTGTGATCAGATTTGCATGATAACTAATTCCATAATAATCTATGCTAACATTGTAGAGAAAAGATGATTAAAGCCCATCTACAATTTTTAAAGACCCTTCCAGGTACATATGAAGAAAACAAAATTTAACATAGTTATTTTGATGACAGTTCCTATGTGAGTAAATAATATATCAGTATATCAGTTTTTTAAAGTTGAGCCTTAGAAGCTGTTGAATTAAAATACCTTATTTATTCTATTAAAAACTGCATTACAATTTCATCACAACAATATACCTCCTACTTATAAAGCATAATTTCAATTTTTTGTATTACAAAAAATCAGGAAAACACATATGACATACTTTCAATATTGGTTACTGTCATAGTTAGCTTCTAATGTCCACTTGACATCAACCTAGAATTACCTGAGAAGAGCGAATCTCAACTGAACACTTGTCCCTATCTTATTGTCTTGTGATCATGTCTGTTGGTATTTTCTTAATTGCTAATCTATATAGAAAGGTCCAGCCTACTGTGGGCAGCACCATCCCTAAGCAGGTGGGCCTAGGATGTATGATTAGGAAAGGTAGCCTCAAAATCCACAGGAAACAAGGTCGTAATCAATGTTCTTCCATGATCTCTCTTTCAGTTCTTGTTCTAGGTTCCTGCCTTAGTCAGCTTCCTTCAGTGACAGAGTATGACCTGTAAAATAAAATAAACCATTTCCTCTTCAGTTGCTTTTGGTCATGGTATTTATCACAGCCACAGAAAAGTAAACTAGAGCATCTATTTTGCTGGTGGAATGCTGCTAGTAAATTATATTGGGTGTACTTGAAATCTTTTCTATGATTTATTACAGAGAAGTTGTCCCATTTTCCAATAGTTTATAGGAAAGTGACTAATTTAGAAGGGTATGGAAATTTCAAGTGGTAAAACTATAATACTTCATAATTCAAAAACAATTCATTTCACTAACAACAGGATCCCTGGAAAATTCGCACAGTACATATGAGATGTGTTTTTGTCAGCCCAAAGCTCAGTATGGAGCATCACTGAAATGATTATTTAATCAACAGTCTGCAACACTCAAACCTAAAATAATATCATTTTCAGAAAAGATCATCAAACTACTCAAACAAATATAAGCCACATAATATTGTTACACATGAAGGACGCTAAACATTCAGTCAAAATGGCTTACATGAGAAAAAAAGAATTCATTGCTCCTGAAATGAAATGATTTATTTTAAGGGCTGATTTTGAGATAATCTCTGGACCATGTGCTTGGGTGGTTTGTTGTTTTAATTTAGGTGTGGGAAATAGAGTTTCAGCTCATGATCCATCTGCCATAACAGCCTTGGGTCATCAATTCTAATTTTGAGTTCCAGTGTTTATATAGAAATGCCTACTATTTCTTAGAAAAGCTGTCTCAGGCATATTTAAAAATTTTTCCAATAGCATAAAAACTAGTCAGTTTTGAATACTTATACTAACTGAGCAAAGTTGACCTCTGGGAAAATAAGTGTCTTATAGGATTCATTTTCTTCCATTCAGCACCCCCAAAACATTTTTTGAGTCTTATGGCGAGAATTATATTTTAGTGGCATGGGTCATGCTCACTCTGTCATTCTGCTTTTCAGTCAAACACAAACTCGATTTTTTTTTTTTTTGAGAAGTAGCTTCTCTGGATCATCTTTCTAGATCCCTGCTTCAGAGTTTCAGAATCCACAGATGGTACAATGGTATCATCTTTGGTGGACACTCCAAGCTCACAAACAGATGTGGCTAGTAGTGAACGCACTATTAGGGGTCTTTGTCAGTTTTCCACTTTTGAGCACTCATGGCCTATACTTCTGCAGTTATTTTCATCAAAAAGTCAAACAAAACACTCTTCCGGACCCCTTTTATCACCCAGATTATCTTTTCCCCAACTAAGGAGGACACTTTTTGTACTGGTCTGCCACAGAGGCAGGAGATCTCTGACATGCCATTGTACACTTACAAACCTCCCTCTCTTTATGTGATGATCCTTCCAAGTTCTTCAGGGTTGTCTTCCCTTGCAATGGTTCTGCTCTTCAACACCTTAACACTCTGTTCCAGGACCTGGAATTGTACCACAGCTTGCATTCAAGAGACTTAAGCCCTATGGAATTTGATGAAAGTGGTTATTTTTTTTCCTTTGGTCACTTTTTCCCCCCAGCATGGCTCAACGGCCCAGTCCTGATCCAGAGTCTAATGGTTTTGCTGCTGAGAAATCCTTCCCTAGCTCAGTGCATCAGCTTCTGACTATATCGGAGGTATTTCACACTGGTAAATACAACTTGCTTAAGTGACCTATGAGAGACTTTCTTGGCAGACATAATACACATATCTACTCAGCACAGAAAGGGAACCTATGACAGGATAAACTAATGATTACACCAAAGTTCAACCGTAGTGAACCAATGAGTTTCTATTGAGGTTACTAACAGAAGTGTGGGTTGGGAGGTTAGATATTACTTATAAAAGTATGGGTGAGTGGTTACTTACAGAAACAAGGATAATTCTAAAGCAACTATGTCACTCCAACATGAAGACCTCAACATGGATGACCACTCAAAAAAACTATAACCCTGGAGCTCTATGCATAACTTGTAGGCAGCTTGCTGGCCACAGTCTCCACTTCAGAAGTTGTTCACTGATATGAAAAGCTTGGTAGGGAGAGCTTTGAGAAACTTGAAAGTTTCTCCAAAACACATGACATTTTTACCCTCTCCTTAAGAGAAAGTCTCACTATATTGCTCTGGCTCTTCTGGAATTCTCTATGAAGAAGACTAGCCCTGCCTTCTAGAGTGATGGGATTAAAGACCTGTGCACCAACCCCACACATGTGATGTTTTATATCTAGAGATTCATGAGCTTTCCAGGCACTCTCTGGGGAACATTTTATTGGGAGGAAATTATTATAGAACTCTGAGTAGACTTTTATAAAACTAACAAGGAAGAAAATATATTGAATTTAAGACAATGTATTTTCCTCTAGACAAAAATATACAAAACATATCAAAAGGAATTTTTAGTTGTGAGCCTAACCTTTTTGTTAAATGTTTATTTATTACTTCAAGTTACATCTCCATCACAGTGCCCTCTTTCCACCCCTCCCAGTCCTGTCCTCCCACCCTCTACCCCCTATCCCTTCCATCCCACTACTCTGGAGTGGAGTGTCCATACATATGTCCCCACCCTAGTTCAGTAGTCATATGAGGGCTAAGAGCTTCCTCATATACTGGGAACCTATATGGCAGCACCACTAGGGCAAAGTGTCTCATTTACAGGTAACAAAGTCTATGTTTCTGTTCCTTTTGGTAGAATAGTTATCCTGTACAATATGGCTAAAATCCAATTATAAGTGAATAGATGCCATGTGCATCCTTCTGACTCTGGGTTAGCTCACTCAGGATGAGCTTTTCTAGTTCCATCCATCTGGCTGAAAATTGTATGATTTCATTGTTTCTGATAGGTGAGTAGTATTCCATTTTGTAGATGTACCACAGCTTAAAAGTGAGCTCTCCTTACAGATCTCAAACCAATTTTATTAGCCTACATTGGACTTTTATTCACCAAAAGTAATAACAAATTTTCTCTCTTGGGTATATGAAACTCACTGAGCATCTGAAAGAGTTAATGTGACTACATAAAATTTACAATGGTGGGTTAAAAGATTCACTTAATAGAAATGTTCAAATCACCATAACTCTCACTGTAAGATGTACTTGATTACAGACCTCTGTGTCAAGTGCTGAGAAAAATATTGGATGTCTGGAAAGAAGTGATATGGATGAAATAATCATTGATATTTTTTTGGTAATGAATATTAAAGCACTGGTGACTAAACACCATTCTGATGAAGACTTAGTAAAGCTTAATATTTTATTTCAGACGGTCTCAATAAATGAATAGACATGCATGTATTAATATTAATGTGTGACATGCAGTATTCTGTGTACTTCATATACATTATGTATAATATGCTCATACATTGAATGGAGAGGATTATATATGGACATATACTAGGTAATGCATAATATATAACATATAGTATATATTTAGAATGTGTGTCTAAGCATGGAAGTGAATGCTGTGAGGAAAAAAAGATTTTCTGACATTCCAGTTGTAAAAGAAATAACAATATCTTTTGAAAAATACTTCAGCATCAGTAAGTTTATACCAATGAAATATTGACCATCAAACATACGTAAATACATGTATTATACAAATAGTGTTCATGTAAAAGGAATATATAAATGTAAATGGGAAATGAAAATAAATTAAACAAATATAGAAAAATATTTCATTGTTTTTATACTAGGTTTGGAACCGAGGGCCTCAAACTTGGTGGGCAGGTAGTCAGTCACGGAGCTATAATCCCAAATGCAACTTTCTTATAGAAATCTACTTGTTTCAAGATTTCTCTGGTTCAATTGAATTCAATAAGAATTTCAGTGACTTAAAAAAAAAAAACAAATACCTTTTTTACCTGGAAGGAAAATATAAAGAAATTATTTATTTTTTAATTAAATATGACTAAAGATAAAGTGGAGACTGAGATTTGATGTTATCATCATCATCATCATCATCATCATCATCATCATCATCATCATCATTTGTGTCCAACTGCCTTTAATTAGAGTACCATGTATGAGCTTGGGCCTTATTTCACTCAGTAGGGGCAGTCTATCACTGGAGCATCACTGTGGACTATCTCTACCCTTTTCCTGCAGCCTTCAGCTGTCAAGAACTCTGAGAGGTGTGAAGTCTTACTAATCCCTCCTCTATTCATCTTAGAAAGTTTGTAGGCCTGGTTTATTGCAGGTCTTGTGCAGGTAGCCACTATGCCTGTGAGTTCTTGTGGGCATCAGCCATGTCATGTGCAGCAGATAGCATTTACAGCGCTCATTCCCATTCTCCAGCTCCTATACCCTTTCTGCCCTCTTCCTTGATGTGCTGAGATTTACAGTGATGTTATAGATGTTCCACATAGGAAAGAGGACCTTACAGTCACTTGCTGTCAGCATGTTGACTAGTAATGACTGTGCATTAACTATTGCCTACTGTAGACAGAAGATTATTTCAATAGAGTTAATAAAAATTTTAGTAGGTATTCTCACCTTGAACATTGACTTTTTAATAGGAAGTAAATTTTAATAATTAATATAATTAGTTTTGTTTTTAAAGTAAAAATCAAAACCAGTGATATGGTTTTAATTATACAATATTTTATGTCATCCAAGATTTTCCACAGAAACAGAACTAAAAGAATTTTGGTACACTATGTGGTAACATTTTCTGGAAATACAAAAATATTCAGAAATAATGCTTCACCAGTTATATGGACATCCCTTAGCCCAATCAGTTTGGTACAAAAAAATTCATATCATGTCCCTGTTTATTTGATGATGTCTCTTTTATTATTGATGAAGTTATTTATTTACTTTATATCATGATCACAGCTTCCCCCTCCACCTCTCCTCCAGTCCCTCTCTCTCATCTCCTCTCCCCCATCCACCCCTCTTCCTCTTCTCCTCAAGAAAAGGGGAGGCTTTCCATGGATATCAATCAGCCTTGGCAGAAGAAGTTACAGTAGGACTAGGTTCCTCTTCTTCCATTGAGGCTAGAAAAGGCATCCCAGTTGGGGGAAAGGGACCCAAAGGCAGGTAATGAAGTCAGAGACAGCCCCTGCACCTGTTTAGGAGTCCTACATGAAGACCAAACTGCACAACTATTGCATATGTACAGAGGGCATACATCTGTTCCATGCACTCTCTCTGGTTGGCAGTTCAGTCTCTATGAGCCTCCATGGATCCAGGTTAGTTGACCGTGCAGGTTTTCTTGTGGTGTGCTTGACCCTTTGGAATCCTTCAATCCTTCCTCCTCCTCTTTCACAGGCTTCCCCAAGCTCCACCAAATGTTTGGCTGTGGGTCTCTGCGTCAGCTTCCATCAGCTGCTGGGTGAAGCCTCTCTTAGGACAGTTATGTGGGCTCTTGTCTGCATGGATAAGAGAATGCTATTAATAGTGTCAGGGGTGGGCTTCCTCTCATGCTATGGGTCTCAAGCTGGGCAAGTTGTTGGTTGACCAGTCTCTCAAATTTTCCTCCATCTATTACACTGCACATCTTGTAGGAAGAACAAATTGTGGATCTAAAGTTTTGTGGCTATGTTGGTATCTCCATCCCTCCATTGGAGGTTGCCTGGTCACAGGATATGGCTGATTTAGGCTCCATATCCCCCATGGCAAGGAGTCTTAGGTAGGGTCACCCTCATAGATTCCTGGGAGTTTCCATTTTCCTAGGTTTCTGTTTGTCCCAGAGATGCCACCTCCAATCCAGTTGTCTCTCCAAGTACTCCCTCCATCCTCCCCTCACCTCATCACTCCTTTTCCCATTTCCACCCCCTAATGTATTTCCCCTTCTCAGTGAGGTTCAAGCATCCCATCTTTGACCCTCCTTGTTACTTAGTTTCTTTGAGAATGTGGTTTGTAGCATGGTTATCCTGTACTTTATGACTAATATCTACTTATAAGTGAGTACATACAATGTTGTCTTTCTGAGTCTGGCTTACCTCACTGAGGATGATCTTTTCTAGTTTGATCCATTCGCCTGCAAAGTTCATGATGTCATTGTTTTTAATGTCTGAGTATAAATATACCACATAATATTTATCCATTCCTCAGTTGAAGGTCATCTAGGTTGTTTCCAGTTTTGGCCTATTACTAATAAAGCTGCTATGAACAGAGTTTAGCAAGTGACCTTGTGGTAGAGCTTCTTTTGGGTATATATACCAGTATGTATACCCAGGAGTGATATAGCTGGGTCTTGAGGTAGATCTATTCCCAGTTTTCTGAGAAACCACCAAATTGATTTCCAAAATGGTTGTACAAGTTTGCACTCCCATCAGCAATGGAGGAGTGTTCCCCTTGTTCCACATCCTTGCCAGCATGAGCTGACATGATGACTATTTTCCTTTAATTATAAAGCTAGGAAAATAGTGATATTTTCAATAAAAAGGAGAACTAAGTTCATAGAAAAGTAAAATGGTAAATTAGGTTAATAGAGAAAGAAAGGATAGAAAATAGATCTTGTTTCTGTTTCTTGAAGAGATTAGGTACACAGAATGGTGGTTCTCTTTCTATTTTCTATATAAAGCACAGAATTACAGAATGATTTCATAAGGCTGGAGATGATGTGATGATTAATATTTTTACACCATAGAACAATTGGGAAGTTAGTGAAAACTCACAAGGATGAGCTGTGACATTTCCTGAAATTAACAGAAACTATTTTTCTTCATAGCACTTAAAATATAAGCTGAAGTAGAGCTATTCCAAGTTTCCTAAGATATCACCAGACTGACCTCCATAGTGTTTGCACAAGCCTGCACTCCCACCAGCAATGGAGGAGGGTTCCTCTTTCTCCACAGCCTCGCCAGCATGTGCTGTCATATAAGTGTTTGATCTTAGCAATTCTGACAGGTGTGAGATGGAATCTCAGAATTATCTTGAGTTCCATTTCTCTGATTATTAAGGATGCAGTGTCTCTCTACCATTAGGAATTCCTCCTTTGTGAATTCTCTGTTTAGCTCTGTTCCCCATTTTTCAATTGAATTATTTGGTTTCTTGGCATTTAATTTCTTGAGTTCTTTGTAAATTTTGGATATTAGCCCTCTGCCAGATGTGGAGTTGGTGAAGATCTTTTCCAAATCTGTAGGTTGCCGTTTTGTTTGAATGACCGTGTCTTTTTCCCTACAGAAGTTTTTCAGTTTCATGAGGTCCCATTTATTTATTGTTGGTCTTAGATCCTGAGCTGTTGTGGTTCTGTTCAGGAAGTTGTCACCTGTGCCGATGAGTCCCCCCCCCCCCACTTTCTCTTCTAATAGATTTAATGAGTCAGGCCTTATGTTAAGGTCTTTGATCCACTTGGACTTAAGTTTTCTGCAAGGTGATAAGTATGGGTGTAATTTCTACCTCAAGACCCAGCCATACCACTTCTGGGTATACATTCAAATGATCCCTCACCAAACCACAAGGACGTTTCCTCATCTATGTTCATAGCAGCTTTATTTGTAATAGCTAAAAACTGGAAACAACCCAGATATCACTCAACAGAGGAATGGATTAAAAAAAACTGTGGTATATCTATACAATGGAATACTACTCAGCCATTAGAAACAACAAAATCATGCAATTTGCAGCCAAATGGATGGAACTAGAGAAGCTCATTCTGAGTGAGCTAACCCAGACTCAGAAGGATGCACATGGCATCTATTCACTTATAATATGATGTTAGCCATATAGTACAGGATAACTATACTACAACCAGTGCACAAAGGGAACAGGAACATAGACTTTGTTTCCTGTCAGTAAGACACTTTGCCCTAGTGGTGATGCCTTGTAGGCCCCCAGTGTATGAGGAGGCTTTTGGCCCTCATGTGACTGTTGAACAGGTTCAGGGGACTGATATGTAGGGACACTCCATTCTGGAGGAATTTGATGGAAGGGATAGGGGTGGAGTGTGGGAGGGCTGGACTGCTTGGGGTGGGCACTGTGATGGAGATGTAACCCAAGTAAGTAAACTGTAACTGAACTTTTTAATTATTATTTAACACTTATTTATTTATTACTAAATTCACTTATAACAAACACCAACAATTTCTTAACTATTAATCCTATAAATTCCTACAACCCCTTTAACCTATCCACTAAACCTATTGATAATTATAACAACCACTTTCATAACCTTTTAGAATGATACAGTCTCTGGGGCAGGTCCTCAGTCGTCAGGAACACAGTCTTTGTTGTAGACTCTTTAACACACTTAGCAGTCCTTTTTCTGGATCTCTCAGATGCAGGTTCGTCAGGGCAAGTTGGCCACTACAGTCTCACCCTAAATAAGGCTTCATGCCTTCCCCTCTGTGGGAGACCCCAGCCGTCTGCAGGCCAACTTACTTCTTTTGAATCAGGAACTCAGCTGCTCTGCCTCAGTCCTTAAAGCCAGGCACAGTTTCCCCTAGGCCACTGATCGGACAGATCAAACCCCTCCAGGCAAAAGCTGAGCCACAGGGTCCAGTCCCTGGCCCTTTGGTGTCTTGCTCAGGCCTTCTTTGCTCACCGGCTTCTTTCTGCTTCAGGGAGAGAGCTGGCCATCCATGGCAAGCCCTTTTTTCAGCAGGACTCTTGGAGCTCTCTAGCATCAGGGGCCTCTTCTTCTGGGCTCCATGCACTGTCCTTAAATACGAGGAACTCTGTTTCAGCTTAATTTGGGCTCCGCCCACTTAGCAGCTGAAAACAATGTCAGGCCAGATACTTTGTTTCTTCAAGTCCATTAAGTCTTTCCTGTTTTCCTGACTTCAAACTTGTTTTTCAGTCTATTGAGTCTTTCCTGTTTTTCCTGACTTCAACCTTGTTTTTCAGTCTATTAAGTCTTTCCTGTTTTTCCTGACTTCATGCTGATAATGCTCTTCAGGCCCCGAATTAAGAGACAGTATCAGAAACTCCTATATATTTTCTAAATCTGATTTATCTAACCCCTACAGTAAACTATATATATATATATTATATATATATATGCCAAAGATGGATTTTAAGTGTTTCTATGATGACTCAATTTATGAGAAAACTTAAATAACTATTAAATTTCACTTAGGAATCAGATAAAACTAGTATTAATGAAAGATCAAAAAGTGGAGGTTATGTTGAAAGAATAATAAAACTAATATTGAATTATAAATTTGACTTTAATTGGTCCTTACCTAATTCCAGTAAATAGCTGCTTCTGGTCTTTTACTGATTGATTATGTTTGTAAAATAAAAGTGAATTTTGTACTTACTTCTTGACTAGGCTAGTAGTTTTTGTTATAATTGTCATTCCAAGTTTTATGTTTTCTAAAAGGAAAGCATTAAACAAAATGAATTGTTTCAACCTGTATCTAAAAATAATCAACAATATTGTGATTTTTATTTCATCGTTCTTTAACTATTTCTGAGTGGTCACAAGAGCTATCACAATTTCAAGTCCTGTGCTCTGTTACAATATCCATTTAAAATAAGATAATTACTGTTAAATATTTTAATAATTTTAAAGGATGATGAACAGTTTTTATTCTGATTCAGTTCACTAAAATGGGACCAGTTAATAGTTAATGCTAATTATCATAAAGTTGGTGTATGCAATATACTTCTTTCTTATTTTTTTAAATGTATGTGGGTGTTGCGCTTGCACTTGTTTGTGCATTATGTGTGTGTAATTTTCACAAGAACCAGAAGAGGGTGGCTGGCATTTGAAATCTTAAAACCTGTCACCAGACGTACTCTTCCTACCGTAAGGCCACAACTCCTAATTCTTCCCAAACAGTTTCATCAACTAGAGACCAAGAATTCAAATATATGAACCCATGGAGGCCATTCTTATCCAAACCACAATACTCCCTTTAAATGGAGGAGGAAAACATTAAAACCCAACACAAATGTGTCTTGCTCTCTAGCAAAGGTTGTTATTTAAAATAGCAAATGTTTTGTTACTTAAACCTAGGCATTTTGATCCTACAATAAAACATAGCTTGTTTTAAAGGAAGAATAATGTTCATAATAATAGATAAATATCCTCACTTCTGTACTGTGAATGGAATTGATTAAATCACTAGGTAGTGGCTGTCTGAGATTCTGTTATCAGTTCAGCATCACACTCAAAATGCAGAGTGAAATGAATGTTCCCAGAATCCCTTGCCAACCAGAGGTTGAATTTGGGTTCTGATTTGAGGGAAACTTCGATGGCAGAGCAAAAGGGGAAGAACTGTCCTCCCTAGCCAGAGCTGTGACTTGCAAGCATGATTTAATTGATTAAATCCTTAGGAGGGCTAGGAATTGACCAATTTTTGTGGCCTAAAGCCTGAAATTATTCACTATATGGAGTAAACTTTCAGAATCCCAATCATTTCTTCACTTCTAATTTATTTCACAAACATCTGAGGAAAACAGATATAAGATATTTAGAAGTTCTGGATAGCAGTTGTGGCATTACTAAATACAAGGTGGCAGTTAAAACTTAAATATAGCTGTGTTTTCCTTTACACTCCCCTCTTGTTCCTCTGGTCATCCAGCCCTGTATAGCTTTTACAGAATCTTTTAGTCTTTGTTTCTTATTGTTTGCCTTGTCCATATTATTTACCAGACTATTGCCACAACAAGAATTATTTTTTTCTCTTAAGATGTAACTTGAGATTTTAAGGAACACATGAGTTTATCATACAAGCTGACTTTCTGAGATTTGGAAACATAATCCTTAGGAAATTCAGCAAATTTTCTTTTGTTGGGACACCAAAGCATGACTCACCTGTCCAACCTGTCCAAGTTGGTGTTAACAACATCTATTCTGATTCTGGCACTTTTCTGAGCACTGTACAACTTCAAAACATTCTTAGCCAATCCAACTTTCAAATTACTAATTTCCAGTTTTGTGATAACAATTTATACTACCATTAAGGAAAATTTTAGGCAGTATTGAAATCACAGTTCAAAGATCTAAACTCAAAGAACTTGGTGTTTACCTCATTTTCATCATTATATAACGACTGTAATTACTTTCAAATTTCTTTTTCTTTTCTAAACTGTGAACTCTTAGGGAATATTGACTGTGTTATGTCTCTTTTTTTTCCAATTAAGTCAAAATAAAATATAACGCTAAATGATTGGACCCATGCTGTTGATGATACGAGTCTATCTCATTACAAATAGGAAAACATTCCCTATATACCTGGACAACATTTTTTTTTCTCAAAGATTCAATGTCCTTGATCTTTGAGAAAAAAAATCTATTTTTAAGGCACCAGATTTGTGACAATTTGTTATGGCACCCTTCAAAGTTAATAAATGTATGTGAAATATGATTGAGTAAATTAATGTTCAAACAACTCTTGATTTTGATATTTGATCTACTTATGAATTCAAGAAAAAGAACTGAACAAAGCTTTCTCCACAACCTGTACTCCACATCCTAATCTGTTCTCAGTGCAATGCATTTTTTTAATGCTGCAGATGCCTTAATTAGCTCAAACCTAGTCAATTCACTTATAAGATAAATTAACAAATTTAATACTGTTACAAACATATTGTGTGGAATATTTTGATAAAAGCAAACACTTGCATTATTTATGATAATAAATTTGCTCTCCAGCTTTGTGGCTGTCTGAGATTCTGTTATCAGTTCAGCATCACACTCAAAATGCAGAGTGAAATGAATGTTCCCAGAATCCCTTGCCAACCAGAGGTTGAATTTGGGTTCTGATTTGAGGGAAACTTCGATGGCAGAGCAAAAGGGGAAGAACTGTCCTCCCTAGCCAGAGCTGTGACTTGCAAGCATGAAGGCTCTGAAGATTACTACTACTGTCTCACATATCAGGAAGCTCATCTCACCAATAATATTTCCTTCTCATTCCTGAGATCCACCCTCAGGTCTTCCTGTTAGTACCTCTTCCAGTCCAAATTGCATAAAATAGTTTCTGTTTTACTGATGAAAAGTCTGAGTGGATGTCACAAAATGTAAAAAACTAATAACAGAGATTTAAAGAAACAATGCAGTAAATAGCTGAATCTGGTTGAGAAGCTGGATTTCTATTCCCTGCCCCTCCTTTGTTTAATGTGCTCCCACCAACCCTGCCCCTCAGCTTTATTTTTCCTCCATACATATCATATAACACAGCATACACTGCACTAAATTTTTAAACTATCTATCATGGCAGAACCACTGTACAACGGTACTTATATTGTTCCTAAATGTCTGAAACAGTGCTAAGATATAATGGTTAGACCATAAAAGCATTGGAACAAATTAACTATCTGATCATGGACAAGTGATTTCTCCATCTTCACTTTTCAGTAAATGGATCAATAAGAAAGACAGCTGGGAACTTACAAGTGTCTAAAGAAGGATTGATGTGACTGTTCCTTGTCCTCTTGTGATCAGATGGCCTTTGGACTGAAAAGCAGAATGATCAGCCCAGAGCTGATGTTATTTTCTTTCATAGTTTCTTTTTAAAGTTCCTTGTGATCTATGTTCCACGTTATCTTAAGATGAATTTGATAATGAGGTTCATAATATTGATATAATGAGTGACTGTTCTACACATATAAACAAATTCCAAATAAATGGGGAAAAATCTATTAATATCAACCAAGAGCAAAGACTCTAAACATAAGATGGAGCAGAGATTTTGGAGTAAAAGCCTGGCCTCTCTGACATCCCCTTATTAAGAAGCTAGGCTCAGCAACTATCTCCAATGCCAGTAAAGAGACAAGAAACAGTGAAAGCAGAGAAAGGAAACATAGTGTTTGGCCACACTGGTAAGAAGAACCTCTATTTATTTTTGGCAATGCTTCTGATATTGACATGAGATTTTATTAAAGCAGAGTTAAGAGGTGCTCAGAACTAAGCAGTCCTTGCAGAGGTGTGGTCTATCCTGGACCCATCATTTTCACAGCTCCATTCTCTCCTTCAGGATAATCTTGTAAGTTCTCAGAACTCGTTGGAATAGATTCCTGGGATGCAAATGTCTTTTCTGTCTTCCACCTTCAGCAGTTCCCTTTTCCCATCATGGCATTTCTGGGGAAATTGTAATTCTTTTCTGTCCATTGCATCAATAGTCTGATAGCTGAAGGCAGAAGTATAAGGGCTTTTCTTTAAAATGTCTTTTAGTATACCAGGGCAGTTATAAAAGCTTAAGTTATATAGAGTTGTGATAATAGTGATGACAAAACTCAGTAAATACTTAATGTTACCCATAAAACAAATAGAAATTGGTATTTATGTTTAATAAAAAACTACCTAGCACAAGTATTTAATAAAAAACAAGAAGCATGCGAATCATCCTTTATATAAAACTTATGTAATTACACCCATGGACAAGATTTACCAAGCCATCTGGTCAATAACATTAGTCCCTATAAAATTACTTATTCCCTGAAAACACAGTTCTTAGAAATGGATCAAAGGAAACTAAATGGAATGCAGGCAAAACCACGTATTGACAAAATTTCCATCTGTTTATAGTTGTGTCTTGTGTGTCACATTTAATTTAGTTTTTAGCTGGTCTTAGACTGTCTTTAATAAACACATGTTCTAAAATTTAAGAATTGACACGGTTCATCAGTTTATTCATTTTTCCAGAAGAAATTTCCTATTTATTCAGAAAAAATGAAAATGAGCCATATATTCACAATGGAATTTGATTCATCTGTAAAGAGAAATCAACTAATGAAATTTGCAGCGAAGTGGATAAATATGGAAAGTGAGGTCACCCAGACTCATATTTTCTCATATATGAAAATCCTAACTGTGAGACCATGATCATTATGGCAGAGAGAATGGCAGCAGGCAGGCAGGCACATCACTGGAGTCATAGTTGAGAGCTTACATGTTAAGACAACAACTGAGAAGCAGAGAGGTTGGGAAGGGGGAGGAAAAGGGAGGCTTGGAATAGTGCAGACTTTAGAAACCCCAAAGCCTATCCCCAATGACACAGTTCCTCTAACATGGCTACACCTCCAATCCTTCCCAAACAGTATCACCAACTGGAGACCAAATATTCAAATATATGAGCCTATGAGGGCAATTCTCATTTAAACCAACACAATATGTATGTAAATAATGAAATAAGTGAGAGTGATTAGTTATAGGCTATACAATTAAATAGGAAATATAGTGAGAACAGGAGGTATTGAGAAAGGGGCATGGGATGGACTAAAGGTTACATGTGGCGTGTAATCAGAAAAGAATATATTGGGAATAGGAGGTTACAAGGGTAAGGGGGAAGAGGTGAAGAAAAGAAATAGTAAAACAAATTTGTTTGAAAATGCCATAATGGGGGCTAGAGAGATGGCTCAGTGGTAAGAGCACTGGCTGCTCTTCCAGAGATCCTGAGTTCAATTTCTAGTAACCACATGGTAGCTTACAACCATCTACAATTGGATCTGATGCCCTCTGCTTTCTGATGCCCTCTTCTGTCATGCAGGCATACTTGCAAATAGAGCACTCATATACATAAATACATGAATAAATCTTTTAAAAGAGAAAAAGAAAAGAAAAATGTCATAATGGAGCCCAGTTCTTTGTATGATAATAGAACTAATTTAAACTAAATGAAAACTTAAAAGATTCTCTACTTGCTGTTTCTTTTGCTTACTGTCATCCTGCACTATGGCTTTCTGTTAGAAATTCTCCTTCTGTAGGGCAGGTTCTACATGAAAATGTTGTGGTTGTAGGTTTTTGTTTTTACACTTAACAGCATTTTTGAGCATTTCATAAATGAGCACCATATCACTTCTGCCCCACACTCTGCCCCCTCCAGCTCCTTCTATTCCCTCCTTACTCCCTCTCATGTTCAGGGACTTTATTAATGTTATACATATTGACAATGCTTTGGTTCCACCGTATCTAAGACTATCCTCTCCTCATACCTGCTCTCTAATTCTCAAAGGCCAGTTTGCTGCACATAAAATTTTATTCTGTTGGTTACTTTTCTTTAATCCCACTCTGGGACATTTTGCATCATGGTCTGGTTTTGTTTGTTTGTTTACTTGCTTTTTTTTTTCTTGTTTTCGTTGCTTGTCTTTAAGTCATCTTTTAAGTCAGCAGATGTTTACAATTTGTCACTAATGTTCTGCTGTACATATTATGCCTGCTTCTTTCTGATTCTAACATTTCATTATCACTTGTTTAGTCATTGTAACAAAAATGAGTGGACCTTTTATGTTTATTTATTACTTCAATTTACATCTCCATCACAGTCCCCTCCATCTACCCCTCCTGGTCCCACTCTCCTACCCTCTCCCCTGTTCTCCCAAAACTCATAATTCTTTTTTTGAATAATTAGGCTGTAATTATGAAAATTATAAGGTATAACATACATTCCCAATGTGAAGTCCATACATATTTGGCAACTAATATTAATATTCTATTATCTATCAATCTCCATAAGTTTAAAGTTCTTTACCTAACTCAGTTTCCATCTTAACTAGCACTACCAACTTAAAGACATCTTATTAGACCTAGAACATCCTTTTAATTCCTAAAAAAAACCTTAAAATTTAACTGTGAGACTATAACTATCTAATCTTTAACTACATCAGAGACCTGAGAAAGATAAATATATCTGATTATATAGGAAGTACAGAGCCAAAAATCCCTTTTTTCAACTGTAGACAGAATGCTGTTCGAAACGCATAAAACTTGGAGGCATGTAAGTCAATAGCCTAGGTCTGCTAAGACAGGATAGGCAAGTCCTTCATAATTCCTGCTCTACAACTAATGTCTGTCAGAGATACTGGACCAAGAGGCTGAAGACAGATTATCTAATGTATGGAGAGAAAATGGGGACTGTCAAGGCACCTTGTTGTCTGTCATTGACTTTTAAAATCTTAGTTATTTCCTGGGCATGGAAATATTGTCCCAGGACTTGGGAGGCAGAAACAGAGGATCAGGAGTACAAGACCATCTTTTATCATATAATAAGTTTGAGGACAACCTGGACTACACAAAATCTGTCTTCAGAAAAATTTTAAGACAAATTACTGTTACTAGGAATTATTGGACTAATGCATACCTTGAGGATAAAGTATTAACCTAAATTCTGGAAAATCTCAGATGTTGTCTCAGAATAAATTGTCTTTCTCTGAATCTCTATTTTCTCCTTGTATTATGTTTTATATATTTTATCCTATTCTTTCTGTTTTTATCTTGCTCTTTATTTTAATCTGGACTATTCCTTTAGATCTATTTCTGAGTTATCATTATCAATTTTCTCTATTTTGCATAAGATTTTGTTTCTAATTATTGTAATTTTATTTTCTGCAGAATCTCTTTTATTCTAGTTTTAAACTAGTTAGCTTTCACATTTTATTTTTAAATATATTAAAAATGATTATTTTATATTCTACTTTGAATAATGATATTATTTTGCTGTTTAGTGTCTTCAAAGGTTTCCAAGTGTTAAAGGCTTAGTCTCTGGCCTGTAGTGCTATTGGGAAGTAGTAAAATTTTAGTTTATAGGGCTTACTGAGAAAAAGAGAGATGACTAAGAGTATGTATTCATTTCTTTCTGCTCTTAATTGTAGGTGTGTTGTGACTAGCTATCCATACCTTGACTTTACTGCAAAGACAGGCTATACTCTAGATTTTTATTTTGTTTTTATTCATGCATCTATGCTGAATACATATGTGTGGGTTTGTACTGAGGGCAGAGAGGGCATTGAATCCCCTTGAGTTTGAGTTACAGGGCAGAGAAGGCATTGAATCCCCTTGAGTTTGAGTTACAGGTTGTGGGCCACTCAGTAATGGGACTGGGAATTGAACTCTGGTCTTCTGGAAGATCAGAAAAAAACTCTTAACTATTAAGCCTTGAATTGTAAATGTAAGTAAACTCTTTTGTCTCCTAAGTTGCATTTTTTTTCAGCGTACATTATCACAGCAATGCCAATGAAGCTTGGACACTTTGTTATTGCAGCTCATGTTCCTGAGACTCCATCTATAAAGATTATTGTTGAGACCCCATCTACAAAGGCTCATCTTTAAGATGGATTTCTTGAGTAACAATCTGTGTTTGCCTCTCCAGAACTCCTGGAACTTTTTCAATACTTTTCTCAAAACTTTCTCATTTTAAAATAAGGATTCTGTGTGACATTTCTAAGCTACAGAATTGGTGTTAATTCAGCACTATGGAAGGCTTGAAGTCTGAAACTCCCAAGAAAAAGATACTTCTCTCCTGCTCTTTTCCAAGTCACAATGATAAGGGATTCAGTGCAAAACCCTGTCCCATCTCCTCACTCCATGTGGATTATTCTGGTGTGCTCCAATTGCCTGGGAGTGGCTACTTGCATCTCCTGTCTCTTCTGGCTAATCTCCAGGCCTTAACCAACAAGGGCCAGACAGTACCTGAAGGGCTATTGCCATCTGCACCACTAGCTCACCAGTGATACCCTCCTTTCTTACTGATTCTAGTCTCAACACGCTTCTAGACACACAGCTAGGTGAAACCTCAAAAGCATATCTAGTTTTTATCTGCTTTCTCAGTATTTGGTTTGAGGGAGGATTTTGCAGAAGAATATATGGCATAAAGGATATATCTTCTGCCATGTTACAAAGCAAAGAATCTTCTGTTCAATTTAAAATCAAAGCAAAACAGACTTTGTTAAAAACTAGTAAGGAAGAGATTTGGTGAGATGCTAGTTCCCTTAGGTAAAGTTTTCAGCTGTTTAAACTAAGAATTTCATAAATAGGAGTATGGCAGTCATAACTGTCATTTTCATAAGATGAGATTCTAACAAGTGTTGTACAATTTGCTGGAATTTTTTAATGTCAAAATACAGTTCTCTTTACTGTGAGGCTTGAATCATTAAAAAAAAACATTTATTTATTAATTCAAGTTATATCTCGATCACAACCTCCTCCCTCCTACCCTCCTGGTCCCAACCTCCCACCCTCTACCTCCTCTCCCACCTATCCTACTCCTCATGTGTGGAGGCCCCCACATATTAGCCCCCCTCAGTTCATCAGTCACATGAGGGCTAAAAGCTTCTTCTTTCTCTGGGGCTGGACATGGCAGCTCCACTAGGGTAAAGTGTCCCACTACTTGCTAAGGAATCTATATGAGGACCTAGTTGCTAATTCTCTCTATTTGTAGAGGGAGATCTAGGTCAAGTCTAAGCTTTCTTCTTTTTTTTATTTTTTATTTTTTGGGTTAGTGTTTCAGTCTCTGTAAGCCTCTAGGGGCCTAGGTTTTTGGTTCTGTTGATCTTCATGTGTTGATCTTGATTCATAACTGAATTATTTATTTTTTCTTTCAACCATAGCTTCTCTCCTGTTGTTTTCCAAGTCACAATGATAAGGGATTTAGTGCAAAACCCTGCCCCATATCCTCACTCCATGTGGATTATTATGGTGTGCTCCAATTGCCTGGGAGTGGATAGTTGCATCTCCTGTCTCTTCTGTGCCTATTGGTCCTATTGATGAGACTGTCACTGGAAGTCCCTGACTAGTCTTGGATCCTTCTCCAGTTTTAAACCCAGAGGAAGCAACACCCCTGAAACACAGGTATGAAGATCAAAGAAACACCATGATTTCTAAATGAAAGTGAGACTAAAAGCAGAATCAACACCTACTCATTTGATGTTTCTAAAAGATTCCAATTATCTCATTAATAAAAAATATTTTAGGTTGGTGAGCACTCTGTGGAATAATGAAATCACTGTCCCTTACTCCTACAGAGTGTTTATAGCAGCTATGTTAATTTTTTTCAGACCTTATATTATCACCACAAAAGTGTAATATGAGAAAAAAAAAAGAGAAGCTTTCCTTGGTACCATATTAAACAAGAGGATCTTTAACTGACCAAAATAGACTTTAATTGTTCTTGACACTTCTTAAACATTTAAAAACTGATCTTCCTACATCAGACTTTCTTTGCTGAGAGGAAGGGGCTCTTGTGACTTTGGGATATTTCCTTAAAGAATGAGGAGGGATTCCTCATTTCTTTTATTCCTGTTATTCTTAGGCTTGATCTTTTCATTCTGTCCCAGATTTCCTGGATGTTTTGTGTCAGGATTTTTTTTATACTTAGCATTCTCTTTGACTGATGTATTGATTCCTTCTATCATATCTTCAATGCTTGAGATTCTCTCTTCCATCTCTTGTATTCTGTTGGTGATACTTGCATCTTGTAATTTCCATTTGTTTTCCTTGGCTTTCCATCTCCAGGATTCCCTCAGTTTGTGTTTCCTTTATTGTTTCTAGTTCCATTTTTAGGTATTGAAAAGTTTTTTTTTTCACTTGCTTCAACTGTTTGCTTGTTTTGTTTCCCCTTGACTTTCTTTTTTTTTTTTTTATAAATACTTTATTTTTTTTTCTTCAAGTTACATCTCAGTCACAAACCCCTCCCTATCCCGCCCTTCCACCCTCTTTCCCCCAGAAGTTTCCCCTTTCAGTCCAACAGATGGTTCCTTCTCTTATAACAGTAAGTATTATACAAAACAACAGATATAAATATGCCACATTTATAGGGTTAAATGGCCCAGTATACCTTCCCAATGTCCAGTTTATACATATTTGGCCCCTGACTTTAACATTCTACTATCTAACCATCTCCATGAGTTTAAAGGTCTATATCTGACTCAACATTCATATTAACTTGCAACACACTTTTAAGAGTATCTTCTTAGATCTATAACACCCTCTTGATTCCTAAACAACTCAAAATTTAACTATGAGACTCTAGCTGTCTATTCTTCAACCACCTCAGAGACCTGAGAGGGATAAATATATCTGCTTATATAGGAAGTGCAGGGCCTGCAGCTTCCAAAACTAAGAAAGGACATACCAATGACTGCCTGGACAGTTCCCATTTTCTCTCCATACATTCCTGCATCAGTCTTCAGCCTTTGGGTCCTGTTTCTCTGACAGACATTTGTTGTAGAGCAGGGATTATGAAGGACTTACCTACCCTGTCTTGGCAGAGTTAGGCTGTCGACTTCCCTGCTACCAAGTTTTGTCCTTTTTGGACAGCAGTCTGTCTGCAGTTGGTGCAAGGGGTTTTTTCATGCCAAGAGATAGGCTTGCCACTAATTCAACCATCTTACAGTGGAGGTTCTTCGATGCTTATCTTCTACTTGGAGTAGAATAGGGGGTGCTGTCAGGCGCTGATATGTCTCGATATCAAAAAAAAAAGAAGAAAAGAAAATCTTAATTTAAGATAACATCTTTGAATGCCATATTCTGCAGATCTCTTGGGGTGTTTGAAGATGCCCTATCCATCTCTTGTATTTAGATAAGCAAATGTTGCTTGTCTCTTAGCAACTTGATTACTGAGTAGTTTATAGAATATCTGTGATAGACTGTCATAGTAGCTAACAAAGTGACATGTTTGCATGACTAGGAGTTTGTTTTGCTTAACTATCCTAGACCTTTTTAGATGGTTGGTATCAAGAGGTCAGAGCTTCACATTTTATTTTTAAGTATCTCTAGGTATGATACCATTAGGAAGCGTTACCTTTAAATTTGTATCAATATACAAAGATCTATTCAATTGTGGTTAAATATACTCTTAATTATGTATCAATATACAAAGATCAATGCCTATGTAGCCCAATACAATCTTAATATTACGTCCATATACAAGGGTCAATACCATTGTGGCCAACTTTAATCTTAATTTTGTATCAATATACAAAGATCACTACCGATGTAATCCAATACAATCTTATTTTTGCACAATAAACAATGGTCAATACCACTTTAGCCTAATAAACTACTAATTTTGTATCAATATACAAAGGTATAAGGGCATATTCAATAATCTGCCCCTTCTTCTTGGACCTTCCTGTGCTATGTCTATATGTCATTTTTCTCAAGCCTATGCACTCCTACATAGGAGAGGAAGAAGGATACAGAAAAGGAAAAGTAGGAAGTCCCTGGGGCTAACCTCCAAAACCCGATTGTCCTTTGGGATCTCAAAATATATACACTGGAGCTGGTTTAGCTCCAAGATGACAGAATGATTTCTTCTTTAACCCAGATTGAAAGATAACGCTTTGTATGTTGTCGGAAGGCCAAATTTGCTTCAGGAGAAGTACTACCTAGCCCCCCCCCCAAAAAAAAAAAGAGGGCAATTGTCCCAGGGTTGCGATTGGGGCAGGGCTCTGTTCTTATCTTTCCAGGAGAACCGAAGCATCCCTTAGGGGAGCCCGGGGACGGCTGGACAGCGGAAACCTCAGCAGAGAGCAGAATCAGGCACCAAGGAGGATGAGTGACCCAGTTGATTCTGCCTGGCAGACTTCCTCAATAGCTGTCTCCATCGGGGGCCTGCAAACACCATGGCAATCCAATGTCACTGGGACCATTCAGCTCTACACAATGCCCTGGCAGGAACCTCAGTGAAGCCTGTAAGATCAGCTTCTGCCTACAAACCCCTTAAGTCATCTAAACAGCTGAAAACAGAAGGACTGAACATGAAAGGAGTGTACTAACATTTTTAACCATTTTTTTCTATTTGGGTTCGTGCCCCAAACAGGTCTACTACGACCCAAATCAGCAGGAAGTCACTTTAAGAGAGCGATGTCTCATGCCCAGAGGGTGGGGAAGGTGTTTCTCCGCCCTTCTTTTTGGTTATTTGAAAGATAACTGAAAACTCTGATATTTAAAGGAAGAGATTACAAGCTGATAAATGGTCCTGTTTAATGGGTTTTGGAGGTTAGTCCCCTTGACTTTCTTTAAGAGTTTTTTTTTTTTTTTCATTTTTTTCTGGATAAACCTTTTTCTTTAGATAAATAAATCTAAACAGAGAATTCTCAACATAGGAATCTTAAATGGCTGAGAGGCACTTAAAGAAATGTTCAACGTCCTTAGTCATCAGGAAAATGCAAATCAAAATTACCTTGAGATTTCATGTTGCGAGGATGTGGGGGTGAGGGGAACACTCCTTTTTTGGTGGGGGTTAGGGGAACACTCCTTCTTTTTTGGTGGGGGTTAGGGGAACACTCCTTCTTTGTTGGTGGGGGTTAGGGGAACACTCCTTCTTTGTTGGTGGGGGTAAGGGGAACACTCCTCTTTGTTGGTGGGGGTTAGGGGAACACTCCTTCTTTGTTGGTGGGGGTAAGGGGAACACTCCTTCTTTGTTGGTGGGAGTGAAAGTTCCTACAGTTACTTTGGAAATCAATACAAACATTTCTCAGAAAATTAGGAATTCATCTACCTCAAGACCCAGTTATAAGACTCCAGGCATATACTCAAAAGATGCACCATCGTACCACAAGGACACTTGCTCAACTATGTTCATAGCAAATTTGTTCATAATAACCAGAAACTGGAAACAACCTTAGATGATCCTCAATCAAAGAATGGATAAAGAAAATGTGATGCATTTACATAATGGATATTATTCACCTGTTTTAAAAAATGACATCACTAAATGTGTGGGAAAATGGAAGGAACTAAGATAAAAATATCATCCTGAATGAAGTAGCCCAGACCCAGAAAGGCACACATGGTATGTACTCACTTGTACGTAGAGATTAGCTTTAAAGTAGAGAATAATCATGCTACTTTCTACCGACCTAGAGAGGCTAAGTAGCAAGAATGGCTCAATGAGGGAACTCTTGTGAATCTCCCTGGGACAGAGAAATAGAATATGTATTGTGGATGGACTGGGAGTGGAGAGGGATGGAAACAGGAGGGATCAGCCAGGGGGAGGATGGAATAAGAGAGTTCTGGGAGAGACAATCTGAACTGGGGGGAGGGGATTTCAGGGGTAATGTAGAAATTTAGTACAATGGAGACTCCCAGGAATCTTAGAGGGTGACCCTACTTAAGACTCCTAGTGTGGAAGACCCTATTATTAAGGTCCGAGATCACCATGTTCAGATAGTTCTCTGAGCTCTGTATCGATAAGATTATTGTGTAATTCAAATGCTGATTTCTTTACCTCCTATATCTGGTTGCAATCTTTGTTCTGAGAATCTGTTGTCTGAATGTTGTATAATCACTGCTCCCCAATTGTCCCCTTATAAAACACTAAAGCAACTTATAACCAATGACTGAGCAGGAAAGAGAATAGGGTTTCACTTCCTACCCTCCAGGGGAAGAGGAGTTAGAAGAGGAAGTAGTGGATTTTCAGGGAGAGGCAGGAAGGAGACAAAAGAGACCAGGGGAAAACCAGTTGAAGCAGGAAAGCCACAAAGTGCAAGTATCTCTGGGATTTAAGCTGGGAGGAAACCAGATTAGTTTAGGGGCTTAAGAATAGAGGCAGGCGGATCTCTGTGAGTTCGAGACCAGCCTGGTCTACAAAGCGAGTCCAGGACAGCCAGAGCTACACAGAGAAACCCTGTCTCGAAAAAACCAAAAAAAAAAAAAAAAGAATAGAGTTCTAATGGCTCAATTCTTGTGCTATGAAGCATGTTTTAAAAATAGTGTAATATTGTCTCAATTATTTGGGTGATAGCTGTATTAAGAGAGAAACTGGGAACCAAACACAATATTATAAAGTTATATTAATATTTTGGCATCCAATGTGTCACAGAATTTATACAAACTTAGCAAGAACATGTAAAATCTAAACTTAAACAGAGTGGTTTCTTAGTTCTGTGTCCTGAAAGAGAAAAACAAAGGAACCTCAATTTCTCAGGCAAGAAGCTAAAGTCCCACTCCCCCAGGCCCACCCCATACCTGCATACCAGCAAGGGCCTCCAGCCAGGCTTTAGAAGGATAAAAACAGGAAAAAAAAAGTCTCTTTAACACAAGCAAGCTTCTCAAAGCCAGACTTTCCCTAGCCAAGGCAGGAAGCTGAATCCCTTTGAGAAAGGGCTCTTGCTGGCTAGAAAATCCCTTGAGGGAAGCAGAAAACTAGGAGCCAGAGACAGACTGAAAATACTCAAGCATTTGAACTGGTAAGGTTTAGAAGGGAAGTTGGGTCTAAGAAAGCAAAGTCCTCAGGGAAAGGTTTTGAGATTAAAGAGGAAGATTATTTTCTCTGTTGAGAAAAAAATGGAAGACACAGTGCATCTGGATTCCATTTGAGTTTGTTTCTCTTAGCATATAAATAATTATTTAATGACGATTACAGTTTTGTATCTGCTCTTTGGAAGAGACCAGGGTAAGACAGACATGGAGAAAGAAGAAACTGAGAAATTAAATGCTAAATTAAAGGCTATAGAACAGAGGTTGAAGGAATCTTTGAATCAAAATAGGGAATTGGATTTCTACAGAGAAATCCAATTTGGAACTTATAATAATACCAAGAGAGATATTTTCAGATGAGAAAAATCTGCAAAGGCTCAAACAAAGCTCAGAATGGCAGCCCACTGTGATGTTGGATAGAAAGGTTTCACCTGTAGACCAACATGGTCAAACTAGATATTGTGTGTATATTGTCAACGTTCAACCACTGGATGAAGGTCTATATGTTAAAAGAGAAATGCAGATTCTATTTGATGTTGCCTTAGAACAAGGTCACACAGTGGTTTGTATACTGCATTTGACAGAGCTTGGAGAAGTGAAATACTTGTATCATGCAATAGGTTCATATTCAGAATTCCAGTGGGTTTTTGCCCACTGGAGAGCATGATTCTAAGGTGACACATTTGTTAGAGATGGTGACTCTCTTAGAGATGCCTTTGCAAATTGGAGCTGAGGGTGCTTCAGCATGTATATCCATTGGAATATGACAATTTTTTTAGACATTTTGACATGAAAACTGTTACAGATATAGCTTGTAACCCTATAGATCAGACAATTATGAAAAACTCTAACAATATTTTTACAAGATTTTTAAATTATTCACCATAAAAACAGAAGGGAAATATATTAAGTCCCCAAAATAGATTGGATAAAGACTTATTTATTTAAAAATTTTTAAATGAGATAAGAACACATGCTAAGATACACTGGATTTAGAAAGGACTGCTGATTAGATCAATATATAAAGGTCCTAATTCAAAAATGGAAGACAGGAAATGTGTGCCATGAGGAGGAGAATATGGTCTTGTCTCAACAGAGCTTGGTGCAAAATGGAGGACTCCCTTTCTCAGTGGGGTTTCTCTTCTCTGCTTGACTTTATCTGGAGAGTGTCTTCCAACTCCACCACCACTGAGGAAAGTCAGAGTGTCTATGGCCAAAGTACAGGTTCAACTTCCTTTTTCCTGATAAGAAACTACACAGTAACATATGGAATTCCTCTTCATGTAAATGAAACATTTCCAGCACCTCAGTCCCAATCAATAACGTATACCCACCTTGGAAAACCCTACCTACTCCCTAAGACCTATGTTCACCCTGAATAAAGTTGAGCTGTCTCACAGAATCTGTCTCCTGGAAGTCTCCCATCATGCTCATGGCCATCTGAGACATAATCCCTACCTCTGCTCCCATTGCTCTCATGGGCTGGTGACCAAAGAGCCCTGTGGAAAGGGATCCACAATTCCAAGTAATGGGGAATGCAGAGACTGAACTGGTCATCTCCTGTAACCAGTCAAGATTTCCATTGGAGGGACTGAGACACTAACCTAGTTCCAAACCCTCCAACCCACAATTTGTCCTGCCTACAAGATGTGCTATGGTAAAGGTAGTACAAAATCTTTGGGAGTGACCTACCAATGACTGGTCCCATTTAAGACCCATACCATGAGAGGGGGCCCACCCCCGATATTGCCTGGAGGATCAGGACTCAGAGGTTGGATTGCCCAGAAACATAAGATAGAACCAAATATGACTGGGGAAAAAAAGACAATGAAATGATTCCTAATGATATTCTGTTATACTCATAGATTGGTACCTAGCCCAATTGTCATCAAAGAGGCTTAACCCAGCAACTGATGGAAACAGATGCAGAGACCCATAGGCAAACATTAGGTGGAGCTCAAAGAATCTTATGGAAGAGAGGGAAGAATGAATGTAGGAACAAGTAGAGTCAAGGATACCACAAGAAAACCCTCAGAAACAACTAACCTGGGCTCTTTGGAGCTCATAGAGACTGAATTCAACAATCAGGAAGCCTGCATGGGTTTGACCTAGGTCCTTTTAATATATGCCATGGTTGTGTAGCATATGTTTGGTTGGTTTGGGGGGGTTGTTTTTAGGTTTTGTTGTTGTTGTTTTGTTTTGTTTTGTTTTTGTGGGAACCCTGACAGTGGGAGCAGGTTCTGTCTCAGACTCTTTTACCTGCTTTTGGGACCCTTTTCCTCCTACTGAGTTGCCTTTTTCAGCCTTAATATGAAGGGAGGTGCCTAGTCTTATTGCAACCTGATATGCTATGTTTGGTTAATATCTCTGGAGGACTGCCCTTTTCTGAAGGGAAACAGAGGAAGAGTGGAATAAAGTGGAGAAGGAAGGTGGAGAGGAGCAGCTAGGAGGAGAGGAGGGAGGGGAAACTGTAGGTGGAATGTATCATATGAGAGAATAAAATAAAAAAAGATAAAACAATTTTAAAAAACAGTGAGGGGACCTATAGGATGACTCAGTGGTTAAAAGTTCAGAGTCCCCAGCAAAGGGCCCATATCACATTGCTAACAACTTCTTGTAACTCTGTCTCCAAAGAAATGAACATCCACTTCTGTTCTCCACAGGCACTCACACACCTGTGACATTTATTGAGATCCTCCCAATGCACACCAACACAGTAAAAACACATAAATAAAAATAATAAAGATACATTTTGAAGTGTGAGGATATAACTCAGTAGTAAAGTATTGCCTAGAATGTGCAAGACCTTGGATTTAAAGTGTAGAAGAGAACATTCAAATCTCAGAGACATCCATATTTTAAAAATTTCAATTTCAGGAAATGTGTCCTTCTAAAAAGTGATATTCTGTTAGTACTGTGAATTTTCATTATTCTTTTGTTTCACTTTTGAAAGTATTTATGATCAGTCCTAAGACCTTCTTATGAGTGCCATATAAGCAATCTATTGATGAGCTATGTCTTCAGCTTAGAACTGTGACTTTAAACTCTATTTCTAATCATCTCTATTCAAGAAACTCCTCAAATAGCAGCCAGCTACACCACTAGCAAGATTCTTGGGAAATTTAGTCTCAGGAAGTTTGGGGTTGATTATGCATCCAATGTCTAGAAATAAAGGATATAAAGAATATCCAACTCTCTATACAGACATTTATTTAATCAACTATTTTTAAAATAAGTCTTTCCAAGAAAGGAAGGGGGAATGACAACTTTATGACATTTGAAAAACTGGTTTAACATATCGTGAGCTTGTGCACTCTATTTTTTTTTTCTACATATATTCTGTTGCATATGTTGGCAATGCTTTGCTTAGTTGCTTCAATAAACTACCTTTCTCCTTCCTCTCATTCCATTAAAGTAAATCCTTTTCTTGGCTCACAGATTTTAAGTTTCATTTTGCAATTGGTGGGTCATGTTGCTTTGGATAAGGGTGTTATATAGTATTAGGAGCATGTGGCAGAAAAAAAAAATCTGTTCACCTCCTGGGCAGGAAGTGAGAGGGAAGTGAAGAGGCTGAGTTTACTTCTATCTTTTTGGAGGGCACCTAAATGAATACTTCCCATTAGGCACCCCCACCATTAATGATTCTTGTGCTTCCCAACAGTACCACACTGGAGACCAGGCCTTGACTCATGGACCTGTAAAAGGATCCAAAGTATACCTTATTCGTTAAATCATTTCATTAACCTATCTAGTTCTGATTCATGTTCTGCATTCATCAATTGGTAGCTCAAACTAATATCAAATAAAGAATTGTTGAGATCAAATATTGAAGAGTCGTGTCATTGTGACTCTGACCTGTGACAGCAAGTGATCTTCAGTGTACCCTGCCCAAAAACATTCTTGATAAGATGTTTTTTCCATCTTGAAAGTCAGTCATCAAAATTATCTAGAGATGTTTGTCAAGATGCAGGTTCCTGGTACCTACTTTAAAAAGACAATTTATCAAAGATGATGTATTCTGATGCTTTGTAAGAACTCTTCAAAATGAAAGACCAAAATGGTAACTCTTCTCAGAGTGCTTGAGCTTGAGCCAAGATTTTCCTACTTGCTAGGGTTGTGATTTGGGGAAAGATACTTATTTTCCTTATATCTCTGCTTTTTTTTTCCTCAAAGGTGACATTATAGTATAGTTAAGATAAATTATACATGTACAAATTTTTCATATTAATCTATTTACAGAATATATAAATAGTGCTTGTTTTCAATGGTCCTTGCACATAATTAACATCCTACAGTATTAGCTGCCATGATACTTTTGAAAATTAAAATAGTAGAGCCCAGCAAAGAACCATGTGCTAATTGTTTTGCTAATCTCTTTGTTGGAAGCTGGCATTGATTTCTTATTTAGAAAATAGAAAAGTCAAGAACAAAGTGTATAATTCAGTGGCAGAGCACTTGCCTTGTGTATATAAGGCCTTGAGATTGATCCTCAGCACCATAAAAATAAATAAGGACTCCCCAGATGGGCCATAGTTAAGATTGTTGCTATTGATTGGATTATTTGGTGTCTTGGCATTTAATTTCTTGAGTTATTTGTAAATTTTGAATATAATCCCTCTGTCAGATGTGGGGTTGGTGAAAATCTTTTCCCAATCTGTAGGTTGCCGTTTTATTCGAATGACAGTGTCTTTTGCCTTACAGAAGCTTTTCAGTTTTCAGTTTCATGAGGTCCAAATCATAAGCATTTATTGATTGCTGGTCTTAGATCCTGAGCTGTGGGTGTTCTGTTCAGGAAGGTGTCACCTGTGCCAATGAGTTTGAGGGTTTTCCCCACTCTCTCTTCTAATAGATTTAGTGTGTCAGGACTTATGTTAAGGTCTTTGATCCACTTGGACTTAAGTTTTGTTCAAGGGGATAAATATTGGTCTAATTTCATCCTTTTACATATTGACATCCAGTTAGACTACCACCATTTGTTAAAGATGCTGTCCTTTTTCCATTGTACACTTTTGGCTTCTTTGTCAAAAATTAAGTGACCAAATTAAGTGTGTGGGTTCATTTTTGGGTCTTCAGTTGGATTCCATTGATCCACTGGTCTGTTTCTATACCAGTACCATGCTGTTTTTATTACTATTGCTCTGTAGTACAGCTTGAAATGTGGGATGGTGATGCCTCCAGATGTTTTTTTTTTTTATTGTACAAGATTGATTTAGCTATTCTGGGTTTTTTGTTATTCCATTTGAAGTTGAGAATTGCTTTTTCCAGTTCTATAAAGAATTGTGGTGGTATTTTGATAGGAATTGCATTGAATCTGTGTATTGGTTTTGGTAGGAGAGCCATTTTTGTTATGTTGATCCTACCTATCCATGAGCATGGGAGACCTTTCCATCTTCTGATGGCCTGTTTAATTTCTTGAAGGACTTGAAGTTCTTATCATACAGGTCTTTCACTTGCTTGGTTAGAGTCACCCCAGGTAATAATCCAATCAAAAAAATGGGGAACAGAGCTAAACAAAGGAGGAATCCCTAATGGCTGAGAGACACTTGAAGAAATGCTTATCATCCTTAATCATCAGAGAGATACAATGCAAGATGACTCTGAGATTCCATTTTACACCTGTCAGAATGGCTAAGATCAAATACTCAAATGACAGCAGCACATGCTGGCAAGGTTGTGGAGAAAGGGGAACACTCCTCCATTGCTGGTGGGAGTGCAAGCTTGTACAACCACTATGGAGGTCAGTCTGGCAATATCTTAGAAATCTTGGAATAGCTCCACTTCAAGACCCAGCCATACCACTTCTGGGTATGCATCCAAATGATTCTTCACCAAACCACAAGGACATCTCCTCAACTATGTTCATAGCAGCCTTATTTGTAATAGCTAGAAACTGGAAACAACCCAGATGTCCCTCAACTGAGGAAAGGATTAAAACAAACAAACAAACAAACAAAAACTGTGGTACATCTACACAATGGAATACTACTCAGCCATCAGAAACAACGAAATCATACAATGTGCAGCCAAATGGATGGAACTAGAGAAGTTCACCCTGAGTGAGCAAACCCAGACCCAGATGGATGCACATGGCATCTATTCACTTATAGTCATATTTTTAGCCATATAGTACGGGATAACTATGCTACAGCCAATGCAACAAAGAGAGTAGGAACATAGACTTTATTACCTGTCAATGAGGCACTTTGCCCTAGTGGTGCTGCCTTGTAGGCCCCCACTGTATGAGGAGGCTCTTGACCTTCATATTACTGCTGAACTGGGACAGGGGAATGATATGTAGGGACACTCCACTCTGGAGGAATGGGATTGAAGGGATAGGGAGTAGATGGTGGGAGGGTGGAATTGGGAGGGGTGGAAAAAGGGCACTGTGATGGAGATATAACCTGACATAATAAATAAACATAAAAAAAGATTGTTGCTATTGCAGAAGACCCGATTTCAATTCCCAATATCCACATGGTTACTCACAATCATCTGTAATTCCAATCCCAGGAAATCCAATGCCCTCTTCTGACCTCTGAGGGCACAAAGTATGCGTGTATTGTACATACATATGTGCAAGTAAAATATTTTTGTTTGGAGCCTTGCCTTTAACGGCTGAGCCATCTCTCCAGCCCACAAGTAAAATATTAACAAGAATTAATAAATAAATCTGATTAAGAACAAATAAAATAAAACTGGAGTGTAGATAAAACTAAAGTGTGTTTGGGGAGAAAGAGAAAGAGAGAGAGGGAGGGAGAGGGGATGAGAGAGAAGGGAGAAAGGGAGTGATTAAAAAAAAAACAAAATCCATCTTCAAGTGTTCTATTACTTCAGGGAGCCTAGAGTCCCTGTGAAAATGTAAGTCTTGGGTAAGAGAGACCAAGATGGCGGGGTGAAGCATTATTGAAAAATAAAGTTGTGGGGAACCCACTTAAAATTAGACCAGAATTTGTAAGATACCTCAGTGCTACAAAATTCAAAAAGATTTTATTTTTACCAGAACAAAGCTTGTAATGCATCTTTTGGAATGTGAATAGAGGGACTGGAAAATACTTCAGCAGATAGAACTGCTTAGTGGGCTGCGGAGATGGCTCGTGTTTCGGATATTGCTACCATGAGGACCTGACCTCAAATACCGATAATCCACATAGGAAATGTGAACGGGGCTTAACTGGAGGTTGCTTCCACTGACTTAGCCCAAGGTTCAATAAGAGACCTTATCTCAGGGGAATAACGTTGACAGCAACAGAACCAGGTACCCAATGTCCTCCTCTGGCCTTTGTAGGCACGGACATAAACTGCACACAAATACTAAACTCTCTCTCTCTCTCTTCCTGCCTCCTTTTCTATCTCTCTCCTTTTGTATACACACACACACACACACACACACACACACACACACACCCCATACATATACACCCATCCACACTTAGTGTTAATATTACTTTTTTATCCACATTCTGTTCCTTATGATTTATGTATTCTCAAACATCACAGGTTGTAATTCCACTATTATTCTTACCTGAGACTGCTACCAATTAAAACTGCTATTAACAAAATCTAGGCTTTTCAAAATCTGACTTTATGAAATTTATCAAACTTCAGCTATTGCCCAGTTCCAAGACACATTTTTCTGTGTTTGTTCAATTACTACCCACTTTCCTTATCTTCAAAATACTCTATGAATTTCCTCTTTGTTGACATAACAAATAACTCCCAATGGTGTTTTAAAAAGCCTGGAGTTACTAACTTACAGAAGTCAGAACTGAGTTTGACTAGACTGAAACAAGGGTGGCAAGGGGCAGCTTTCTATTCTGGACAATCTAAGATAACAATAGTCTCCCCTTATCCCTCTTTTGAGGCAGCAAACATTCTAGTTCCTTCCCATTATCAAGGCTGAAACTGCATATGAAGCCTGTCTCTCACGGTTTCACTCCAGCTGTCTGACTGACATTGACCTTCCTGTCTCCTTTCCTTTATAAGGATCTTTTTTTAAATTTATTCATTATTTCAAGTTACATCTTCATCACAGTGTCCTCTTTCCACCCCTTCCAGTCCTGCCCTCCCACCCTCTACCCCCATCCCTTCCATCCCACTCCTCTAGAGTGGAGTGTCCCTACATATCAGTCCCCCACCTCAGTTCAGCAGTCATATGAGGGCCAAGAGCCTCCTCATACACTGGGGGCCTACAAGGCAGCACCACCAGGGCAAAGTGTCTCATTTACAGGTAACAAAGTCTATGTTCATGTTCCTTTTGTTGCATTGGCTGTAGCATAGTTATCCTGTATACTATATGGCTAAAATCCGATTATAAGTGAACAGATGCCATGTGCATCCTTCTGAGTCTGGGTTAGCTCACTCAGGATGAGCTTCTGTAGTTCCATCCATTTGGCTGCAAATTGCATGATTTCATTGTTTCTGATGGCTGAGTAGTATTCCATTGTGTAAATGTACCACAGTTGTTTTTTTTTTTTTTTTGTATTTTTTATACATTCCCTGGTTGAGGGATGGACATCTAGGTTGTTTCTAGTTTCTAGCTATTACAAATAAGGCTGCTATGAACATAGTTGAGGAGATTTGGTTTAGTGAGGAATCATTTGGATGTATACCCAGAAGTGGTATGGGTGGGTCTTGAGGTAGAGCTATTCCAAGATTTCTAAGATATCATTCTAATTATACTTTGTCCATACAGATATTATGGTATAATTTCATCTGCATCCTTTGTTCCCATCTCATTTTATCCTTATTCTTAAAATAAAATCACTTTCAAAGTATTTTGTGGTTCAATAAGAGAAACCACAGAAATCCTGGGAGATTTAATGATACATTTTAAAACAAATAGTGGATTACTCAAGAAATCAGAGAGGAAATTTAAAAATACTAGTGTTAAATGAAAATGAGAGTAGAAACTAACTGGGTCTCTGTGACACAGGCAAGGTAGTACTGAGAGGAATCTTAATAGATGTAGGTGAGAGAGAAAGAGAGAGAGAGAGAGAGAGAGAGAGAGAGAGAGAGATTTCCAATAAACAACTTTATGATACAGCGCAAGGCTCTTGAAAGGCAACAAGAAATCTATCCCAAACCCTATAGATGACAAAAAATAACAGATTAGGGAACAAATAGAAATGGGATTAGGGATAAAATAGACTAAGAGAACAATGCACAAAATCAACTAGACAAGAGATAGTTGGTTCTTTGTAAAAGTTAGTAGGATTGGAAAACTATTAGTTAATCTGTCAAGAAGAGGAAGACACAAACCAACAAAATTAGAGATGAAAATAGTATCCTTATAACAAACTCAATTATAGTTCAGAAGTTTATTAGGGGATATTTTGGAAACATAAACTTCCGGGGGGGCCAAGATGGCAGCGAACTGCACGGATGCATTTTGAATGTGGGAGAGAAGAGCCATAGAAAACACAGAGTTGTGGGACACTGTGCAAAAACAGGAGGGTCTAGCCCCTCCGGGAACACGCACAGCTCCCAAGGGACTGTTAAAAGTCCCAGGGCAAGTCTCTCCCCCCATCTCTCGCAGACTCGGAAGCCACTAAATCCGGGATTCGGGAACTCCCATTTGGAGAGGCACCTGGTAAGATCGATCCCAACACACAGCAGGCAGAATCAAAGGCCACATGGCGATCGCCCACTAGCCTACTGGGCTTCCCATACCTCAGGAAGACCTTATAACTGCTTAGGAAACTTTGCAGAATAGTCGAAGTCTTAACAAGGAAGAAACAGGGCACTCGGCGGGTGATACACAGCCGCTTGAGCCGGAGCGAGAGGTGGGCAGGCAGAGCAGTTGGGGAGGGAAGCGGGCACAGGCAGGCGGGGCTGGTGCCCAGCGCACCCACGGCAAAGCAGCTAAGGAGGGAGGCCAGCTCAGACGGTGGGAGGGGCCGAAGCTCCGCCCACCCACGGCAAAGCAGTTAGGGCGGGAGGCCGGCTCAGATGGTGGGAGGGGCCGAAGCTCTGCCCACCCACAGCGGAGCAGATAGGGAGGGAAGCGGCCAGGCCTGTGGCAGAGAAGCCTAGTGGGTAACCAGAAGCCAGGGGTCCATAGCTGTATTCTGGTAAACCCAGACATATTAGGTGTGGAGCCGGGCCCTGTCAGCCTCCGTGACGACAAAGCCCACAAAATCTGTGCCTGGGCAAACAGGTCCATACCATCAGAACCATTACAGGCTGATCAGTCAGTGTGCAACATAGAGAAGTCTGAACTGGGAGCAGTGAAACAATCCCGGATAGTTACTCACTACCTGGGAATAGGCTGCACCAGCTCACAGCGATTCAGGCTATTAAAACCACAGTGACCCTGAGATCACCCTGTAAGCAAGGACAGATAACCAAGCAATTCAACTCCTTCACCAAAGCATCCCCTGTGGATCCAAACACAGAAAACAACAAGAACAGATAGCTAAACACACCCACATAGCCATAGGTCCAAGAAAAAATAGAAATCAAGGAAATATAACTCCAACAAAGCAGAATTATCCTAGCTCATCCAATTCGGATGACCTCACACCAACAGTAACACATGAAAACGTGACAATTCTGCATTATGGAAAGTGATAGAGTCCCTTCAAGAAGAACTTAAATCTATGAAGGTATATAAAGAAGCCACAATTTTACAAGCCAAAACAATGAACAACACCATTAAAGAACTCCAAGCCATGGTGACAGAGCTTGAACAGGAAAAAGACAAAGCAATGAAAGATTTTCAGACAAAAACAAGTAAGCTGGAGAAGGAAATGTACAAAACGAACAATACCATACAAGACATGAAAATAGAAATAGAAACAATAAAGAAAACACAGTCAGAGTTAAAAGAGGAAGTGGAGAACCAAGGGAAGAGAACAGGAACTACAGATGCGAGGATCAACAATAGGATGCAAGAGATGGAAGACAGAATCTCAGGCATGGAAGATTCGATGGAAGAAATCAGTAAAATATCCAAAGAAAATGAGAAGGCTAAAAAAATCTCTCACCCACAACATCCAAGAAATCAAGGACTCAATGAAAAGACGGAACCTAAGAATCATAGGCATAGAGGAAAGAGAAGACTCCCGACTCCAAGGTCCAGGAAATATCTTCAACAATGTCATAGAAGAAAACTTCCCAAACCTGAAAAAAGAGATGACAATAAAAATCCTAGAGGCTTACAGAACACCGAACAGATTAGATCAGAAAAGAAACTCCTCTCGCCACATAATAATTGAAACACCAAATGTACAGAACAAAGAAAGGATATTAAAAGCTATAAGAGAAAAAGACCAAGTCACATACAATGGCAGACCCATCAGAAGTACACCTGATTTCTCCTCAGAAACTTTAAAAGCTAGAAGGGCCTGGACAGATATCCTACAAGTCCTGAGAGATCATAGGAGCCCAGCCAGACTACTATACCCAGCAAAACTCTCTATCAACATAGATGGAGAAAACAAGATATTCCATGACAAAATCAAATTTAAACAGTATCTCCCCACAAACCCAGCCCTACAGAAAATCCTAGAAGGAAAATTCCATCCCAGAGAAGAAAACTTCACCCAAGAAAACAAAGGGAATAGAAAACCCCTCAGCAACTAAACCAAAAGAGGCACAGGACCATCACCTATACCAAACTAATGGGAAACAACAACCCCAGGTCACTAATATCCATCAACATCAATGGTCTCAACTCCCCAATAAAAAAACACAGATTTACAGAGTGGATTCGCAAGCAAGACCCGTCCCTTTGCTGCATACAAGAAACACATCTCACTACCAGAGATAGTCACTACCTCAGAGTAAAGGGCTGGGAAAAGGTTTTCCAAGCAAATGGACCGAGGAAGCAAGCTGGAGTAGTCATCCTAATATCAAACAAAACAGACTTCCAACTGAAGTTAATGAAAAAAGACAAAGAAGGGCATTATATACTCATTAAAGGGAATATTCATCAAGAGGAAATCTCAATACTGAACATCTATGCCCCAAATACAAAGGCACCTACTTTTGTAAAAGAAACACTTCTAAAACTTACAGCGCATGTCGATCACAACACATTAGTAGTGGGAGACTTCAACACCCCACTCACAACAATGGACAGATCATCAAGACTGAGGCCAAATAGAGAAATATTGAGTCTAACAGAGATCATGAAACAAATGGACCTAACAGACATCTATAGAACGTTTCACCCAAACACAAAGGAATACACATTTTTCTCAGCACCCCACGGAACCTTCTCCAAAATCGACCACATAGTTGGTCACAAGGATAGTCTCAATAGATACAAGAAAATTGAAATAACACCTTGTATCTTATCAGACCACCACGGAATAAAGCTGGTCTTCAACAGCAAAAGAATCAGCAGAAAGCCTACGCACACATGGAAATTGAACAGCTCCTTACTGGATGACCACTGGGTCAGGGAAGAAATAAAGAAGGAAATCAAAGACTTCTTAAAATCCAACGATAATGAAGACACAACATACCCAAACCTATGGGATACATTGAAAGCTGTGCTACGAGGAAAGTTCATAGCACTAAGTGCATTCAAAAAGAAAATTGTGACACCTCATATTAGTGAATTAACAGCTAAGCTGGGTGAATTGGAAAAAAAAGAAGCAAACACACCCAAGAGGAGCAGAAGGCAGGAAATCATCAAACTTAGGGCTGAAATCAACAACTTAGAATCAAAAAGAACTATACAAAGAATCAATGAAACCAAGAGTTGGTTCTTCGAGAAAATCAACAAAATAGACAGACCGCTAGCCAAATTAACTAAAAGGCAAAGAGAAAGAACACAAATCAACAAAATCAGAAATGAAAAGGGAAAAATAACAACAAACATTGAGGAGATCCAGAAAATATTCGGGTCCTACTTTAAAAATCTATACTCCACATATTTGAAAACCTAAGTGAAATGGACAATTTCCTCGATGAATTCCACCTAACAAAACTAAATTCAAATCAGAATAACAGCTTAAACAGCCCAATAAACCCTAAGGAAATAGAAACAGTTATTAATAATCTCCCAAACAAAAAAAGGCCAGGGCTAGGTGGCTTTAGCACGGAATTCTACCGGACCTTCAAAGAGGAGCGAACACCATTACTCTTCAAACTCTTCCACCACATAGAAACAGAAAGAACACTGCCAAACTCATTCTATGAGGCCACTGTCATTCTGATTCCTAAACCACACAAAGACCCAACAAAGAAAGAGAACTTCAGACGAATCTCCCTCATGAACATAGATGCAAAGATACTTAATAAAATGCTAGCAAACTGAATTCAAAAACACATAAAAAATATCATACATCATGATCAAGTAGGCTTCATCCCAGGAATGCAGGGATGGTTCAATATACGAAAGTCTATCAATGTAATTCACCATATAAACAAGATGAAAGAAAAAAACTACATGATAACCTCGCTAGATGCAGAAAAAGCATTTGACAAAATCCAACACCCCTTCATGCTAAAAGTTCTGGAGAGAACGGGCATACAAGGACCATACCTAGAAATAATAAAGGCAATATACAGCAAGCCAGTGGCCAACATCAAATTAAAGGGAGAGAAGCTTGAAGCGTTTCCTCTAAACTCAGGGACAAAACAAGGATGTCCACTTTCACCATATCTCTTCAATATAGTACTTGAAGTTCTTGCTAGAGCAATAAGACAACTAAAGGAAATTAAAGGGATAAACATTGGAAATGAAGAAGTCAAATTATCCCTATTCACAGATGATATGTTACTATACATAAGCGACCCCAAAAACTCCACCAAAGTACTCTTACAGCTGATAAACAACTTCAACATGGTGGCTGGATACAAAATTAAATCAAAAAAATCAGAAGCCCTTCTTTATACAACAAACAAGCATACCGAGAAAGAAATAAGGGAAACAACCCCCTTCACAATAGCCACAAACAATATAAAATACCTGGGGGTAACTCTAACCAAGCAAGTAAAGGACCTACACAACAAGAACTTCAAGCCCTTGAAGAAAGAAATGGAAGGGGCATTTAGAAGATGGAAAGATCTCCCATGCTCATGGATAGGTAGGATCAACATAATAAAAATGGCTATTCTACCAAAAGCAATATATAGATTCAATGCAATTCCTATCAAAATACCAACACAATTCTTTATAGACCTGGAAAAAGCTATTCTCAACTTCATATGGAACAACAAAAAGCCCAGAATAGCTAAATCAATCCTGTACAATAAAAAAGCATCTGGAGGTATCACCATCCCAGATTTCAAGCTGTACTACAGAGCAATAATAATAAAAACAGCATGGTACTGGTATAGAAACAGACCAGTGGATCAATGGAATCGAATTGAAGACCCAAACATGGACCTACACACCTATGGCCAACTAATCTTTGACAAAGAAGCCAAAACCACACAATGGAAGAAGGACAGCATCTTCAACAAATGGTGCTGGTGCAACTGGATGTCCACTTGCAAAAGAATGAAATTAGACCCATACCTATCACCTTGTACAAAACTTAATTCCAAGTGGATCAAAGACCTTAACATAAGGCCGGCCACACTAAAGATACTAGAAGAAAAAGTAGGAGAAACCCTCGAACTCATTGGCACAGGTGACAACTTCCTGAACAGAACACCAACAGCTCAGAACCTGAGATCAACAATCAATAAATGGGACCTCATGAAACTGAAAAGCTTCTGTAAGGCAAAACACACAGTCATTAGAACAAAATGGCAACCAACAGACTGGGAGAAAATCTTCACCAACCCCACATCTGATAGAGGGCTATTATCTAAAATCTACAAAGAATTCAAGAAACTAAATGGCAAGAAACCAATTAATCCAATCAAAAAACGGGAGACAGAGCTAAATAGAGAATTCACAAAGGAGGAACCCCTAATGGCCTAGAGTCACCTGAAGAAATGCTCAACATCCTTAATCGTCAGAGAAATGCAACTCAAGACAACCCTGAGAGTCCATCTCACACCTGTCAGAATGGCTAAGATAAAGAGCTCAAATGACAGCACATGCTGGCAAGGGTGTGGAGAAAGGGGAACCCTACTCCATTGCTGGTGGCAGTGCAGACTTGTGCAACCACTATGGAGGTCTGTCTGGACATATCTTAGAAACCTTGGAATAACTTTGCCTCAGGACCCAGCCATACCACTTCTGGGTATACACCCAAAGGACACCTCATGGAGACATAGGGAAGTCTCCTCATCTATGTTCATAGCAGCCTTATTTGTAATAGCTAGAAACTGGAAACAACCCAGATTTCCCTCAACTGAAGAATGGATTAAAAAACCGTGGTATATCTATGCAATGGAATATTACTCAGCTATAAGAAACAATGAAATCATGCAATTTGCAACCAAATGGATGGATCTAGAGAAGCTCATCCTGAGTGAGCTAACCCAGACTCAGAAGTATGCACACGGCATCTATTCACTTATGGAAGGATTTTAGCTATATCCTACAGGATATCTGTACTACAACCAACACACCAAAAGGAACATGGACATAAACGTTTTTTTTTTCATTTCTTTTTCTTTTTCCTTTTCCTTTTTTTTTCTTTTTCTTTTTCCTCTCTTTTTTTGTTGTTGTTCTTTGTTTTTGTGGGTTTGTGTGTCTGTTGGTCTTTTTTTTAGTTTTCCCCCCGTAGCAAGGAGACACCTTTCACTGGCAGTACTGCCTCGTAGACCCCTGGTGTATGAAGAGGCTCTCGGCCCTCATATGACTCCTGATCTGTGGTGAGAGACTGGTATGCAGGGACACTCCACCCCAGAGGATCAAGACAGAAGGTCAGGGGGTAGAGCATGGGAAGGTGGGGCTGGGAAGCGGGAAAAGAAGACAATATGTTAAGGATGTAACCTGTAGCAACAAACAAATAAATTTACTAAAAGCAGGTAACAACGTTAAAACACTGTAAATAAAATAAAGGACACAGCCGTTCAACCTGGTTTTATGAACCTCCAAGTGTCGAAAAAACGTAGAGCTAAGGTAAAATACAGGAGAAATGTGGTGTTAACCCATGCCTTTAACTTCAGCAGAGACGGGAGGAGCACCATAGAGTTAGTGGACTTATAAATTCTAGAGTTACATGGAAAAGGATGGTGAGGGTACACACCCTTAATCCCATCATTCAAGAAGAGTACACCCTTAACCCCAACACACTAGAGACAGAAACAGGCAGATCTCAGAGCTCAAGGTCAGCCTGATACAAAACAAACTCTAAGTAAAGAAAAACTTCCATCCAGGAGTGGTGGAACACTTCTTTAATTCCCTCAGATGGGAACCACACGTCTCCGATCCCAATAATTAGAATGCAGAGACACACACATAGGATTTGGAAGGACCTAAGTTTAAAAGCTACTTACAAAAGGCCCACTCAATACAAACAAATTGTCCTTCGAGATCTCAAAATATATACACTAAAGCTGGTTTAGCTCCAAAATAACAAAATAATTTCTTCTTTAAACCAGATTGAAAGATAACACTTTATATATTGTCAAAAAACCAAAGTTGCTTCAGGAGAAATATTACCTACCCCCTCCCCCCCCCAAAAAAAAAGAAGGCGATTGTCCCTGAGTGAGGATTAGGGCAGGGCTCTGTTCTTATCTTTCCAGGAGAATCAGAGCATCCATTCAAGGAACCCAGGGACAACTGGACAACGGAACCCTCAGCAGAAATCAGAATTAAACACCAAAAGAAGACGAGTGACCCAGATGATTCAGCCTGACAGACTCCCTCAATAGCTGTCTCCATCAAAAGCCTACAAGCACAACAACTCAATATCGCTAAGACCGTTCAGCTCTACACAATGCCCCAGCCAGAACCTCAGTAAAGCCTGGAAGTTCAGCTTCTGCCTACAAACTCCTTAGGACATCTAAACAGCTGAGAACAGAAGGACTGAACATAAAAGGATTGTACTAACATTTTTAACCATTTTTCCATTTTGGTTTGGGCCCCAAACAGGTTTACTACTACCCAAATCAGCAGGAAGTCATTTTTAGAGAGCGAAGTCCCATACCCAGAGGTTGGGGAGGGTGTTTCTCTGCCCCCCCATTTTTTTGGTTATTTGAAGGATAACTGAAAACTCTATTACTTAGGGGAAGAGATTACAAGTTGTTAAATGGGCCTGTTTAATGGGCTTTGGAGGTTAGACCCAGGGTATTCCTTCTTTCCCTTTTCTGTATCCTTCTTTATCTCTTATGTAGGAATGCACGGACTTGAGAAAAATTGAGACATAGACATAGCACAGGAAGGACCAAGAAGAAGGGTCAGATTATTGAATATGCCCTTATACCTTTGTATATTGATACAAAATTAGTAGTATATTTGGCTAAAGTGGTATTGACCATTGTTTATTGTGCAAAAATAAGATTGTATTGGTCTACGTCAGTATTGATATTTGCATATTGATACAAAATTAAGATTATAGTTGGCCACATATATTGACCCTTGTATATGGACGCAATATTATGATTGTATTGGGCCGCATAGGCATTGATCTTTGTATATTGATACAAAATTAAGAGTATATTTAGCCACATTTGAATAGATCTTTGTATATTGATACAAAATTTAAGGTAACGCTTCCTAAGGTATCGTACCTAGAGATACTTAAAAATGAAATGTGAAGCTCTGGCCTCTTGATACCAACCGTCTTAAACTGTTTAGGATAGTTAAGAAAAACAAACTCCTAGTCATGCATGCATGTCACCTTGTTAGCTACTATGACAGTCTATCACAGATATTCTCTAAGCTACTCAATAATCAAGTTGTTAAGAGACAAGCAACATTTGCTTATCTAAATACAAGAGATAGATAGAGCATCTTCAAAAACCCCAAGAGATCTGCAGAATATGGCATTCAAAGATGTGGTCTTAAATTAAGATTTTTTTTTTTATATCATGACATATCAGCTCCTGACAGCACCCCCTATTCTATTCCAAGTAGAAGATAAGCATCGAAGAATCTCCAGTGTGAGATGGTTGAATTAGTGGCAAGCCTATCTCTTGGCATGTAAAAACTCCTTGCTTCAACTGTAGACAGACTGCTGTCCAAAAAGGACAAAACTTGGTAGCAGGGAAGTTGACAGCCTATCTCTGCCAAGACAGGGTAGGTTAGTCCTTCATAATCCCTGCTCTATAATGAATGTCTGTCAGAGAAACAGGACCAAAAGGCTGAAGACTGATGCTGGAATGTATGGAGAGAAAATGGGAACTGTCCAGGTAGTCACTGGTATGTCATTTCTTAGTATTGGAAGCTGCAGGCCCTGCACTTCCTATATAATCAGATATATTTGTCCTTCTCAGCTCTCTGAGGTGGTTGAAGAATAGACAGCTTGAGTCTCATAGCTAAATTTTGAGTTGTTTAGGAATCAAGAGGGCGTTCTACATCTAAGAAGATGGTTATAATAATGATGCAAGTTAGTATGAAAGCTAAGTCAGTTATAGATCTTTAAACTCATGGAGATGGTTAGAAGGTAGAAGGTTAAAGTCAGGGGCCAAATATGTATGAACTGGACATTGGGAAGGTATACTGGGCCATTTAACTCTCATAAATGTGGCATATTTAATTCTGCTGTTTTGTATATAATTTACTGTTATAAGAGAAAGAACCATTTGTTGGATTGAAAAGGGAAGCTGTTGGGGGGAAGAGGGTGGAAGGGTGGGACAGGAAGGGGGAATAGGGAAGGGTTTGTGACTGAGATGTAACTTGAAGAAAAAAAAATAAAGTACTTATATAAAAAAATAAAGAGAGAAAGAATCGTTTGTTGCACTGAAAGGGAGAGATATTGGGGGGAAAAAGAAATACCTTAAACTAAAAAAAAAAAGGTAGAGGATGGGGGGGTTAAGGGGGAAGAGGGTGGAAATGTGGGACTGGAGGGGGGAGTAGGGAGGGGATTGTGATTGAGATGTAACTTGAAGAAATAAAAAATAAATTATTAAAAAAAAACATAAACTTCCAAAAGCTCAAAAACTTAGGAGAAATGGGTGAGTTTTTAAATGTAAATGATCTACAAAATTAAAGCCAGAAGATATAAATAATAGAAACAGACTCATTACAAACAATGAAATGAGAGTTAAACATAAATACTGATAAAGACAGTTTTTCAGTGCAAATCAATCATTCTGTAACTTCTTTGTCTCTTTCAGAAAATGTAAACAGTTTAAATAGACCCACTATAAGGATTTGTATTTGAATAGCAAATGAAATTGGAAATAATACAGTTTCCCCTTACAGAAAAGCCAAGGAACAGATATATTCACTTCTGGAGTCTAATAACCTTTCTTCTTTTAAATTCTGATTTTTTTCATTAAAACTTCATTATGAAGAACTTTATTATCTTGGGAGCTTACATGTCTCAATATCAAAATATCTTAAGTTAAGAAACCTTCTTGGAATGGCAAGTTCTACAGATCTCTTGAGGTTTTTGAAGACCACCCATCTGTTTCCATATATTTGGATAAGCAAATGTTGCTTGTCTCTTAGCAACTTTATTTCCGGTTAACTTAGAAAACGTCTGTGATAAACTATGCTAATACCTAACTAAATTACATGTTTGAATGACTATCAGTTTGCATCTATTAATTATTCTAAACAGCTTGTAACAGTTGCTATCACATTGCATTTTTAAGCTTTACCTAGGTACAATACCTTAAAAAGTGTTAACCTTAATTTTGTATCAATTACAAAGATCAATATCGATGTAGCCAAATATAATCTTAATTTTGTATCAGTATACAAAGATATAAGACCATATTCAATAATCTGTCCCTTTTTCTTTATCATTCATATATATATATATATATATCCCATTTTTTAAGTCTTTCCCCCCCTGCATAGGAGAGAAGGAAGAATAGAGAAAAGAAAAAGAGAGCTCCTGACAGTACCCCTTAGTCTACTCCAAGTAGAGGATGAGCATCAAAGAATCTCCATTTGGAGATGGTTGAATTAGTGGCAAGCCTGTCACTGGGCAAGAAAAATCTCTTGCTTCAACTGAAGACAGAATGCTGTTTGAGAAGGACAAAACTTGGAAGCTGGTAAGTCGACAGCCTAGCTCTGCCAAGACAGGGTAGGAAAATCCTTCATAATTCCTGCTTTACAATTAATGTCTGTCAGATATACTGGGCCAAAAGGCTGAAGATAGATGCTCTAATGTATGGACAGAAACTGGGGACTGTCCAGGCAGCCAGGTGTCTGTCATTTCTTGGTTTTGGAAGCTGCTGGCTCTGCACTTCCTGTATAATCAGATATATTTATCCTTCTCAGGTCTCTGATGTGGTTGAAGACTATATATTTATAGTCTCACAGTTTTTTAAGTTGTATAGGAATTAAAAGTATGTTCTAGGTCTAAGATGTTTTTAAGTTGGTAATGCAAGTTAGCATGGAAAATTAGTTAGGTATAGAACTTTAAACTCATGGAGATAGATAGATAATATAATATTAATATCAGTTGCCAAATATGTATGAACTAGACATTAGGAAATTATGTTATACCTTGTAGTTATCATAATTATGGCCTAATTACTCAAAAAAAAGAATTATAAATTTTGGGAGAAGGGAGAGAGGGTGGGAGGGTGGGGTCAGGAAGGGTGGAACTAGGGGACTGTGATGGAGATGTAACTTGAAGTAATAAATAAACATTAAAAAAAAGAACCTGGGGAAAATGCAGTAAAATTAACCAGATGAAATGTCATCACAACGAGCTTCTCTACAGTGAGTATGGCCAGTCGAAACTGTAAAGTTTTACCCTGGATCTCACACTTTCACTGCTCAATATATTTTTATGTGCTCATTGCTTGTAATGGACCTATTTAAATTATTTGCATTTTCTGAAAGGGACAAGGAGGTTACAGAAGGTTTGCTGTGCACTGAAAAACTGTCTGTCCGTATTTATCTTACACTGTTATAACTTTCCTAATTTCAATAGAGGGAACAGAAGTAGGCTTTAACCTACATGCCATACACATATCAGAACGAACCTAAAAATGCTGTAACATTCAAGTGTTCCTTATCTGCTCAGCAAGTCCTGTCTCAGAAAGGATGGACTATGGGAAAGAGAGTTGTCAATGTTGAGAGATAGCATCAAGAGTCTTTATATGAACCTCACAGCACTACATCTCTCTGCATCTTCCTTCACATTCCTTTACTCAATTTCTTTTTAAAAAAATTTATTTATTTATTGCCTCAGGTTACATCTCTGTCATAGTGTCCTCTTTCCACCCCTCCCAGTCCCACCCACCCACCCTCTACCCCCATCCCTTCCATCCAACTCTTCTGGAGTGGAGTGTCCTGACATAACAGTCCCCCACCCCAGTTCAGCAGTCATATGAGGCCCAAGAGCCTCCTCATACATTGGTGGCCTACAAGCCAGCACCACTAGGAAAAAGAGTCTCATTGACAGGAAAAAAAAGTCTATGTCCATGTTCCCTTTGGTGCATTGATTGTAGTATAGATCCTGTACTATATAGCTAAAATCCGACTATAAGTGAATAGATGCCATGTGCATCCTTCTGAGTCTGGGTTAGCTCACTGAGGATGAGCTTCTCTAGTTCCATCCATTTGACTGCAAATTGCATAATTTCATTGTTTCTGATAGCTGAGTAGTATTTCACTGTGTAGATGTACCACAGTTTTTTAAGGCTTGTGCAACCACTACGGAGGTCAGTCTGGTGATATGTTAGAAAACTTGGAATAGCTCTGCCTCAGGACCCAGCCATACCACTTCTGGGTATACACCCAAATGATTCCTCACTGAATCACAGGGAAGTGTCCTCAACTATGTTGTAATAGCTAGACACTGGAAACAACCCAGATGGATTAAAAAACTGTGGTACATCTACTCAATTAATTTCTTACCTTCAATTTCTACCCTGTCTTATCAGATCTATTTCCTGGCCACCATATCCCCACCTTTCCACCTGCACATGAGCCTTTGTTGTTTCCTTTGTTAGAAACACGCTGTTGCTTCCACATCATCCTTTTCCAAAAATAAGAATTCAAGATCTCACAATGTCAGTATTCTTTCAGAAACATCCTCTCGGTCACAGCAAAAGCTCCTCCTCTCTGAACCTTCATATTGTTTTATTTACTTTAAAACTAATAGAGCTGGCTCCTTTTTTATTTGGAGTTATGTTTTTGTTTCTTTTTGGGTCTCAAGATCAAAGTTGTCAGAGGATAATTTTTTTTTTAACTGATCTAAGTCAACGTCATGAATTAATCTGGGAGTAAGAGAAGTTTAGGAGATGATAAGAAAACAGCAACAAAGCCTAAACCATAACCAGCAAAGGTGCTATGGGGTTGGATGGTAAGGCCAAAATTTGCCTGGTTCCTGTATCTGTCCTTAATATTTCTGACTAACTCTATTTCTGTCCACTTCCAGCCTTTCTTTATTCCGATATTTGCTGATCTTTTCTATGTAGTAGGCAAAACAGGGAGGTGCATTTTTATATGTGGAGAGGATCAAAGTCCCCACTGAGCCAGAAAGTAGATATATCAAGAGACCCTCAGGAACTATTTGTGTCAGACTTCTTAGCATTGAAGGATTCAAAAGTTTTACCAGAAGTAAATGGACAGTGTGTGTGTGTGTGTGTGTGTGTGTGTGTGTGTGTGTGTGTGTGTAGTTACATATGTATGTGTGTGAATGATTTAAAAATAATAAAAGAAGAGCTGTGCACACCTACACGTATTAACAGCAAATAGAACTGAGTGTAGTGAATCAAATAAATGGAAGACCTTACTCAAAATAAATTACATTTCTGTGACCACAAAATTACCTTCTCAAGGAGTAAATTGACCTCAAATCTAAAAGCCAGGCCACCAAAGTCAACCAAGGAGAGAGAAACTTTCCCACAAGAGTTGGAGTTTCGAATTACGGAAATTACATTTGTTCTGTACCAGCTAGTACTAGAGAAATTGTTTTTGTTTTGCTTTTAATGTGCCAACTTTTTCCTAGAGTCTCTCCTTTGTTTTTATCTTCCTTGTTCCCTTCCCTGCTGTGTGTGTCTGGTTTTGGTGGTTTGGAGGATGGCGACTGGGCGGAGAGCAGGACTCAGTTTTCCAGCTGAGCCTGGGAGGAGTGGGAGGGACTCAGAGCAGCGGGGTTTCTCACACACAACCTTCTAGGCAGTCTTCCTCCAGTGCCTGCAAGGCCAGACCCCAAGGCTAAGAGCAGCAGTGTACAGCCTCGGGAGCCAGTGGAGCGAGGACACCTGCAGCCCGGTGCCCCTGGCCTCGCGTGACCGAGCCATGGTAGGTTTGCTCGGCTACTTGCTTTTCTAGTATTTTGAGACTGGAGAAGGGGAAGAAGCATGGCACGGAGACAGCGGAGAGAAGTCCTGTGCGATGGGAAAGAGAAGCATGAGAATTCTTTGGGTCATGGCAGGGAGAAACAAAGGCGAGAAGTGCCTGTTTCCAGCAACCTGGGGAGAGGCTCTGGGGCTCTTCCGTGGGTTCCGCCGCTCCATTGGGCAGGTTGACAGAATGTGCCCGGTGTGCGCGGCGTTGCCTTGAGTGCCCTGAGTGAACCCGCGCGGGGACCGACAGGTGCGACTCCAGCGTCACCTCTCAGTCCACCGCCAGCGCTGCCGCCGCCCTTCATCTGGGATCCAGTGCAGTTGTGCTGTGCAGGGCGTGCTTGGCAGCTCCAGAATGTCGCGAGCCTCTGTCCCCATGTCTGGAAACCACTAAGTAAGTGATAGCGGTATCCTCGCCAGCTGGGACTCCCAGGGCATGAGGCCCTCTGCATAAGTCCTGGCTGAATCCTTTCCCACGCCCTCCCGGGATCTTGCTCAGCCCTGGGAATCAAGATCACAGTTCCCACGCTGGGGAGAAGCCACCAAAGGACTCCCGGGCGGGATCGCGGTCCCAGGGAACAGCTCTGGCTGAGCGCCGTGGGCCCTCAGTGGGGACGTGAAAGGCGTGGGAGACTGTCTCCCACGTCCTGCCGCCAGTCCTGAGCAGCTGGGTGGGACGCGGGGACCTACAGCCTCCAGTTTGTGGCCTCATCCGGGGGTGGGGGGTGGTGGGGGCAAGCCGCTCAAAGCCCCTGAGAATACCAACTGGAAACTTCCAGCCGCCGCTGGGAACCGCAGCAAAAGTGTGCCTGCACGCCTGGTGCTCCAGCCTGATTGCTCACCAGCAGCCTTTGTCTTGTTATTAGACTGGTGCATTGGAAGGCAGTGGCCATGCATCACAACAGTGTCCTGGGCCTATCTGAGTGGGCAGCCTGTCCCAGGTCCTCAGAGTGGCCTCTAAGTGACTTTTGTATGAGAGGGCTACCTCATAGTGTGGTCATGTGATTTCAGGGTATGGATTCCCTGAGCCTGCCTTTTGCTTTCTGGGAGTCACAGAGTTGTTCCTTCGTTTTGCATTTGATAAACAATTTACATCTTCTGAGGTAAACCAAAGTGTTGTCCAGCTCACCACAGAAGTGGTTGGATACACTTGGTTTCCAACATATTGAAACCTTTCTGCGTTTAAAGGGAGACAGATTTCCTTCATTCAAATTTTCAAAGCGCTTTCTTAGGATCATCCTGTAACAATGATTCTTGTCTGTATTCGGACTAGCACCAGGCTTAGCAGCAGCGTTCACCTTTCTGTTGCATGCATGTGAAGACACTTAATGATAAGCAGTTTTGTGTCTTGGTTTATAATGTAGGAGCAATCTGTTTTTCCTACACTGAAGATTTTTTTTTCCTCCAGGAAGGATCATGTCAGTTACTCTGTTATAAAGAGCGGTGCTAATCAAGGGTGCCAGAAGACATTAACATGAAACTGTCTAGCGTTTTGAAGCAATTCTAGGACATTGTTTTGTTGAATGTTTGATCTAGTCTATGAATCTATTTGAGGAATCTGTAGTCTCAGAAGTTATAACCAAATATTTGAGCTGTTGCATTTTTTAACTCCTCAGGAGTGCAGAGAAATTTGGGACTCAATAGGAAAATGACCACTGGAGTAAAACCAGTAAGCCTCACATTTTCTGGTCCAAATCCAGCCTCTGTACATAAAGTGTGTAGACATAGACTAATAAAGGACTTAAGAATAGTGCTACAATAATCAGATATTTCAAATGCTGGTGAAGTGGTGGAGGGTGAGTAATCTGTATGCACTACCTGGGCAAATGTGAACTTGGGAAGTTACTATGGAAATCAGGATGGAGGTTCCTCAGAATATCTAAATATAGAAATACCTCATGATTGAACTAAACTCCTTCAGGTACAGACAGGAAAGATTTTGTGTCAGCACACCACAAAAACATTTATTAGACACAATATCCAAGACATGGGACCAGTGTAGTGTCCAGCAACAAGTGAATAGATAAAGACAATGTGGAATATATGCATGGTGTATATGTATGCATGTACTCTGCACAGCGGAATAAAAGTATGATGTCTGCAGGAAAATGGATGGAACTGGACATCATTCACAGAGAAATGGGACCGACAAAAAGCATCTTCTCTCACAGTAGAATCTAGTTCTATATACATATATTATATATACATATATGTATGCATAAAGGGACTATGAGAATGGAGAAAGTGAGTTAAAGAGAAGAGGGATTGGAGACAAAGAAGGGCAATTGAATATATAAAATGTGAAAACATAAAGAAAAACTATTTTGGGAAAGAGAAGACCAATAAGGTCAGGAGGGCAGGGGACAAATCAGAACAACATACTGACAAATCAAAACAATAATGCATATACATGAAAATCTCACAATAATATCTCCCGCTTTGGGGACACTTTTCCCTAGTAGAGGTGCTATGTAGGCCCCCAGTGCAAGAGGAAGCTCTTAGCCCTCATATAACTGATGAACTGAGGGGGCTGATATGTGGGGCACCCCACACTGGAGGAGTAGGATAGGTGGGAGAGGGGGTAGAAGGTGGGAGGGTAGGATCAAGAAGGATGGATAGAGATGCAACTCGAAGTAATAAATAAACATAATAAAAATATCTGCTGTGTATACTAAATAAAACAAACTAATAAAAGAATAAAATACATATTAAATAGACCCATAGATGCATTATAAATGTATCAAGTAGCAAATTTATTTCTGTGACATTTACTTAATAGGAGGATGTGATGTAGAGATGTGTAAATTTTGTTTCTCCTTGCACTGTAAGAACTTTCCAGTTTATGCCAGAAAATAAAAATACTTTTCTTTGATTGACATCCAACTGAAATATAAAGTAGTCTTGCTTGGTACAATGTCTCATAATGCAAGGTGTGTAAACAGCCTCGTAAAGACCTCATTGTACATGTTGAAGTATAATAAAAGATTGTCTTGAGGCAACGTGAGAACAAGAAAGGAAATGCGACATTATGATTTATATCCAGCAATAGGAAGAAATCCACAGTACTTAGTGCTGGTGTCTCATAACTATGGCTTATTAGATAATCTTGTTTGAAGACATTCTGAAAAGTTGTTTTAATGTGTAGACTTCACTACAAGCTTAAGTAATGACACTAAAATTATGCTGTTATGAGTAATAGATCAGTATAATACTTAGAGGATTAAAATTTCAATAATTTGTCATAGATATATTCAGACTTTAAAAAAACCCTTTTTTTACTGAACAGTTGAAATCATGTGACATTGGACTGTGTCAGAAACCATGAAAGAAGCATGAATTCTCTTATTTGCATTTGCTAGCACTAGTGATTGTGTATATGGGGCAAGGGAGAATATTAATTTTGTTTAAAAGTTATTTTAAGGTAGCATGATATGTTCTCCCAAATCTCTAGTGCATCTTTAAGAAATAAACACCAAATTAGCTTTAAAGATGAGTCTCCTTAAGTGAGAGGAAATGGAAAGGTTGAGTAATATAATGACAGAACAAGCCAAAACCTGTCATTGATGAGAAAAATTGTAGTAACTGGTGTTTTAGAATTACCTTGATGTCAGATGCACAGGGAAATGTGTCACTTTCCTTTGCTTTTGGAGAATATTCAACTTTCTAGTACTATTCTTATGCCACCTGATTAGAACTATACCCAAGAGACTCTTCTTAGGCATCCTATTTATTACATTTCTGCATATTTGTACAAGGAAAGGTCTTTCATCCCAAAGCATCCATAATGACAGTGACTGTCCTTTCCAGGCCATCTAGGTCTAGCCTCAGTTGAATGTCTGGGCAGAAGATTCTTTAGTGTTCTCCATCTTACCTTGGCTCACGAGTCTTTAGCAACCCTGAGTTCTTTTGTTGAACCAGTATCTTTGGATCACTTGATTTAGTGGGGGCTGGGGTGCTTTCTTCTTCATTCTGTATCATAACTGATTACTCCTTTTCTTTACAATTTCTAATTTCACCTCTCTATTTTGTGGGTGTGTGTACATGCATATGCATACTCACTCATACCACAGCATACGTGTGGACGTAAGAGGATCTCCTACTACTATGTGAGTGTGGAGGTCAAACTCAGGACCTCAGTTGTCGAGTCGAGAACCTTTACCTACTGAGTAGGTCTCTTATTTTTTTCATCTTCTGAATATTTTTTGAAATACTTTACCTATTTTATATATCTTTTCCTGTTCAAAGAGTCTAGGTTTGCAGGCATCCACCTCCTCTAGCCCAGAGCTCTTACAGAAAACAGATACAATTGTTTTTAGGGATAAAAAGACCTTGGGGCCAGGGGCACCTTCATCATACAATGAGAGAATAACACTTGTTAAAAATGAAGAGGCTCTGTAGCATGATTTCTTCGCCACAGAAATGTGACCATTGGTGCCTGTGGATACTAAGTTTTCTTGCCTGGCATGCTTTCCGTCGAGTATTAATCTTTTATTAAAACATACTGTTCTTTTTATAAAATAGAAGCCAGCTCTGACTCACATACCAACTACTCCTACTTAGTAAGGATTAGCAAGAAGTCAACAGGAGATGGTATCTGAGAGGAAGATAGGTAAACTTTAACCCTATGGTCACCTTAGCTCTGTATCTATCTCTTTCCATTCTGCCACATGACACTGAAGGCATCTGTTTCAGTGTCTGCATCTCTGGCCAGTCTGAGCTCTCTCGATCACTGAATTCACAGAAAAGCTTGCAGGTTGCACAGTAGGTGTCTTATTGCTGATACTGAGTTAAGGTATTTTGTGTTTGATGCCATGCAGAGCACAGTACTTGGTTTGGGAGCACTCAGGTGGATTGTTATGAGCATGGCTACACTGTTGTCCCTCTTTGCTTTTATGTAGGCTTCTCAGCATGTCCAGACACACCTGTCCTGGTATTTCTGTCACGAATGGCACTTTCTTCAATCATTCTTGCTACCCATCTCCATTGTGAGCTGTCAGTGACCTTCTGAGCATTTCCTCTTGCTCACAATCCAGACTAATGGAGGCTTTACACACTGCCTTCCAGTCTTCCCCTGTGGTCAGAGCTTGATTCACTATCTACTAATGTGATTGGTCTATATTTAACTCTGACCCTGACCTCCTCCACTCTCTTAAAGGAAACATCAAGTACTAGTCTCTGTGGCTCTCATCACTTTAAGGCTCAACTGAAAAATCTTGGATACCCATAGGGTTTTTTGTTTTGTTTTGTTTTGTTTTGAGCAAGTCCTCCTGTCCTTCCAAAAACTTTACTAACTTAAGACTACTTGATATCTTTCTTTCCTTTTCTCCTTTTTCTAACAGTTTCCTATTTTTACCAAACCTTTTTAGACTCTACATTCATTTGTGCTCAACTCCCAAATCTCTTCCCAAAGACCCAACAGACTGTCAGCTTCCTTCAAATGTCTGTTTTAAACCCTTCCTTGCTGTGGGTTCAGCTGGAAGATTAATTCATCTGCTTCTTTGACTTGACCAACTGATCAGCTCTGCCTCTAGAAGATACTTAATGGGTATGAATGATTTTTTTAATGTTGACAAGGCTGTGAAGCTAGTTTTTCTTCTTTATTTGTTCTATACATACCAATTATCCACACATAGTACATGTTCTAGAATTTTATCAGTTTTCTTAGTCTATTCAGACCATCCTCAGTCTTCTTAACAGGTAATCGTATTTCCTAACTTAAGTTAAAAAGATGAGTTCACTTTTGAGAAATTATTGTTAAGATTCCTTTGAGTTGGTCTTCCTTTGGTAGGTCAGTTTTAAACATAAAGACTTTTCTTGCATCAAATGACATATTACTTTGTTTTTAGTATTTGCCCTTTGAGTACATTTTTTTACATATAACAGCTCCTGTAATTTATGATATAATATTCAGTGATTGCTATTCATATTGATAGGGGAGGAGAAACTCTTCTCTATAGAGAATTTTCTCCTTTGAATGAACTTCTGGCTTTGCATAAAGTTGAGTACACACATCTGTGAAGAGTGTCCTAATGCTGTGTGGTGTACTGGCTCATCTCCAATGGAGGCCGTATTGTAATTCACTGTATCTCTCTTCCTATTTCTCTTTCCTTTCTTCCTTCCTCTCTTCCTTCTTTTGTTCTTTCTACCTCTCTTTTTTATTTTGCATTCTTACTACAGTGTTGAATCCTACATCTCATTTGCATATTCTTTTACAAACCTGTTACTTTCCCTCAGTTTTACATTTGTGTCTTGATTTGTACTCACTCTGTATTCCAAATTCGCCTTGAACTTGCAGTCCTCCTGCTTATGAATACCCAGGGCTTGCATTAGAGGTGGGTTTCTTGCACACCTGGCTGAATTTAGGAATTAAAACACATACTTTCTACAATTACAGTTAACATTTGTTTTCAACTTATTGTTCCGAAGGTCAAAGTCTTTTTGGTTTCAAATTTGATAATACAGATTAAACATTTCTCACCATTGAAACATTAACAGATTTTATCAGTATGTAGTTTATCCAAGTAACTGCTAATGACGAGCTAGAAGTACCCTTAACATGATTCCAGAATCCTTTATTCTGTTTCAGGGTTGTCAATGAATTGATCCTCTTCAAAGGCTGTCCTGCCGGTTATTAAGGTTCATGCTTTTCTTTTCTTTTAGTTTACATTCTTGGTGTGATCCAAGACTTCACTGGGACAGACAGACATGGTCAGATTCCTGGTCAGATTTCTGTTTTCACTTTCTACAGAATCAAAACTTCTAACTTTATCAAAAAAAACTTCGAACTTTATCAAAAAACCAAAAGCAGTACCACTGGGTTCATTTATAATGACCTGTTAGCAACACATCATGTTTTGGTACTTAAATAGTATGTTTTTAAGAATCTTTTTGAAATCACGCCTGGTATTAATGTTGAGTTTTTCTGGGTTAGGGTCAGTGGAATGCACTCTCTATTTTGAAAATTGAGGTACTGGCTGGCTTTCTTGTTCCCTGTTAACCTGTTACTTCATACTTGTTTCCTCCCTGCCTTCCTTCTTCCCTCTCTTCCCTCTTCCTTTCTTCCCTCTTTCCCCCTCCTCCTTTACCTTATTGTATTGAGACATGATCTTATGATATAGCTCAGTGTGACCTAGGACTCATGATCCCCCTGCCTCAGATTCCAAGTGCTATGATCACAGGTGCACCAGCCAAACTCATCATCATTGTATTTTTAAAAAATTATTCGGACAATTTCATTATTGCATCCATAAATCCTTATTTACAAGGTTTTACAGCATCCTATAACCTGGATAATATAGTTCTTATTCTACTTTTTGTTTCAATATTACTGATGTTTTTTTTTTTTTTGGCAAGGAACAGTAGTGACACTGAATCTAGAGTCACACAGACTGTCTGCAGATGTAGTGCCATTCAACTGGCTTTGTCTCCTTGAAGGCAGAACACTTTTCTCACATCTAATAAAGATGCCATTATTACTGTTTTATCTTTCCATCAGAAACAGGAATCAAAAGACATTTCTGTTATTATAAGTTTTTAAAGCTTTGGTTTGTTTCATGCTTTGTAATTTATGTTGCCTTTCTTAGAGGACCGTCAGCTCTTTTGTTCTTCTCTCAATAAAGTTTATTACAGATTATGCTTGTCACTGGGAAGACACAACCAAGTTGATGATACAGTCCTTGATTGGAAGGAATTTAAAGTCTGCACATGGCAGCTAGCAAAAGCAAGAAATAGTCTCCAAATTATACATGTCAGCCTTTAACGAGCAACTTGATATGCGTGTGGCAGTTTTAATAGGTTCTGAAGAACTGAGAGGGGAGTCAGTTCTTCAGTGGAAAAACTGAGGAATGAGTTCCAAGGACAATCCAGGACAAGGCCAGAGTATTGAGTTCCACAGGACCCACACGGTTTATATTTTAGAGTAGTGGGGAGTATGTGCCAGGCAGGGGACAAGGCATGAGGCACAACAGGGAGCAGACAAGGGTGTTTGAACAAAGTATTAGGCAGGGGGAGTAGCACAGACCTTTTGCAAATCACAGCTTACTTTCTTTTGAGACAAGGTCTCTCACACTGCCTGGCCTAGCCCTAGCTCCTGCCTCAGTCTTTAGAGGAGTTGCAACTATGCACATTGGCTGGTGTAACCGCTTTCTTAGGGGGGAACATTGGTGCTTGCTCTGCCTGGTGCTTACTTTTCTTCTTGCTCTAATATTGGGATAACCACCCTGACTTGTTCTTAGACTACAGATCCAGCTTTCCTCTTCTTCCATTTCTGAATTGAATGTATTGTTACACATTTGCACAACACCTGGTTCCTTCCCTGTACATTCTCTTCTATAGTATAATGTGCTTAGGATAGTCTTTTTCCCATCAGGATGATTTGGATGGGGCAATGTTACCATAAGTTCTCATTTTGTGCCCAGGCACCCAGGAGAAGTGCTGAATGTCTCATAAGTACACAGTAAAATGTGTGCTGTGCTGTGGCTTGCTTGGACCAATGAGATCATCTCAGGGTACATTTGTGCAAGGCATGCAAAATAAGAAGGGATTAGATAACAAGACCAGGATGTTAGTCAAAGACTTTGCTTCATTAGGTAATGTTGAACTGTGTTATGGTTTTTTTTTGTTTGTTTGTTTTAAAGTTGGGGTGGGTGGGTGTAAATTATCCGTATCTGTTTTGACTACACATTCAAAAATCAATTCTAGTCATTCACAGTCCAACATTTATTTGGAGACTCAATTGTGAAATTCCCTGGTATCCTTATATTATGTTTTAGTCCTCTTACAGTACTGTAAGAAATGGTGATAGATTGCAAGGCTTCCATTCATGAGGGATTCCAAGTATACCTGAGTCCAAATACCATCATGCATGAACTGAGTTATGACATAGTGGTGGAGATGCAAGAATTCAAACCTTGCCTGATGAATAGTAAAAAACAAACAAACAAGAAAACCAAACACAAAAAATCCAGGCCTTGAATTATGCATGATTATGTTATGTGTTTAGGTTGTTTATTTTCCTAGTCAAAATACACACACAAACACACACACACACACACACACACACACACACACACACACACACAGAAAGAGAGAGAGAATGTTTATTACAGTAATATTCTTATATGTGGTTTTGATTTCTGTAAACATTAAATAGAAGATTCCAGAAATAAATAATCCCTTGGTTTTCTATAACTTTTATGACAATGTGTGATTATAGATTTTATTATAACATATTGTTTTCTATCTCTGGCTGTATTTAATTTAGGAATTGAATGCTATCAAATATATATTTGTATACACAGTAAAAATAGTAGAGATGTACAAATTTGGTTTGTGAGTATTTATGATTTAAATATCTGAGAAATCTCTTGAAATGTGTCCTGCTTCACCAAGGGGATTGTAGTAATGAACAAATAAATCACTGAACAAGGTATTTCAGTTTTTCCTTAGCAGAGGTAATCTATGAAGTTGTGCATTTGTTAACATGAAGCTTCATACAGGTATCTACATGTGTGAGTCACCCAGAAGGTTGCACATGTGACTTGGGAGGAGGTGGGGATAGGTGCGATGAAATGATCATCACCAGGGATGTCAAAATATAAATCTTCTTATGTGTTGTTTCTTTTCTTCTATTCTCACTTGAGATAACGCATTACTAAGTTGCCCAAGCTTGCCTCCAATTCACGCTGTAACCCAAGCTGGCGGGAACTCACCTATTCTCATGCCTCTGCTTCCCAAGTGCTAGGACATTCCACTAAAAGTACCTGAACACAAGATATCTTTACACTGGATTGGCTGTACATGATTGTAAATGTGATTAGTATTGTACAGGATTCTTTTAAATATTTAAAAATGTTTTGAAAGATTTGCAGTCACTAATTATAGATGGCATTTCTCCTTGCTTACTTGTACACCAAGTAGTAATTAAATGTGGCCCAGCATCTATTTCTGAGTCTTTTTCTGGTGAACAGCTTCAGAGTAATTCTTATGCCCTAGACATGCTGCCTTATGCTAAACTTTCTGCAGTGTTTAAGAGAGAATGGTGGTATTTCCTTATAGAGTTTGCATCTTATGTGAAAAGCAAATCATACTAGCTGAAGCTCCTGCCTCTTCTCTTCCCCATCCTCCTCCATCCTAAGGCTATGACATTATTTTGACCAAAAGAAAGGTATAACACTGCTAGAAAGAGTTAAACTATATGAGGTTTAACTCTTACTGCCTTCAGCTCACTTGTCAGCATGGCCAAAAGCAAGGCTGTATGTGGGATTATTCCTAGTCTACATTTCACCCAAGTTTCTGTCCTCCAGGAAGAGAATGCCTTAAGTTCCTTTGAGTTGATATTGTATTTTCTCTGGTGCCTCAAGGCTTCCACAGGAAAGCTTTCAAGCAGTTCAATTTTGCTTGCCTAAGAGTAATTGCCGACTGCCTTCAATCAAGGACATGGCATGGGGGAGGGAAGAGACTATTAAAATTAAAGAAAAGTGAAGGAAAGAAAATAAATGAAAGATTCAGCATGTGGGGCATAGATAAGAAAGGGAGACCCAGAAAGAGTGTTCTAGGGGAACAACATGATACACACACAGCAGGAAGGTGGAAGGTGATGAGAAATGTAGCCTCTTTTTGGTGTTGCCTATCAGTTGCCTTCATTATTGGAAATGGTTAGGACATTTTCCTCACCAACAGTTTGAAGCTTTGTGTATCCAAGTCAAACCAGAATAAGAAAGAGTAGGTACTTCTAGTGAAAAAAAAAAAAAGGTGTTTTTGTAGTGGAAATTACTAGCCTTTGGTTGCCAGCATAGTTTTGTTTGGTACATTTTTTATGGGTTTGATTGCATTAACCTTCCTTGATATGTGACATTTGGTTCAGCGAACACAACTCTTAAGAGTTTTTGCTGCATGCCATGTATTTAGCACCATTTTAAATGGGATTAAACCAACTTGCTCAGAAGTTTAAGATGACAACTTAACAACCTCACTGCTGTCACTGGAGGCTTGCCTTATTCTCCCTCTTACTTAAGACCAATCAGCCCAGCCATGTACCTCCAATGTGTTTTTAGCACATTCTTCTTCCTTTTTCCATCTCTGTATTTGACTCACTTACAGCATCTTATCCTGGCAAACCCTTTCTTTATTTCTCTACTCCACTGGTTCCTTTTTGTTTTACAAAGCTCTGTTTGTGTGTGTTTTCAGAAACAGATTGCTGATGTGACATGTAGGTTTGATGCAAGCCTATGACATCACCATCATAACCTGTCCTGACACATTCTGGTCACATTGAAATAAACTTGTGTGACCTCAGTCTCCAGAGGCAATCTCTATGTTAAGGATATGGATCTGGGTTTTGTTCTAAATTTCTAAAACTCCATTCTCTCTGATGTAACAGTAGCTGACTGATAAGTATTGTTGGGGTCTGTGAATGAGTAAACAGAAGGATAATAATGAAAGAATACATGAGTACAAATAAGTCTGCTAAGAACATAGATGAGGAAATGTCCTTGTGGTTTGGTGAGGAATCATTTGGATGTATACCCAGAAGTGGTATGGCTGGGTCTTGAGGCAGAGCCATTCCAAGTTTTCTAAGATATTGCCAGACTGATTTCCATAGTGGTTGTACAAGCTTGCACTCCCACCAGCAATGGAGGAGGGTTCCCCTTTCTCCACAAACTGACCAGCATGTGCTGTCATTTGCGTATTTGATCTTAGCCATTCTGACAGGTGTGAGATGGAATCTTAGAGTTGTCTTGAATTGCATTTCTCTGATGATTAAGGATGCTTAACATTTCTTCAAGTGTCTCTCAGCCATTAGGGATTCTTCCTTTGTGAATTCTCTGCTTAGCTCTTTTCCCCATTTTTTTTATTGGATTATTTGGTTCCTTGGCATTTAATTTCTTGAGTTCTTTGTAAATTTTGGATATTAGCCCTCTGTCAGATGTGGGATTAGTGAAGATCTTTTCCAAATCTGTAGTCTGCCATTTTGTTCTTACAACAGTGTCTTTTGCCTTACAGAAGCTTTTCAGTTTCATGAGGTCCCATTTATTGATTGTTGATCTCAGGTCCTGAGCTGTTGGTATTCTGTTCAGGAAGTTGTCGCCTGTGCCAATGAGTTCAAGGGTTTCTCCTACTTTTTCTTCTAGTATCTTTAGTGTGGCTGGCCTTATGTTAAGGTCTTTGATCCACTTGGAATTAAGTTTTGTACAAGGTGATAGGTATGGGTCTAATTTCATTCTTTTGCACGTGGACATCCAGTTGGACCAGCACCATTTGTTGAAGATGCTGTCCTTTTTCTATTGTACGGTTTTGGCTTCTTTGTCAAAAATTAAGTGACCATGGGTGTAAGGGTTCATTTCTGGGTCTTCAATTTGATTCCATCAATCCACTGGTCTGTTTCTAGCCCAGTACCATGCTGTTTAGAAACTGGAAACAACCTAGATGTCCCTCAACTGAGGAATGGATTTAAAAAAAAACAACAAAAAACCAACAACACACAAAACAAACAAACAAAAAAAAAAACCTGTGCTACATCTACACAATGGAATACTACTCAGCCATCAGAAACAATGAAATCATGCAATTTGCAGCCAAATGGATGGAACTAGAGAAGTTCATCCTGAGTGAGCTAACCCAGACTCAGAAGGATGCATATGGCATCTATTCACTTATAGTCAGATTTTAGCCATATAGTACAGGATAACTTTACTACAGCCAATTCACCAAAGGGAACAGGAACATAGACTTTGTTACCTGTTAATGAGACACTTTTCCCTAGTGGTGCTGCCTTGTAGGCCCCCAGTGTATTAGGAGGCTCTTGGTCCTCATATGACTGCTGAACTGGGGCAGGGGACTGATATGTACAGACACTTCACTCTGGAGGAGTGGGATGGAAGGAATAGGGGATAAAGGGTGGAAGGGCGGGACTGGGAGAGGGGAAAAAGAGGGCACTGTGATAAATATGTAACCTGAAATAATAAATAAACATAAAAAAGAATCCACGCATAAAGGGACTAATGGAAGATTCTAAGGGAAGAACAGGTAAAGAGGTTATCAAAGAAAAGTCCTAAAGAGAGGATGACATGATGGAGTCTAGAGCACTGAGGGAACATCTGCTTTAAAGTGGAAGGAGTCTCCATCTGTGCAGATGATACATTCAGAGGACACTGAGCTATTGTGCCACTTAATGGGCATGATAGTGTCACCCACAAGGTTAGTGACTTATAAACTTAGAGCATGCAATTTCTAAATAGGAACTGTAAATTTGGTAAAAGAATCCACAATCATGCTATATGACTATTTGAAATAAAGGTGGCATGCTTTTATCATTGAACAAATGAAGATAATTTTCTTGGAAATATGTGAAAAATAAACCAGCGTTACCCTGATAGATATATGAAGAGTATTTTAGTGTGCAGTATCACACATGAGAGTTTCGTACATTTCTATTATGACACCCAAATGAAGATATAATAATTTGTTGAAGCCCACTGTGCAGTGTGGGCTATGATGACCTCAGTACCCTAAACTCTGCCATGTTCTCTGAACCATCCCACTTGCATGATGTTTCCCATGTCTGTCATGAAACATAATAGTCCATTGGAAACTGTAAATGTGTTGAAAACTACATGTTACACATGATAATACAATACATTACTCAGTACCAAAGAGCTACATTGATTATTGCCGTTGCTGCCTCATAAGGGATTTTAAGTGTTATGAAGTCACCAGTCATGGCAGACAGAGGTACTAGGGCTGAATATGAAGGACATTTTCAATTTCTTCTTTCTAAGTCAAAAATACAGCCTTCATGATAAGAAATACATAAATAGATCTCTTTTAAATCCAAATAAATATTAAACATGAAGATGCTTTAAATGAAATAATTAAATTTAGAAATGTTAAAATAATCTGAAAATTACCCCAAACAATAATGTGTATTTGCCTCTTGTGTTTCATGTGAGTACAAGAAAAATACAGGATTACAAAATACTCATGTTAATTAATGGATATTAATAAGCATTAGTTAATGAATATTAAGAGATTAAAGAATGTGAAAACATAACCAAGAACAACAGAAATGATGATTTATTTTCTACATTTCATGTAGAAATAATGTTTCAGTTTGTCCTCTTGTGTGCATGGTCTCATTCACTCGCAATAATGATTTTGAAGTATGACTGTTTGGTCATATCTATATCCTCTGAGTGATACTCCTGTTCATGTGTGGCTACACAATATTTTATTTATGCATTCACACAGTGATGGACATTAGAATTGCTTTCAATTCTTGGTTCCTACAAATAAGACTGGAGGGCTGGAGAAATGGCTCAGTGAGAACCACAAATATGCTGGTATGAACATTTACATATGAACCAAAGTTGAATAGATGTTCACATTTCTCTTCAATAAACACGTACAATTTGAAAAAAATATATCATGTCATAGGGAATGCTTAAATTTTTTGTGAAAATTAGGCTCAGTGTGCTGGCATCATTTCCCATCAACAGTATATGGGTACTTATTTATTCTACATTGTAAAAACCTTTGATATTTTCAAACTTCATCTAGACCTGGTGGCACAGGCCTATAATCACAGCTGAAGAGCAAGCTGAGGCAGGAGGTCAGCAGCTCAAGGGCTGGCTGGGATATCGAGTGAGTTCAAGCTCAGCATGGATAACTTAATGAAACTCAAACCGAAAATAAATAAAAAGAGAAAATGTTATGCCAGTGGTAGACTATTTGTGAGGTTCTGAGTTTGATCACCATTAACACAATACACACACACACACACACACACACACACACACACACACACACACACACGTGAATATTAGGTACCCTAGAGGAGTTTTCTTGGTTTATAACAGTCTACATGTGAGTAAGTTGTTCACTGGCTATTCATGGATCTTCTAAATAAAAGGTAAATTAGATCCTTGCTCATTTTTAAAGTGAACCACTGGTTTTCTTATTGAGTTGTAGTGTGTTGTATATTCAAGATTCAACTCTTGTTGGTGGATGTATTGCTGACGTCCGGCTGTCTGTCTGTCTGTCCTTGATGAACTTAGTGCTGTCTTTCTGTGTTTGTCTCATGCCTGGTCACAAAGAATTTTCATGTTTAAGCAATTGCATTTAAGTTACATTAAGTACATTGCAATTCATTTTTGAATTGAGTGTACAGTATTAGTAAGGATCCTGTTTCCCCTGTGGATTTCTAGTTGTTTCAGTGATATTTATTAAGAAAACTCTACTTATTGCAATCCCTGAACACTTTCATTGACAACATGATTAAAATGCTTTTTAGATTGTCTGTGTATTTGATCTTATATCATCACTTTCAAAAGCAAAACATTCTTTTCTATTCCCCCCTTCTCTTCCATTCCCAGTTCTCTTTTGCCTCTTTCCTTCCTTTTCCTTTCTCTTTGCTCTTGTTTTCATTTTCTCCAGTCTCTGAAGTGGAGTCTTGCTGTACCTTCCAGACTAATTTCAATGTCCCCTGTCACAGTTCTATGGATCGCTGTAACTGCAGGCATCAACAACTGTAGGAGACTCCTAACTCTCTAGGGTATTCCAGCTTTGTTGTAAGTTTTTTTAAATTAATACAAATTATAGACAACTGATTAAGAAAGAGATGGGTACTCAAGAGATTGGGAGTGAGCCGCTGAGCTTTGAGAACACAACACATAATAGTCCTTTGAGTTTTCAATTATATGTAAGTACTAATATTTTGATTTTCATACTAATATTGATTTAGCTATCCTGTGTCCTCCACCCAACGCTAGTATCATTTTGGTGGTTTCTGCTGAAGAGCTGTCTGGGATTTTGACAAGAATTGCATCAATGTAGAGAGCAACTGAAGGAAACTTGATCACTTACCAATATTTAAGAAAAAAAGATGTCTCTCCAGTTCTTAATGCTTTCCATGATATTCTTAATTAACATTTGTAGGGATTGGGGTAACAGCCTTTCTAACCCTTGGTTAAACTTAATGTAAACACCATTTCCCAATGTTTACTCTTAGTATTAAAGTTAGAGTGGATTTTTCTGTATCAGCCATGTGACCTGACTCTCCCTACATTTTCTTTTTGATTCCATGTTTGCTTTGTGGATCACTTTAGAATTTCTACATAACAAATTCTACATGTACACGAGACAGAGACATTCTCTCTGTGTTGTGTTTCTTCTTAATACAATTCAATGGCTGTGACCTGACAGTTTTGTTGGGTTAGAAGTGGTAGGAGGAGTCGTTCTTCCTTTGTTCCTGATAATGGTGGGAAACATACTCAGTGTTTGTTCTCACTGTTAGAAGTAGAGTTGGGAGATTTCTCTGACTTGACCAGAATCAATCGCATTACACTCACTGCTGAAGTTAACTTTGTACTGTGTAGTAGTTGTTTTCATTTGTGATGACTGTGGATGAATAAAGGAGACTTCCTGTCCTCAAACCATTTTCTTTAGAACTTGCCGTTTGCTAATCAAGTGCTCATATCAATATTAGTATCAGTGTGCTCATCTTAACTCCATTTCTTTTCACTTCACCCCACTATGGCTACTCAAGCTTCTTGTTTAAGTTTCATGAGTGTTTTCCCATCTGAAATGCTGAAGATGCCCTCAGACTCCGTTCTCTCTTGCCATATGTATCTCTCTTTTAACTCGTCTCCCACATTGTATTCATTCCCATCATACTTTGCTAATTGCTACTTCTATGTCCTAATCATAACATCCTTCTGCAATCCTTAAACATGATCAGTTCCAGAGTCTAAATAAAGCCATTTTCTTTTTCTTTGTGTCATGTTTGGGCCTTGAATTAAAATCCTGTGTTCACTGGCTTCCTTTAGGGGCAGGACCACAGGTTAAAGTTTCCAGTGTGTTGTCTTGAAAGGAGGTCTCCCATATTCAAATACACTTCTCCCTAAATAGTCTGCTAACAGACAAAAGCCACATTAAGAAAAGCACAATTCAGCAGCCATTTGGACCTCCTGTCCTCTTTCTTTCCGCCCTTCCTATTAGTGCCCTAGTTATCTCTTCAGACAGAACCCCGGAGCCACTGTGCTCCTCAGATTCCGCTGCCACCTCATGTCTAATTTAATTCCACACTATCTCTAGCAGCCCTCTTTTCCTGCCCCTTCCCCACAGCTTCCTTCACTCTGACATCTACTGGGCAGTTCTTCTGTGGTCCTTTGCCAGAGTCTTTGTGTGTAAATCTAGTTACCTTCACACTGTCACTCAAATTCTGCCAGCCACTTTTCTACTTTTCCCATTGTTCACTGCCTGAAAATGATGATTGTCCATCAATTATTTCTCCTTCCACTATGCCTTTACCATAACCCTTTAAGGAACTTAGCGTGCATGTGCATCATTCACATTGTTCTTTAAGGGATATATAAAAGAAAATAATTATTTCACAGTATCTATATTTTGACTGAATTGTAACTGGATTTAAAATAACTTGTGTTCAACTTTCTTTCTGAGAGATAATGTAATGCATTGGCTCTGATCTAGCTAAATTTTACTATGTTTTATAATTTTTTATACGTTCATTTACTATTCAAGTTATATCTCAATTGCAGCCCCCTCCCACTTCCAGTCCCAGTCCCACCCTCCCAACCTCTACCACCTCTCCCACCTATCCTACTTCTCCAGTGTAGGGGACCCCCACATATCAGTGCCCCTCAGTTTATCAATTGCATGAAAGCTAAGAGTTTCATCTTGCTCTGAGGCCCAGCTTGGCCGCTCCACCAGGGTAAAGTTCCCTGCTAACAGGTAACAAAGTCTATAACTGAGACCGCCCCACCTCTACTTGTTAAGGGATCTCTGTATGAAGACCAAGTTGCCTGTCCTCTATATTTGTATAGGGGGGTCTAGGTCAAGTCAAAGTTTTTTTTTCTTATTACTTTGGTTAGTGTTTCAGTCTCTGTAAGCCTCTAGAGGCCTAGGTTAGTTGGTTCTGCTGATCTTCATGTGTTGATCTTGACCCACTCGGGAGGGCTATAGGTTCTTCCTCCCTCTCTTACATTAGGGTTCCCACAGCTCCATCTAATGTTTGACCATGTGTCTCAGCATCTGTTTTGATCTGCTGCTGGGTGGAATTTCTCATAGGAGAGTGATGCTAGATTTCTTTTCCTTTGGGTCTGTGGGTTGTAGGATAATTATCCCGTACTATATGGGTAAAATCCAATTATAAGTGAATACATGTCATGTGTATCTTTTTGGGTCTGGGTTAGCTCATTCAGGATGAGCTTTTCTATTCCATCCATTTGGTTGCAAATTGCATGATTTTGTTGTTTCTGATAGCTGAGTAGTATTCCATTGTATAAATATACCACAGCTTTTAAAAAACAATTTTTTTATTCCTTCAAGGTATATCTTAATCACAATCCTCTCCCTACTCCCCCCTCCTGTCCCACCCTTCTACCCTCTTCCCCCTCACACCCTCCCCATCTGCTTCCTTTTTTGTTTGTTTGTTTGTTTTTTAGGGTATATATTCCCCCCCAGTTTTTTTTTTTATCTATTCTTTGGTTGAAGGGCACTTGCGTTGTTTCCAGTTTCTATTACAAATAAAACTGCTATGAACATTTTTGAGCCAATGTCCTTGTGGTTTGGTGAAGAATCTTTTAGATATATGCCCAGGAGTGGTATGGCTGGGTCTTGAGGCAGAGCCATTCCAAGTTTTCTAAGATATTGCCAGACTGATTTCCATAGTGGTTGTACAAGCTTGCTCTCCCACCAGCAATGGAGGAGTGTTCCCCTTTCTTCATAACCTCATCAGCATATGCTATAATGTGAGTTTTTGATCTTAGCCATCCTGACTGGTGTGAGGTGGAATCTCAGAGTCATCTTGAGTTGCATTTCTCTGATGACTAAGGATGTTGAACATTTCTTCCTGTTAGAGATTCCTCTTTTGTGAATTCTCAGTTTAGCTCTGTACCCCATTTTTTACTGGATTATTTGGTTTCTTGGTGTTTCATTTTTTGAATTATTTGTAAATTTTGGATATTAGCCCTCTGTTGGATGTGGGTTGGTAAAGATATTTTCCCAATCTGTAGGTTGTTGTTTTCTTTGAATGACAGTGTCTTTTGCCTTACAGAAGCTATTCAGTTTTATGAGGTCCCATTTATTGATTGTTGGTCTTAGAGCCTGAGCTATTGGTGTTCTGTTCGGGAAGATGTCTCCTGTGCCAATGAGTTCTAGGCTGTTTCCCATTTTTTCTTTCAGTTTAGTGTGCCTGGCTTTATGTTAAGGTTTTTGATCCACTTGGACTTAAGTTTTGGGTGATAAATATGGATCCATTTGCATTCTTTTAAATGTTGACATCCAGTTAGACCAGCACCATTTGTTGAAGATGCTTTCCTTTTTCCATTGTACTGTTTTGGCTTCTTTGTCAAAAATTAAGTGACTATAGTTGTGTGGGGTTATTTCTGGGTCTTTTATTGATCAATCGGCCTGTTTCTATTCCAATACCATTATGTTTCTATTGCTATTCCTCTGTAGTATAGCTTGGACTCAGGGATGGTGAAACCTCCAGATTTTTTTTTTTTTTTTGGACAGGATTGAATTAGCTATTCTAGGTTTGTTTCTTTGCTTTTCCATATGAAATTAAGAATTGTTCGTTCGTATCAGTATACAAAGGCATAAGGCCATATTCAATAATCTGTCCTTTTTTCTTGATCTTTCCTATACTATGTCTATGTCCCATTTTTCTCAAGTCTGTTCACTCCTATATAGGAGAGAAAGAAGGATACAGAAAAGAAAAAGAGAGAAGTCCCTGGGTCTAACCTCCAAAACCCATTTAACAAGACCATTTAACAGCTTGTAGTCTTTTCCCCTAAATAACAAAATTTTCTATTATTTATCAAATAACCAAAGTGGGGGGGGGGACACCCTCCCCACCTTCTGGGGATGGTACGTTGTTCTCTTAAAATGACTTCCTGCTGATTTGGGACATAGTAAACCTGTTTGGGGCCCAAATAAGAATGGAAAAATGGTTAAAAATATTAAGAGAATCATTTGATGTTCAGTCCTTTTGTGCTCAGCTATTTAGATGTCCTAAGAAGTTCATAGACAGAAGCTGATCTTCAGAGCTTTACTGAAGTTCTGGCTGGAGCAGTCTGTGGAGTTGAACGATCTTAGCGATTTTGAGTTGTTGTGGTTGTAGACATTTGAGGAAACTGCTATTGAGGAAGTCTGCAAGGCTAGATCATCTGGGCCACTCATCTTCTTTGGTGTTTGATCTGTTTTCTGCTGAGGTTTCCGTTGTCCAGTTGTCCCTGGATTCCTTGAATGGATGCTTTAAATCTTCTGGAAAGATAAGAACAGAGCCCTGCCCTAATCCTAACTCTGGGACAATTACCTTTTTTTTGGGGGGGGGGTCAGGTAATATTTTTTCCTGGAGCAAATTTGGTTTTTTGACAATATATAAAGTATTACCTTTCAATCTGGATTAAAGAAGAAATTATTTTGATATTTTGGAGCTAAACAAACCTTTAGTGTATATATTTTGAGATCTCAAAGGACAATTTGTTTGAATTGCAGCCTGCCTTTTGTAAGTAGCTTTTAAACTTAAATCCTTCCAAATCCTATGTGCCTGTCTCTGCATTCTAAGTTTTGGGATCAAAGACATGTGGTTCCCAACTGATGGGATTAAAGATGTGCTCCTCCACCCCTGGATCAAAGTTTATCTCTGTTTAGAGCTTGTTTTGTATCAGGCTGACCTTGAGATCTGAGATCTGCCTGTTTCTGTCTCTAGTGTGTTGGGATTAAGGGTGTATTCTTCCTCAATGATGGGAATAAGGGTATGCACCATCACCACCCTGTTTCTTGTAACTCTAGAATTTATAAGACAACTAACTCTATAGTGATCCTCGTGTCTCTGCTGGAGGTAACGGACAGATTATTGAATATGGCCTTATGCCTTTGTATACTGATACAAAATTAATATTATATTTGGCTAAATTTGTATTGATCATTGTATATTAATGCAAAATTAAGATTGTATAGGGCTACATCGGTATTGATATTTGTATATTGATATGATACAAAATTAAGATTATATTTGGCCACAATGGTATTAACCCTTGTATATTGATGTAAAATTAAGATTGTATTGGGCTACATCGGTATTGATCTTTGTATATTGATACAAAATTAAGGGTAACGCTTCTTAAAGGTATTGTTCCTAATAATGCTTAAAAATGAAATGTCAAGTTTTGGCCTCTTGCTACCAACCATCATAAACTGTTTAGGATAATTAAGAAATGGAAACTAGCCGGGCGGTGGTGGCGCACGCCTTTAATCCCAGCACTTGGGAGGCAGAGGCAGGTGGATCTTTGTGAGTTCGAGGCCAGCCTGGTCTACAAAGTGAGTCCAGGACACCCAAGGATACACAGAGAAACCCTGTCTCGAAAAACCAAAAAAAAAAAAAAAAAGAAATGGAAACTAATAGTCATGCAAACGTGTCATTTTGTTAGTTACTATGACAGTCTATCACGTTTATTTTCTAAGCTACTCAGAAATCAAGTTGCTAAGAGACAATAAGCAATATTTGCTTATCTAAATATAAGAGATAGATAGGGCATCTTCAAAAACCTCAAGATGTCTGCAGAATATGGCATTCAAAGATGTTTTCTTAACTTAAGGTTTTTTGATATCGAGACATGTCAGCTCCTGACAGCACCCCCTATTCTACTCCAAGTAGAAGATGAGCATCGAAGAATCTCCAGTGGGAGATGATTGAATTGGTGGTAAGCCTTTCTCTTGGCAAGAAAAACCCCTTGCTTCAACTGTAGACAGACTTCTGTCCAAAAAGGACAAAACTTGGAAGCAGGTAAGTCGACAGCCTAGCTCTGCCAAGACAGGGTAGGTAAGTCCTTCATAATTCCTGCTCTACAATCATGTCTGTCAGAGAAATGGGGCCAAATGGCTGAAGATTGATGCTGTAATGTATGGAGAGAAAATGGGAACTGTCCAGGCTGCCACTGATATGTCATTTCTTAGTTTTGGAAGCTGCGGGCCCTGTACTTCCTATATAATCAGATGTATTTATCCCTCTCAGGTCTCTGAGGTGGCTGAAGAATAGATAGCTAGAGTCTCATTGTTAAATTTTGAGTTGTTTAGGAATCAAGAGGGTGTTCTGGATCTAAGAAGATATTTTTAAAATTGTGAGGCAAGTTAGTATGAAAGCTGAGTTAGATATATAACTTTAAACTCATGGAGATGGTTAGATAGTAGAATGTTAAAGTCAAGTGCCAAATACATATGGACTGGACATTGGGAATGTATGCTAAGCCATATAACTCTTACAATTGTGGCCTATTTATTTCTGTTGTTTTGTATTGTATTTATAGTTATAAGAAAAAGAACCATTTGTTGGACTGAAAGGGAGAGCTGTTTGGGGGGTAAAATAAATACCTTAAACAAAAAAAAAAGAAGAAGGGAAGAGGATGGGGGGTTGAGGGGGAGGAGGGTGGAAGGGTGGGACTGGAGGGGGGAGTAGGGAGGCGATTGTGATTGAGATGTAACTTGAAGAAATAAAAAATAAATTATTATAAAAAAAAAGAATTGTTCTTTCAAGGCCTGTAAAGAATTGCGTTGTCACTTTGATAGGAACTGCATTGAATCTGAATATTATTTTTGATAGGACAGTCACTTTTATTATGTTGATCCTACCTATCCATGAGCATGGGAGATCTTTCCATCTTTTGAAACCTTCAATTTTCCTTCAGGGACTTGACATTCTTGTTGTATAGGTCTTTCACATGCTTGGTTAGAGTTACCCCCAAGTATTTTATATTATTTATGGCTATGGTGAAAAGTTTTGTTTCCCTAATTTTTTTCATGGCCCATTTATCTTTTGTGTAAAGAAGGGCTACTGATTTTTTTATAATTATTTTTTCAACCAGCCTCCTTGCTGAAGGTGTTCATCAGCTGCAGAAGTTCTCTGGTGGCATTTTGGAGTCACTTATATATACTATCATATCATAGGCTCCTAGATCAACTACCCACTGGTCAGCCAGATGCCACCATGTTGTAAATCTCAAGGAGAATCACCCTGATATTACCATTCCCGAGGGTCTTCTGGTCTTCTTTTGAGTGGCATGACTGTGTGGAAGCTGGGAGCTTGGAAAGTTGGTGAGGACCTCTCTCTGGAGGTCAAAACTGCCAGCTGGGGTCCCCAAGAGTTCAGATTCATGGGGTCTTCTCCATATGAAGTGCTCCTGCTCCTGAGTCTGGCAGTTCTGTTTTTCTGAGGGTCTGGAAGTCTAGCAGAGGGACTTTTATTGTCCCCAGGTTTGCCAGGTGAGCCGACATGGGTTCGTATCTCTCAGATTGCTGCTCAGCTCAAGTGTATCTCTGCAGTGATCTAGCCGGTTTCCCCTGGCTCAGAATGTGTCCATGCTGGTTACCGGCCTCTTCTATTTTACACTTTTTATTGGCAGTGTTTTGTTCTATGTATTATGTAGAGTTGATAGTTTAATGTTAATATATCTGTCAGTGTTAGCTACATTAATTGAATGTTCAGTGACAGAGTAAACTGTGCAAAAAGCTTTTCAAAATGTTTGGAAGCATAGGGAGCATGCTGCTTGTTCCTAAGATGATGTTTCCATGAAACGAGAGAGGAAATAGAATGTTTCATGGATGTCATTGACTTCTTTGTCAACCTCAGACTTTAGTGAAATCCAGAAACCTGTGTCTGTGGTAATATTTTAGTTTCACAAAACTTAAAAAGTACAGATAATAGTAAAGGAGAAAAATAAAGTGTATAGGAACCTTTAAAATTGCTTTCTTCTTTAGTCATGTGAAATTTATTCATGATGGTTGTCAAATATTAAAGCTAAAGAAACTAAAGGGAAATGAGTCAACATGATAATTATTTAAGCTGCCATGCCTACTTTGTTTAGTTTATAATATAATTGCATCATTCCCCTGTTCCCTTTTCTACCTCAAAATCCTCCCATATACCCATCCTTGTTCTCTTTGCAATTTATGACTTCTTTTTCCTTAATAATTGTTCCTATGTTATATGCATACATGTATATGTATATACATATATATCCATAAATACAAGCTGTTTAGTCTGTCTACTATTACTTGTATATATGTGTTCAAGGCTGACCATTTGCTATTGGGTAACTGATTAGTGTGCTCTTCCTTGTTTTCAGCATTTTTAGTTGTCTGCAGTTATTTATGGAGGGTTGATGCTTCCTGGGGTTTCTCTTATACACTTCAGTAAGTCTCTTGTCCTTTTTCATCTTATGGTTGGGCACTCCTGTAGGTGAGACTTTATGGGTTTCTTCTGACTTTACTGGAAGTCACAATATCACATCACACACCCTTTTCTCTGGCTCTTGGAGAAAATAATGCACTGGTTGGTCCATCTTGGATTCATGTACTCCGGTCTACACATCTTGTGAGATGAGGGCTGGAATCATATTTGAGTTTTGGTAAAGTGACAAAGATGGAATAATTAACAATCATTTAGAAAACACATTTGAAGAATTGGGAGGTGACAAAAGCTACTCTATTTCAAAAATATAAAAGACGATGGGAAAATCATGCAAAATAATCTGAAAAAATGATTTAAGAAATTATAGACAGCCAAAATATCTTAATATTGTGTGGTATGTGGATAATGGCAGGCAACCCTCTGCTTCAACTGAGATGAAGGATTTAAAGCTAAAAGCTTCCCATGTAGGGAACCCAAAAATACTAAGGAGTGGGGGGAGGCAAGCATGTGTAAGTTAGTTGGAGAGCACTTTCCCAGAATGTGTTAGGCTAGAGTTAGGAAGTGTCTGGGAGTGGTGTTTCTGCATTTCAGATGAGGAAGTGGTCAGGGTGGACCACGTGAGTTTGGGCTCACGGGCAAATTGAACTCCTTCATCACCTTTGACCATAATGAACTCTGAGGCTTGTACCATCACAACAGTTAGACATCTGTCATCTGTTAAGTACAAGAAGCCACAGCAAAAGATTTCTAACATCTATTCCAGTTCAAAATTCTGTTATCAACACATGCATTTGCAGTTACTTTATGTAAAAGATACTGATATAAAAGTAAAAATTTGAGGTTTACTGTGAACATTCAAATTTCTTTTAGTTCCTTACTCTGTATCAACAAGAGAGCAGAAAACATTTAAAAGATAAGATTGTTGCTTTGAATATAATGGGAAAAGACTCATCCTTTCCCCTAAAATTCCTCAATAGTATCTAAATATACACTTTAAGTATATAGTCAAATGCATTGTTGGTCATGATTTCTTCAGAACTAATCATTGTATAAATATTCAAAATGAACTGGATTTATGCTAATATTTTCTGTGCCTGCTGCTAGCCTGGTCCTAGCATGAACCTTAGGAAGATGTGTCCAACTGACACAGTATTAGTAACCAAAGATCATTTTCTGTCTTAAGAATCAAAAAAATCTGTGCTGTGGACCTGAAATCTCTAGAAGGATCCAGTTGTCCACAGGACCAACTGGTCAGCAGCTGAGCCACCATGCAGCCTTGGGAAGAAGATCTTCTCTAGACCATCAACACTCCAGAAAACACCGTCGTTGCTGTTCCTACTGCTTCCTTGATTGACATTCTCATGCTCCCTCTCTCAAGTCTCTCTGGCCAAGCCTACCTCTTGATTCACTAGATATTGATGGTGTCTGATAAGCTTCTAACTGTGCACTAAAGCGTGGACTTGCTACAGCTGTGTCACTTTGTGATTCTTTTCATCAAGGAACTTGTAAAAAGTTCCCAGTATTGTATTAAAAGAACCGTGGGTGTCCCTGTGGTCCCTTATTTAGGATCTTCTTTCTAAAGAAGAAAATCAGTACCGAGTTAATTTTGCTAGCCTTTTCTTCTGGATCAATTCTGATGTCTCAGTGTCACCCCTAGCTTCCTGTCAAGAGTCATGGCCATCACTCTCTTGGTAGTCATCAATCTTGAAACAGATATGATTTCTGAGAATTTCATGGCAATTCTTGATATATTCCTGAGTTCCCTTGTGTAGGCTTTGATAACTGGTTAAAAAGTTCTCATGGGTGTAAAACATTATGGGTCATTCTGAGAAGATAAAGATTTGTTAGTGAAAGAGCTCATAACGTTTGCTAGTGTGATAGTTAGGTCAAGTTTGGGGCATGCTACATCATGGTCATGTTGGATGCATCCAAGGCGCTTGTTGCATGGGTTGTTCTAAAGGTAACAACCACACTGGTAATGTTGCCTCTGTTATAAGAAGTTTCTCAGATAAGTAGTAGAAGTGACATTGTCTCTCTTTTTTTTTGATACTTGAATATAAGAGTGGATTTTTTTGGGGGGGGGTTGTTTTAAAACAATAGATCTGTGAGAACTGGAGAAAGTGAGACAAATTTTGAATTCCAGTGCAAATCACCCAACAGGAAGGAAACGAGGTGAAAATAGTTTGATAGGAAGAAATTAAGAGTGAAGTTTTATGAAAAATTCAAGAACTGTATGCAAAGTACTTTTGAGACAGGGATCTGGTCAGTTTGAGTTAAGAGAAAAAATCAGGATGACCTATTTTTTTTGTTTGTTTATTTGTTTGTTTTAAACATTTATTTATTTCTTTAGGTTACATATCAATCTTAGTCCCCTCCATTCTCCCCCTCCCGGTCCTACCTTCCTACCCTCACCATCCTCACCCTCCTATCTGCTTTTTTAAAATTTAAGGTCTATTTTCCCCCCTCAACAGCTCCCTCTTTTAGTCCAATAAAAGGCTCTTTTTCTTTTAACAGTAAATATAATACAAAACAATAAGAACAATTAGGCCACAATTATGAAAATTATAAGGTATAACATACATTCCCAATATCCAGTCCATATGTATTTGTGTTTAGCTACATTGGTTTTGATCCTGGTATATTGATACAAAATTAAGGTTGACTCCTTTAAAGGTAATGTACCTATGTAACACTTAGAAATGCAATGTGAAGTTTTGGCCTTTTGATAGCAACTCTCACAAACTGTTTAGGGTAATTAAGAGATGCAAACTAATAATCATTCAAACATGTCATTTTGTTAGGTACTAGTGTCCTTTACCACAGGGTGACCTTTTGTGAGAGCAAACATCATAGCATACTATTTTCAGTGAGTTACTTATAAGGGTCACAATACTGTCCATGCTGACCAGCCATTAGACTTTGGATGTCTGCTTTCCACACGGGAACTCCTCTACCCACAGGTCTTTCTGAGACAGTTCACAGTGTAGAAATGCAAAATGTCTTTTTGGACATTAGATAAAGACAAACTAAATTTTCTTACTATTTTTGTTCTGTTTTCTTTGGTGATAAGACTGCAGTGTATAACCTGGCCTAGCATTGATTCATGCTCCTCCTATCTAGGCTCACAAGTATGAGGACCATATCTTATGCTTAAAAAAAAAACAGAGAAGATTTATCAGATTAACTGAAGAGCCCAACTCCCACAAACGTAATACAAGGAGTTACAGAGCACCAAAGCCTTGATTCTGAATGGCATTATAATCAAATAAACAAGGTCAATAAAGGCACGCTATTTCCCATATTGATTGCACTCTGTGGCCTGCAGAGAGAGCCTTCTGTGGCTGTGGTTAGGGCATAGTTCCAAGAATGTGTCATTTGGCCAAAGCCTGTGGATTTCCAAAACACTTGTGGATTTGGTCAATGCTTTTATCCTCATAGTTCTCACTGAGCCCATCTCAGCCCTATTAACAGTTTAATTCTAACCCAGTTTCCATTATGCATCTCCAGCAATCTTCTAGCAATACAATCCCCGTTAGTCACACTTTGGATTCTGTCTGAGGTGATGCCCTTCCTGTGGAATTTCCATTTACTTTCCTAGTCACAGAAGTCTTCTGAATGGTGACCATTGTCCATTTAACCTTTCATTCTATCCTCTTGTTCCCCTTCCTAGATTCCTTCCTTGAACCTGGAATTACTTCAGGCCCTTAAACATGACATCTTAATATGCAAGCATTGTATGCTATGTTTCTGAAAGTCTTTTCACATGTTTTCACATGGCTGAGCCGGATTCTCCTCATAGGTGAATGTGGGTCTTCATTTGTATTCCTGTAGCACTGTGCACTGTCTCTGGGACTCATGGCCCAGATGTGGGCTATCGATGGGCCGTATGTTCTATGAGAGCAACGAGTGCTTCTGGCTATCACTGGGCCACTGTGGAGCAGAAGAAAATCTAGTGTTTTTAAAGACGGTGTTGGTCAGAATTATGTAAAGGAAAAGGCAAATAAATGGAGAATTCAAATTTCTTGAGAGGCAAGAGAATTTTGAGGTTTGACCTGTAAGCATCATTGACTTAACAAGGAAGTTTCAGTCACATCTTGGAAACAAAAGCCAGAAAGTTGTAGCTTGGGAAATAGGTGTGGTGAGCGAAAGTGAATTCAATCACATCTCCAGCCTTCCCAGCATTCCAGAAAGTGGGTAGACAGTGTATCACCTTATAATGAAGTGTATCACCCTAAAACAAAAAGTACTGGGAAGCTTGAACATGCTCCCCAGTTTTCCTGCTCACAGAGAAAATTCTCTAAGAATTCCCTACTGCATAGTGAAGAGTAGCTCCATGTCTAAGGCAGATCTGGTATTTCTCTAGTTTTGAAGGTTGAAACCCTTCTAGATTTTCAATCTACCTGAACATCCACTGTTGTCCTTCCTTTTACTTAAAAAAAGTAATAATTTGTATTGAAGTTTGCAAACTGTATCCTGATATTGAAATTTCATTTTTGTCTGACCTCCTGCTCCACCCTGCCTTTTGGCTAGTCTCAAGCAGGAATACCACTTCAGTCACAGGCAGGTGCAGGCCTTATATGCTGAAGTCAGCATTAGACATGGCTGGAGCTCTTCAGGTGGAGGCCTAGTTTCTCAGCTGCATTTTGCTTGGAGTCACTAAGTAGAAGTAGTCTAAGTTTGAAATGTGCTTTGCAATTCCCACTCTGCAAGAGGAAATTGGTGTTAGGTGTGGCCAAGAAGCTCTCTCTTCAAGTCCATATGACCCTGTTCACCACAGCAAGTAAAGTTTTCATGATTCACCAAATGTTAGAGCTTATGACGAAGAGTGCCCTTAACTGGATAATAAACTATCTGGCAATTAACATAAGCTCAGGAAATGGTCATTATCTTCCCCACAACAAAGTTAATCTCTCACTAGGAAAGAGAAGAAACATTTAGTAATTTTTGGGGGGGGGTGTAATCATCAGCTTTTGGGACAGCAAAAACCCTCCAAGTTTCTGAGAACATACTGTCACGCTGTCTGGTCTTGTCACTAACCTTATTATTTTAATTTGTTTTTCCCTTAGCATAGCTCCCCTCTCCCCAGCCAGCTCTATACTGATCTCATCAAGTGAGCACACTGTTTCTGAAGTGAGTGCTGGCATGACACAAAAAAATAATCTCTACTTTAGTGGAAGAATGTCCCCTGTGTTCCTGGCAAACCCAAGACACACAGAGGTTTCAAGTGTACTGGTCCTTGTACATCTGTTTCCTGGTGTAATTTCATCAGTCACAGATGAAGAATGCTAATTGCTTTGTTTATACACGTGCAATTTAATGAGACTAAACAGTCAGCCAGTCTTCAATAAGTGCAACTTATTTTCCATTGCTTTTTGTAAGTTAATAAAAAATCATGCCAAACACATTTTCTGGAAATGAGAGTATTGTGCAACTCAAGAGAAGGGAGAATTTCATGGACAGTTGACAGGTTATGCAGGCTGACCAGGGGGGGAGATATTAAGCTTGGGAGACCAGGGTTCAAATCCAGGAATGGAAGGATTTATCATAAAATATTATGCCAAACCTCTAAGATCCATGCTAAAATTCTAATACGTATTAGAAGGACTTATTGTAAGAAACACTATATTTCTGGCAGAATCAACCCATAAAGTATTTATTATTATCTTCTTTTCACTTCTGACTACCCTTCTCTAGATATTATGCCCATACTTTGAGAGAACTGAAAATGTGGAATTCCAATTCCAGATACTTCTGGGATGTTGCTCAGGAAGAGAGTGCTTGACCAGAACATAGGATGCACTAGGTCTTCCCTAGAATTACATACATCTACCACCTACACTGATCCATGTGCTGGGATGTAGCTCAAGGGTAGGGTCCTTGCCAAGCAAGTATAATGCCTGGATAATTCATTGCAAATATTCATGCCCACAATGGACCCATGTACCTGAAGCTTTTAAAGAGTAGATGAAAAAGGTAGAGAAGATAAAAAGGCAGCACTCTCCTTACACTTAGATTCAAATGGCTCCTTTGATTTACTCAGCAAACTACAGCTTGTGGGTCAGATTCCCAGATTCCTAAACTAATTTGCAAATGCTTTATTGTAATATGTTTATGTCAATTTGTATATTGACTATAGTTCTCTCCATGGTGGAAAAGTAGAACTGAATAGTTGTAATTGATAGTATATAGCCTACAAAGCTGAAAGGATCTCTCACCCTTTGCAGAAAAAAAAAACAAAAAACTTTTACTGGTCATATATTTTAGTCATAACCAAGAATAGAATCTAGCAAGCAATAATAAGATAGTAATGCTTGTCTTCCATTGTGAGGAAATAAAGACTGAATCAATATATTTTCTAAAGCTTGAAAAAGCCTTTCATGGTTAGATCTTTCTAAATCCACATAGCTGTTTTTTTATATTGAGAACAAAACTGAGCTATGGATGACTGACAAACTACCACGCAATGAATAAGGCCAGTTAGATCGGGTCTGATTTTTAATGTAAATATGCAAAGTCTCTTTCCAAGATAAGCTAATCTTACTTTATGAACTTGGCTCATTGGAGTGACTTTGTAGTAATAGAAAACAAACTAATTTGAGAGACATATGGACTTTCATGTGAAAAGTTTTTAAAAATTCAAATGAAGGAAAATGATCTAAAATTTTGAGTTTCTGATCCTCTGTGGGTGCTAGTACATGAATTCAGAAGATGTTTCGAAGATTAAATGCACATCTTGAGTTTCCAGTGATTGTTGGACATGTAACAGGAAATTAACAGATGTGAGAGTTTTTCTTATCATTTGTAATTTGTGGCTTTTGATATTTCAAGAGTAAGAAATGGTTTGTGCATCCAGTTGGCATTGTTAATAAGCTGAATTCAAACCAGAACTTCCAGTGTCAGACAACTAGCAATAAGTGGGTTGGGCTTGTGTAAGGACTTGAAATGATGTCACCAAGAAAGAAACACAAGAAAAACATGCCGAAGTGCCACACACGATCTCAGCCTGATCCTAACACTGCAGCTTCCTTGGATTGTGTAAGTGTGACTTGTACATATATAGCCAGAGATCCCTGAAAATACCATGAAGGATATGAGGTTCATGTGCTTACAGGTAGTACTAGAAATACCCAAATTGCTAAACTTACAGGCTTTTTTCTTCAATGAAAGAAAGTGACACCTGCTTTCCCTCCAGAAGACTGGAAATGATTGTGGCAATACCTGGGAATCTTTGCTATTTTGAAAGCAAGTCCTTACTGAATCCCTGCAAATCCTGAGCATTCCTTCTCAGTCAGTGGAACTCATTCTTGTGAGAAAGGTAGCAGAGGCTTCACTAGGGAGATGTACTTGCCAAAGGAGTCTCTCAGATGTAGCCTTGCCAAAAGCTTTGTGATGGTAATTGTCACGTAGGAATTTTTCTTCAAAGTTTTACTGTTTTTAATGTAAGAAATAAATGTAATAGATACACATGTAAGAAACACCTCTCTTGAGGTCAGACTCCACAAGTTTTGTCCCAGTGCCGGTTAACTGCAGTCTAGCTGAAACCAAGTTTCATTCTCACATCACCCAGATAGTTTCCCAATATATGAAGAGTAATGCCTATTTTGACGTATTAAAGGGAAACATTGGCATGTACTATTCTGATGTTTAGACAGGACACACATCAAATATACTAGCTCTATCATTAATGAAAATCATGGTGTTTCATTCTTGTGAAATCAAACAAAACATATGGGTGGAAAAGGTGAAAATCAATAGTTTGTCCTAAGGATATGTAGAGAAAATGAGATTTTATTTGAAAGATTTTTAACATACACGAGGCAAAAATTTTCTACTGCAGTATCCTGAAGTTTAATACATACACATATTAAAGTTCTTTGTCAGTGTGCTTACCTTTAATGGATACTGTTGACAGTTTCCCCTTATATGATTGGATATTCTTGTCCCTTGTGCAGCTAGCTTTCTGTTGTGTGAAGTCACTTCTCCCTTCGTTCTGTTCTGACTTTCCATTGCCCATAGATGCTGGGTCACCTGTGTCCTTGAGTCAGTAGGAGCAACCTTCATCCACCCACATAAACACCAACTAGTCAGAAGGAAGCCACAGCCAAGCTCCGAGAGCACCATGTTCTGCAGGAAGTTCAAGGATCTCAAGATCACAGGGGAGTGTCCTTTCTCCTTACTGGCTCCTGGTCAGGTTCCTAAAGAGCCTACTGAGGAGGAAGCACGAGGCACGGAGGGCTGCCAGGCCTCTCTGCCCATCTGCCAGGACGTTCCTGAGAAGAATGCACAGGGGAATCTTCCGCAAAGAAAGACAAGCCGTAACAGAGTGTACCTGCACACTCTGGCAGAGAGTGTTTGCAAGCTCATCTTCCCTGAGGTGAGTATGCTCCAGTTAGCAATGATAGTGGTATTTCAAAATTGGAAAAGCTAAGGTTTTGAAGAGAAAATACTTAGCAATGGGTTTCTCACTTTTAAGGCCAAGGTAAAGAGAATTTCCTCGAAACATGAAAACTGTCTTTTTAAATAACACTATTCTGAATTGGGTGTGATCTTCAAAAGTTTCCCATCTTGAATTTCCTTCAAGGATTTTTAGCCTCTGACTTCATCCCTCAACCTCAGCTTCCTTTATCTGTAAAATGGAATTGTATCACACCTACCGCTGAGTGTTACCACACACTGAATGAAATCATTTTTCACTCTTGCCCTGGAAGTACTAGATAAGTGGGGTGTCTCAACAGAAATCAAATAGTTTGCAGTAGGAGAACAATACTGCTTTAACAACGAAGGCAGGAGTGGGCTGGGAAGTGGGGGAGCCTGAGGAACAGGAGACTGGAAATGAAGCTCCAAGGACAGGTAAACTAGAATTAGCAGAAAGTTGAATACACTGATTTTAATGATGGTATTTATTGTATGCTAAACCTTAATGACTTTTGAAATGAAAATATTTAATCATTTTTCCCAATCTCAGTCATCAGGTACTGAATTTTGTTGAGTGAGACTGGGACACATAGTCCTTCCCACAGAGGCAACTTGTATTACAGTCTGGAAGGCTTTACTCAAGGACAAAGTGACTTATAGGGTGGTAAATAGATGATGCTCAGTATCTTGTTTAATGATCTCTGTTGATATCTCAGTTTGCTTGTTGATGATTTTCTTGTCTTTGATTATCTACATTCTCTGACAGGTCATTAACTGTCCTCAAGATTATTACCATGAATTCCTTGTAAATTCTCTAGGGTTGATGACTGGAGATTTGCTTCTGCCCTCTTCACATTCTCTTGAGACTTTGTATTAATTTTCTTTGCTGCCTATGTATATTGAAGAAGCCAAATTGTCTCTGTTAACTGACTTTGATATTGGAAATACCTTGAGCAATTAGCCAGCTAGAAGTTCTGAGCATCTCTGAAATCTTTTCTGTGCCATTTATTTATTTTTCTCTCCTCATTTCCTTGAGGAGAAGCAACATTCATGCCTTCTCACAATATGGAAGAAACAGGAAGGCTACTCCAAATTGTCCTTCATTTTCTCAAAGAGAGTGGTGAAAAGCCAGGGTGCAATAGAATGACCTGCGTTGCTGTTGGCTTGTGTACTCAGAAGACTGATTCTTAAGCTCTGACCACAGTGCAATGCAGCAGGGAGAAGGGGTCTGTATGAATGTTTGCAAGGAGGAATACCTTTGGCTCTGTTTATTGGCGTTCTTGCACAGTTAACGTCATTTACTTTATGACAGTAAATGCCCCGATGTTGAATATATTTGAAATGTGTAGTAATCAGTCTATACTACTTTATTATCTGCTTAGTCTTTCTATAGATACATCTGCTTTTCATGAGTTATATTTTGAGTTGGCACATTTGTTGCTTTTGTTTTACTTTCAGTTATTTCAATAACCTTATAAAACATATTCAAAATTCAATTTGACACAGTAGTTCTTATTTTAGTTATTCAGATTTAACTCTCCAATTATGCTTCCATAGGGGATGGTAAGAATGTAGATCCAGTAGCCTGAGCAAATTTGTAATAAAAACTCTCATTCCCCAGAAGTGAACTGGGTGATTTTAAAGAGGCTTTCTTAATAACCTAATGAAACTTACCATTTCTACTAGAAAAGCAACAACGTTGTCACATAAAGTTATATCATTTGTTCAAAGTCAAAGAGATAACTGGTGGTGGAGAACTCTGCATCTCATTGATAATTTGTAGTATTATAATTTATCCTTATGAATTAAAATAGTATTGCTTTAGAAAAGCATTTAATATGAAGAGGCTTCTAGGGAGATAGTTCAGTGGGCAGAGTGTCTGGTATGGAATCGTGAGATCTTATGTTTAATTCTCAGAACTCGTGTAGGAAGCTGGGCATGAGATATATGCTTATAATCCCAGCACTAGGGAGATGGAGCCTGGTGGACCACTGGGGCTTTCTGGCTGCCCAAACAAGTTTAATTGATGAACCCTAGTGAGTTATCTTGTCTTAATATAAACATAAGACAAAGCCCAAGGAACAGTACTCATGTTTGATAATTGGAGTCTATCTTTACACCCAGGTGAACTTGTATACTGACTAACACCCCTCTAAACACACATACACATTTATCACAATAACTGCAGTAGGCACCTGAAATCATGGCTTATCCAGAAACTATACCAGTGGAATTCTATACATCAAATTTCAGAGTATCCACAGCAATGTTGTATTTAACAGCAATTATTCCTAAACTGTCCATGTGATGTATCCATGACTCAGGTGTGCTTGAATAAGAATTCCTACAAGTTCTCTATCACACAAAAATATGACTGCTAAGAAAAATCAAAGTGAAAATAATTACTTCTAAGACATCCCTTCCATCATTGAAGAATTCCATGAGGCACAACATTAAAAGACACAAAGATTATAATGTCTTCAAATCTCAGAAGAAAAACTTCCTAAATATGAAGAAGTCTTGGAGAATACCAACAAAAACAAGAAACCACAAAAGACTATTACCTTATGTATATACTGAATTCTCAAATGAATTTTAAAAACAAATATTGGATTTAGTCCTAAAATATTACACTAAACTAAAAAGAAAATCAACATAGAGAGTTACTGTGTATAGAGAAGTCTCAAGCTTTTGAATTTACATCATAGACCTTCTAGTTGGCTGTTTGTCTGGCCGATGGCTTTACAGTCGAGACTCACTTCAGTATCCAGATTGAGAAATCAAAAGCAATACAGCATAAAGGAAGAAGCTCCATTCCCCAGCCTTTGCCAGGAAACACTTTGCCTAGAAAACCTCTGTATTTTATTTGAACCCACAAATTTCATAACAACAACAACAAAAACCTGACTCTTCCTAGAGAGATGTGAAAAAAAGCTCTAATCACTGCAGGTAGGTTATGGCGACAGAGCAAATAAGTGTAAGAATTCCATCCAAGGACAGCTTCCTGAACTGACGAGCATATTAAGGTTTACTTATAAGACTATGGGTTGTACAAAAACTGCTACATCATCCTAAACATAGCATGAGTGCTGACTTGAAAAAGTTGAACGAAAAAAAAAAAGAGTCTCATTTTTAATTAACCTACTTCTTATGGATTCCTGCATCCAGCAAGATCAAGCACATATGACGAGCAGCCAAAAATAATAGCTGGAATCCTAGAGGAGGGACTCCCTATTCCTGTCCCAGTTTCTTTTCCTAGGGAGCATCATCAATCTCTATATCATAACAATAGACTTGGTTATCACTGATTGTTTTAGCCCATTGCCATAGCTATGGGGCCAAGACCTTTCTATGGTTCACCATGGCAACCTTTCCTGAGTGACGGCTGGTGATCATGTCAGGCTTTAGTCTTGACTGGCTTGGAAGAAGCCACCCACTACAAGATTGTTATAAGACAAAGTTAGAATCCTACAAAAGATCACTACAATAGTCTACTCATGCTTTCCTGAGAATTCTATAACTTCATTTAAAAGAAAAGAAGTCTGATCTGAGTGGAAAGTCAGGAAAAATATCTATTCAGTAATGCTGGAAGAACACCTCTGCTTTATACCTCCCCAGCTTACTGTGCCAGAGCATATTGGGAGGAAGGACCCAACAAAGGCATTCCTGGAGATCATCGGAGGGACTAAAGGACTAAAGAAAGGATTTTTGTTTTGTTTTGTTTTTAGTTAGTTTGTTTTTAAGGGCAAAAGAGTGCATGTGAGGATGTAGTTGGAGAACAAAGAGGAAGATATGTCTCTTAGCACCGCACAGGGAAAGAGACAAATTCCCCAGTGATGACAGGACTGGTTAGATTTTCTTTCTTCATAGTCCATCAACAATTCTGACCAGGAGCTGACGAGATGACCAAAATGGACTTTTCTTGGCATTTCTGGGATTCTACTCCACTAGATAAAAGAGACCATAAGAGAAAAAAAAACTTGAGCAACAGCACTGAAAGAAAGCCAAGACCACATCACAGAGGAGAAGCAGTGCCCCTCTTTGTCCCCATGACCCATGCCTCACATGAATGTGTTTTGCAGAAGGAAGAACTCACAGAAGTTTATGGTTTCTTGGGTTTGTATCACACTAGTGTCCCATAGCTAGTGATGTAGAGTAACTACTGACTGGAAGGATGCTGAGAACCTCCCAAACATCTGCCAGAGATGCACCTTTACTTTCTCACAAGTTGTATTGGACCATTTTTTCCTTTTAATGTGAAAGACTGCTGGGAAATCTTCCTTATTGAACCTGTCACTCAACCTTTCTTCCAAGCTCTTTGTCACAGAGTCATCGGGCCTGCTCAAGATTCTACTTAGTCATCTACCAGTTTTCCTTCATCCTGTCACAGATGTGCCCCCTTCTCCATTCCCAAACCATCCAAAAATCTGCTCTAAACTATACATTTAAAGTCTCTTTGAATTTCTTTTTAGCAATTGCATTCTCTTTGAATACATTTTATATGTATTTTCTAAGCTTGATTTGCATATTTAGAATGCAAAGTTCTTTTTGAAAAAGCTCTTGATACTTTTTTTTTTTTTTTTAAACAACGTTGCCTTCTGTGAGTAGTAGAAATTCTATGAGAGATATAAATAGATTAGGGAAAAGGAATTTTCCAACTTGGGTCATATCCAGAAAGTTCTTGACTTTCCTTTGTATAAACTGAAAATAAGAATCAGCAATCATGTATCCATGCATAGACATGTGCCATTTCATATGTGATCCAAAACTGAACATTTCTCATATGTTCCTTCTTATTCATCAAGTATAAACAAAGATACATTAAAAGAGATCAGTAGATATTAAACACACACATTAAGTGGAAGGGATTGTGTATGTATGTCTCACAGAAAAAGAAAACTCACAAACACTCAGAAATCAATAAAAGAATAAAAGTGCCAATGTTTAGTAAGGATTGCTGGTTCAAAAATAGAAATTTGTACAGTAAAGATAAGCCCAAGACCCTAGAACTAAGGAATTCTGGTGATGGATTAATTCTAGGGTTTAAAGGGCAGCAATAGAGAGAACTGCAGATTTTCAGTCTGGACTTCCTGCAGTGTGAGTAGAGTGTGTGGGAAAGGGCACTGTGAACCCCTGGGTGAGTATCGGAGTAGATACGGTTTAGGAAGAGAACAGAATGTGTCTGGCCAGAGCTCTGCAGTTGAAATATTGGCAGTGTGTCTAGGGAGACTTCCTGGCCCAAAGGAAGTGGATAGCAAAGATCCCTGCATTGCAGAATACCTGCTCTATCAAGCTCTCATCTTCTGTTTGTGTTCAGACTAAGCCTGACTCTGTGAAACTTATGGCCCAGGGCAAGGCCCAGGGACTCTCATACAACCAAACAGAAAATAGTCTGGGAATGAAAAACACGTGTGAACGAAGTCTCAGTTCCCAACATAGCAAATCCATGACACTCACTATCAAATATAAGTTTCTGCTCCTTTATAACACATCTTAAGGAAATGTTACAAATATTTCTTTCTATTTCTAGTTTGAGCGGCTGAACCTTGCGCTTCAGAGAACATTGGCAAAGCATAAAATAAAGGAAGGCAGGTAAGCCGTATCACTTTAGTCTATGACCCCTCATCCCACAAATACTGTTTAAAAATAATTAATCCTTCCTGGATATGTTGACATTTACAAAATTTTTATTGTATACCAAAATCTGAACTAAGTATGTTAGTTAGCAACTACAAATTTGAAATTCAGTGCACTTACTCTTAAAGGTTTCAGAAGAGATCGAAGGTAAGACAGCATTTTTAAAAAAATATAGTTTATATAATTTTTTTTTAAATGTGGTCCCATGCCTCTGGTGGGTAAATTGACTTTCCATGTTCTCAGCACTTATTTGTGTATAATGGAGCAAATACTTAGTTCACCTTTGCAGAGTAGAACAACATTAGTGTTTTGCAAAGCAGCACCAAGGTGAACTGAGCACAATCTACAAACACCTTCAAGTGTCTCTCCTCCTCATAAGCACAGTAGTCTTCCTCATGAATTATCTGTGCTGAATTTTCCTGCTGAGTAACCGCTGTCTGGCTTCAGGCAGGCAGCGCTGCTGAGCCAAGCATGGGTCATGAACAGCCCAGGCGAGTGAGTCTGTGTCTGCAGAAGCTGTTTAAAGGACTGAGCTGACAGGCATCCCAGGCGCCTCTGCCTCTGCCCCTAATTCCCAGGCAGACTGATAAGATAGCTTCAAGCCAATCTTGCGGTGCTACTGGGGTGTCACTCAAGTCTTTGGCAGTCGGCGCTCTTGAGATTTATTCTCAGGCCTTTGTGTTCTGAAACATCCCTGCTGCTGGATGGAGATCTGGCTTTTTGTGGGACATCCTGCAAAGGAGCCTTCAAAAGCGAAAACTGCAGCCATTATTTCACTTGGAAATCTTTTCTTAAGGAAAAAAAAAAAAAAAAGATGTTGACATGCTGCCCCCAAGTGCTCCAGGATGACCCAGTTGATGCAGTCGGTTTCCCTCCTGCCTCCTGGTGGAGTGGCTCTGCCTCCTTTCTCTTTAATTCCTGGGCATCCTCTCTGTGCTTCTTTCCCTCACTTGATTGTTGGTGCTATCTTTAGTCAGCCAGCAGATGAACACATCTCAACCCTACTTTGTGCAGTTTATGTCTGGGGTTTACAGTTCAACAAAACACAAATAATGTATTAAGCAGTGCACTGTCCTTGAAGGAAAGGCCAGAGCCTAGTTCTTATCTAATACAGTCACTGTGGCCTCTATTGCTGTCAGGGAGGGAACTGTTGCAGCTCACCTCCCCCCAACTCTCTCTGTGGATGAACTCATAACTAGGGTGTGTGTGTGTGTGTGTGTGTGTGTGTGTGTGTGTGTGTGTGAGACAAGTGGGTTTTCTGGCTGCTCACAAGTCTTTCTCTCTGCGGTGTTTGCTAAAGGAAGGAGTTTTTCATTTGCACCTCACCGTTTCGAATGACAAAGCTCTGCTGTGCTCTTGTGTGACAGCATGAGTGTTTGAAAGCTGCAGTATTAGAGTGAGGAGGCATGCTCTCATTCTTGAGAAAAATAGCCCGCTGAAATGAAAACAAAATGAAGGAAAAATAAGTGTTTGGTATTGCAGTGAATTATCTAACAACGGATTTGTAGCTGTCCACGTCCAAATTGAGTATGACATTATATTATGACCCTTAGTCCATTTAGACAAAATATTTCCACCTCGTACTTTACATATTTCTATGCAGCAAAGTGGTGCTCTGGCCAGTTTTTCTTCTTACAAATATTTTCCTCTAAAACTTCTTAAATTATACCATGTTTTATTGAAATGCTATTTAAAAATAGCAGAAATATACCTGCATTTAAACTTGGCTCACCTAATGACAAGTTGAAGCTTGCTATTAAATAGAGCCTTTTATACCCTTAAAGTGATAGAATAGTTTAGCAAATTTGGCCAAAATCAGTCACTATAAAGAGAAGCTTTCAAAAAGCAAGTAGGCAGACACCCTATGTAGACTTCTGGATTTTCCCAACAGTGTTTTGGGTTATTCAGGTCATTGCCTATTTCATCTAGAGCAAGTTAAGATTTGCTTCTGTAAAATAGTTATCTCATATTATCTATATGCTGTATATGAATCTTCAACACTCATTCATCAGTTTATAAATTAAGGTATTTAATTATTCCCAGGAAATCTTCAGAAAAAGAAGACCTTGAAAAAATAATTGCAGAACAAGCTGTTGCAGCAGGTAATAAATAAAACTGTTTAAGTATATAGGATTAGGAAGCATATCACATCTCTGTATTTAATTTTATATTTTTATAAAATTTTTATATTTCTCTCAAGATACTCATATTTATTTGATAATGACTCCCAGCATGAAGTCTTTGAACTCTATATGTTTTAATGCAGAATAGCCCTTTTTTATACAACATGTTGGACATGTTGCTGTGTGTAGTCTAAAATATTTCCTCTTTTCATATTGTTTATTTGCTGAGAAGTAGATAAGCCTGGGAGGGAAGCTGAGTCTCAGACATTCACATTCACAGCCTTTAGTGTTTCTCATTTGTATATATATATATATATATATATATATAAAATTCTGCTCAACAAGGTAAATTAAAGAGTATTTTAAAAGGTTGAAAGCAATCATGTGATAATAGTCTGTTCTCACATTAATAATTAGCTTCAGGGAAATAGATAGATGAATGACTGCTGGTGAGCCCTTTTCAGAGTATGGGCATGAACACCAAGAGAATACAGGGCTAAGAACGGTAATACTTTTAAGAAATATGTTAACAAATGCTACTTTTTATTGAACCATTCTTGGGAGAACCACTCTTTTAAACATAATTCCCCACATCACAATATTCCTCAAAGAGAGCAGCATTTCTTCCTACTTCACAAAAGAAATAGATATATGCAGTTCCTCTGCAACAGCAGGAGATCATAGCAGAAAATCAGAAAACCACAACCAATCAAAGTACAGGGTTGTGGAGTAGAGTCCCAGTGGTCACACCTACAAAACATTCCCATAACTCAGGTTCAGGGAACGTTGCACAAGAGGGCCAAAAAGATAGGGAGAGCTAAGAGACCGGGAAGTTTGCTCTAAAATTGTATCTCCTAGTAATGTCAGAAGCTGCACTCATAAAATTTCACCAACCTGACTGTTCAAACATGAGCTGAACCAGGACACCACTTATGGGCATGCCACACTGGATGGAGAAAGCTCACAGGTCCTCAAGCCTAAAGAAAGGACTATAGGCAACGAGGGAGTCCTCAGTGCAGGAGAAATAGTTTTCCTAGGAGAAGAGGACTCCAATTCATCATCCAGTACCAAATGGTCAGCCCTGAAAACATGCATATGAGTAACATAATACAAACTGAGCAGTTTATATTTAGAAATATCTATGAATATACAGGTGCATATATGTATGTGATGACAATTAATGACAAAAAAAGGGTCATAAATTTGAAGAGAGCAAGAGGGGTATATGGGAGGACCTAGAGAAGGGTAAGGAAGGGGAAACTGATAAAATTATGTTATAATCTCAAAAATAAAAGAAACAATTAGAAATGTAGTACCAAGTATGGAGACAAGAAAGAGTCTTGGGAAGAAGATGCTGAAGTTAAATGATATATTTCATGCAAATATTCACTTAGGAAACATCAAATAACAACAACAAAAAAAACTATTGTAAAATCATCTCTGGACATAACTTAATTTCCTGTTTTAAGTGTACTTCAGTTGTGACTCTTTATTTTTTCAAAATTTATTTATTTCTTCAAGTTACATCTCAATCACAGCCCTCTCCCTCCTCCCCTCCCTGTCCCACCCTATACCCTCTTCCCCCTCCCACCTATCCTCTTTTTTAAAATTTAAGATGTATCTTTTCCCCCAAACATCTCCCCCTTAAAAGACTCTTTTTCTTATAACAAATACATACAAAGCAATAAGAACAATTAGGCAACAATTATGAAAATTATAAGGGAGAACATACATTCCCAAGGTCCAGTCTTTATGTTTTTGACAACTAATAATATCTTGCAATCAGGTATACACTCTTACCTCTGTGGTAGAGGACACTTCAAGAAGAGGCATGTTGTATGGTTAAGAGAAAAGTATACAGACTTCGTCTGAAATGAACTTAATATTGGAGCTCTAGTTCTTTTGCACTTAAGAGAGCTAAAAAGTCATGCATACTACTCAATTACTCATACTTGGTTTAAAATAAACAGTTCGTGGTTTGTTAATCAGAGTTACCAGAATTCTAAAAGCTTATCTCTGTTGATAAATTGAGGGTGAGCATTTGATTTGAGTTAGAACTCTGAAGACAGTAAAGGAAATTAATCACAAAACAAGGGAGGTTGCCTATGGTAGCACCAGCCAGCCCTTCTGAGTTGATACACTTGATGATCCGCTTTCTGTGCTTGTAGGAGTCCCGGTGGAGGCACTCAAAAACTCTCTGGGTGAGGAGCTGTTCAAGATCTGTTATGAGGAAGATGAGCACATCCTGGGCGTGGTTGGCGGCACCTTGAAGGACTTTCTAAACAGCTTCAGCACTCTCCTGAAGCAGAGCAGCCACTGCCAAGAGGCAGAGAGGAGGGGACGACTGGAAGATGCTTCCATCTTATGTCTGGACAAGGACCAGGACTTCCTAAATGTTTACTATTTCTTCCCCAAGAGAACCACAGCTCTGCTTCTCCCGGGTATCATTAAAGCCGCTGCTTGCATACTGTACGAAAGCTGCGTGGAGGTATTCCTGATGCCTCCCTGCTTCCGAAGTGACTGCACCGAATTTTTGAACCAGCCCTATTTGCTCTACTCTGTGCACATGAAGAGCACCAAGCCTTCCCTATCCCCAGGCAAGCCCCAATCCTCGTTGGTGATCCCCGCTTCACTCTTCTGCAAGACTTTCCCATTCCACTTCATGCTGGACCGAGACCTGACCATCCTGCAGCTGGGAAATGGCATCAGAAGGCTCGTGAACAAGAGGGACTTCCAAGGGAAGCCCAACTTTGAAGAGTTCTTTGAAATTCTGACTCCCAAAATCAACCAGACATTTAGTGGCATCATGACGATGTTGAATATGCAGTTTGTCATACGGGTGAGGAGATGGGATAACTCAGTGAAGAAATCATCAAGGGTAAGAGAAGTTCGATATTTTATTCAAAATAAAATCATTATTTTATATTTAAGGGAAAGAAATCACAAGACAAATGAGCACAGCCCATGTTGCTAATACATCTGTCAAAAATTCTAAAAAAATATTTTGACAAGTACATTTCTTCCTGTGTTCATTTTCTTGCCTATTTAATTCATTACACATATTCATTTAATGCAGTTTGCTGCTTAAATTCTACTGATAGTGTGGATTTGGACTTCCCCTCGGTAGAATGCTTGCTTGACCTGCAGGAAGGCTTTGATCCCCAACATTCCATATACTGGACTCGGTTATATCAGGCTTCTAATCCCATCACTCAGGTGGCAGAGAAATCAGAAGTTCCAGGTCATCTTAAACTATATATCCAGTTCAAGGCTGGCTCCAGGTAAATGAGACTCTTATCTCAAGACAAGGTTCAGGGCAAGATGGTTCTGTGGGTAAAAGTGCTTGCCACCAAAACTGAGGATGAATTCGATCCCTGGAAGTCAGGGAAGTAGGAAGCACAGTTCCTTCAAGTTATCAATGCCCCCCCCCCCATTCACGTAAAGGTAAAGACATTTAAAGATAAGTAACCAAATGTAAAATCAAAATAGAGAGGTGTTCATATGAAAATCTGTTTTTGATTATTATCAAATAGGCCATTGTCTCTGAGGAATAAAAAGTATTGTTTTATAAGAACAAAGCTGTGTGTTGCAAGAAGTACATGAATTTAAATCAATATATAAATACATGAAAGAATAACTTGATGAATTGCTACAGAATGTGAGCGAAAAGGAGGACATGCTTTCATGATAAAGAATGTGGGCAACCACTTAATCTCAGGAACAAAGGTTTACTACCTCATGGTTTCGATGCCATATACATAGATAAGGAATGACCCTAGGAACATAACCCCCAAGATGCACTGACTGTTCCTCAAAATGAAAGCAGCTGTATTGCTATATTATTTTTTACCAAAAAGTACATTTAGCTATTTTGAAATGATGTCCACCACATCACAGTACGAGAGAGGTGTTATGTATGCTTACTTGCTTACACCAACAGCAACACATGCCTACAGCTACCTTTGTCACTGAAGGACAGAATTTAGTCATTCATCCCTGATGTTGGACATTGGTCTAGCTCAGTGCTTTGGAGGCTGTAGCTTACTGTACTGAGTGTTTATGATTTTTTTCATTTGTCCAATCTCTCATTGATGAGCACTTAGGTTTCTTGGACTCTGGTACTGTGTAAACACACATGTGTGCGCTTCACTATATGTATACAAGTGAATTGTGTGATCCAGGACACTCCTTTGAAGTCCCTCTTACAAGGCTCTCTGGGTACATTTGTGTCTGTAAGTTGGGCTGTACTTTTTCCTACATTTTGGAGAATAGCCTTTGTTAAAAGTTGAAGGCAAAATTTAAACACAGACACAGCCTTTCCTGTAAGACCCAGATATCTTTGGCTGAAATCATAGAAATAATCACTTCCAAAAGATGTTTCTCTATCCTTCTCAAGACAGAAAAAGAGAGAGAGAGAGGTGTTTGGATACATATTTAGAGACATTTTAATACCTATGCCTGCTAGATGGAACAAGAGGCTCATGAGTGAAACGAAGCTAAAATAGAAGGCAACGAAGAAGAAGAAGAAGAAGAAGAAGAAGAAGAAGAAGAAGAAGAAGAAACAAAGTGAGAAAAGAGAGAAAGAATGATAGGACAGGCAGGGTGATTAGCAACTAGGTTTTCATAGGCCCCACATTATATGAGAACTGTATTCACATTTGCTACATGAGAATATGAGAAAAATCCAGCAGCAACAGAATTGTTCTGCTTCACAGAGCCTTAGAGCAAGACCTGTTTCTCACTGCTCACAGCAGCTCATGATTTCTGTGTAGTATATTCTAACATACTCATCAAAGGTCTGCATGAATTTCAGAACTGGGAGCAAACTGGAAATGATTAAAAAGCCTGTTCTTCTATAGCAAATTTGAAACAAAATAGATTATCCCAGTATCCACTCCTCATGTCAGACACAAAGATTATCCTAGCCTTCACTCCCTCTCTTGTTTCAGAAAGGTGTGGGGAACCTGACTAACCCATTGTAACTGGTTCTCCTTTCTTTGCAGGTTATGGATCTCAAAGGTCAAATGATATACATTGTTGAATCGAGTGCCATCTTGTTCTTGGGGTCACCGTGTGTGGACAGATTGGAAGATTTTACAGGGCGAGGGCTCTATCTGTCTGACATCCCGATTCATAATGCCCTGAGGGATGTCGTCTTGATAGGGGAGCAGGTACGGGCTCAAGATGGCCTCAAGAAGAGGCTGGGGAAGCTGAAGGCAACCCTGGAACATGCCCACCAAGCCCTGGAGGAGGAGAAGAAGAAAACAGTGGATCTTCTATGCTCCATCTTTCCCAGTGAGGTTGCTCAGCAGCTGTGGCAAGGACAAATCGTGCAGGCCAAGAAGTTCAGCAATGTCACCATGCTCTTCTCAGACATCGTGGGCTTCACGGCTATCTGCTCTCAGTGCTCGCCTCTGCAGGTCATCACCATGCTTAATGCGCTCTACACTCGCTTTGACCGGCAGTGCGGAGAACTGGATGTCTACAAGGTAGGGGAGGTGGAAGAAGAACGGTTCAGCAGGCAGAAGTCACCTTGGGAAGGCAGTGCCTAGCACCTGAGTGAACCACAGTGCTGATGAAGAGTTCTCTGCATTTGGGTCACACAGGCTATATGTCTGGGGGTCAGGCCTTAGTGCATTAATTGTGTGGGTGTTCTCCAGGAAGAGATAACTCAATAGGAGGTAATTGTTCCCTGGGAGGTCTGCCACATTGTCTTCTAAAAAATGAGCATAGAAAGAAGAGAGATTAGGGTGAATGGATGGTTCTCATGCTGAAAAGGTAGGCATTAGCCATCCATGGACCAGCCGCTTAACTGTGGAAAGTGAGTTAAGCAAGAGCTAATTAAAGGTATGAGTCACAGAAGGAACTTTATCCTTTGTATTTTTAAAAATAAAGAAACAAAAGGTTTATACAAATTGTCCTAAAATAGATTGATTCAGTGCACAGTTTATTTGATACATTTCACAGGCAGCTAGCAGGAAATCCACATCAGCTACTTAACATTTAATGCATCTTCATCAAAGGCAGATAGCCTCAAATTAAAGAGCCCCAACATCAGATCCTGTCCTCTCCTTTTCTTGCTTTGTGAACAGAGCAAGTGATTTTCCAATTGTAAAGCAGCAGAAGTAATAGGCGTCCCCAGAGCTTACAACCACAGATAACATACCCTGTCTAGATGCTAAGAGTTGTGGCTCAGGACCCAGGAATTTTTAAGGGGTGTCAGTGATCACTTAGGTGTCTGTCTAGACACTGAGGATCCAACAACATAATTATGTCCTAGATGCCAAATATGTCATTTCTTTAAACAATATTATGAAAGGGTAAATTGAATGTCAGATTTTACTGGCTTAAATTGTTTTGCCTCGTCTTAATCAGTGGCAATAAGAATGAAACATTTATCTCTGTTTGACTCAAATCATCTGTTTAGCTTGTCGCAGAAGTTGGTTACTCCGGAGTTCAGCCCAACACGAAAGAAATAAACTGTTGGGAAAAAGTAAATATTCTTTATGGGAATACACAGACCCAGCCTTGTTTCTGTGGGGATGCTAGAAGCAAAATTCTTGACTTGTGAAATTTCTTACAGGAAATCTCAGGGGGAGTTGTGATTTTTCATCTTGGGGGACAGGGAGGAAGAGGCTTTTGTATAATTACAGATAAAATAATTGGCACTAATTCAGTTATATTTGATGGTCTCTTGTGGAATATACTGTTGATTTATGGCTATGTTCTCCATGGAGAATAGTTCCTCTCTCAGAACTGAGAGAAGCAAGTCTTTTTTTTTTTTCATCACACACACAGCTGTGAGTGCTGAAGAAGTACTTGTCACCCCTTCCTTTTAGTTGCAACAGTTCTATCAAGGATATCCCCTCTCAGGCAGAGGGTGTCTACAGAGTTCCTTGGCTAACTGGCTTCAGATGGAGCCAGATAGCCCACTACTGATCACTGTTCCCTCAGCCCTCACTTACACCTTCTCCGCATTTCTGATTCTGCATGAAAATAGCTTCTGATAAATGAGAAGGGTCTATTTTTAAAACATTTTTAAAGAATTCTTTAAGACTTTCATACATTATATTTTGATCATATTCATTTCCCTCCCTGAACTTCTCCCACCGGCCTATCCACACAAATTCATGTTCTTTGTCTCTTTGTTCAAACCAACCAGGTCCAGTCTGTGTTGGCCAACTACTCCTGGGCACGGAGTGTCCTCAGTATACCAGATGTCACATCAACAAAGAAAACTGTCTTTTCTTCTCCCAGCGGCAATGAAATGCCAAACGCTCCTCCTCAGCTAGGGCTAAAACTTCATTCCTACCTGCCTTCCTCCATGCTGGGATTTTGTCTGGGTAGTTTTCACGAGACATGTGCTTGCTCTTGCTGTTGCAATCACACCAAGTCCATATGTGCATCTGCTCTGCTGTCCAGTTCACTTCTCCGTTCTTTTAACTATAGTCTTAGCAAAATATTGTTGGTTATCCAGCATTTGTTTTCATGAGTGGGAATGGATGGCACTGGGACAGTCTTGGGGGGGAGGGGGCGTCACACTGGGGAGGAGAGGAGAGCTATCAAATATCCACTTCCTGTATGCTGTTTTGGATGCCTAACTATTCAAGTAGGCATAAAATGCGATGACAGCAGAGCGGGGAGGCACCTAACTTACAGTCCATAGGAAAGTACTCCTCCTAAAAGTTGTCTTGGGACACTGTGATACATGTTTGCATTAGGGTAAGTGTTTCTAATGAACTCATTGTTGGGGAAAAGCAAGGTTTTGCTGCCTGTTCACACATTACAGGGTGAGAACAATTCAGTGAATCCAATGAATATACCCAGAGGCTTACATTCTAGTGTGGGGGTGAAGAATGTATGGCTATATATAACATTCCAGGTAAGGGAATGTTTGGGAAGAAATAAAGCTGATTACGGAGTAGAATACAGATGCTGAAAGATCATAGCTTTATGCAAGGCTTCAAAGAGACATTTCAAATAAGATGATGTTTTAAGGACATGAGTGATAAGCAAACACATATCTGGTATTTGTTTTAGGCAAATGAAGAATGAGTGAGACTGTACTTAGTGTGTTTGATTGATAACAGAACTTCAGTGACATGAACAAGAGGCACAATGAGAAGACAATCATACCTTAGCAAAAACAACCTAAGAACAACTGGAGGTATCCCAAGTACTGTAGCTGTCCTGTCTGCAATAGAAATTGCATAAAGTAACTCATAATGTTTGTCCCTCCTTCTCTTTATTTTTTTTTTACTTTTATAATTCATAATGGACTCTAGATGAGAATTGCACAATGTAAGGTCAGGACAAGTTCAACTCATTGGATTACAAGAATTATATACGTATTTTAATTGATAAGCTAACACAGCTCTCTGTAGTTACTCATGGACAGATACTTGTGGAAACAATAAAGTTGATACTAAGAATAATTCCAATTTGAATAACAGCTTCTTTCCCAATATCTTTGCACTGTTGCTTTCATTTCTTAGCTGATAATTTGGCTTCTATCCACCCTTTGTGATTAATATCCATGTATGCCCTTAATAATTCCCCAAATTCCCAGAAATCCTTTAGAAATGCTTCATCTCTTTTGCTTTTATTGCTAGTAGTCTCTTAGTTTTATTCATTGCTTCCATATGACATTGTTGGGAGGGTGAATTCATACAAAATGTAGTTTTGTATGAATGGAAAATTCAATGTGTATGAATGTATGATGAGGAATTGATCCCACTACCAAAATTTACTAGAAATTCAAACTACGACTGGCAAATTGTCTCAGCCACTAAGAGCACTTCCTGGTCTCCCAAAGGACATGAGCTCAGTTCTGAGAACCCACATGGTGTGTCTCTTTGTAACTCTAGCTCTGGGTAATCCAATGCCCTCGTCTATCATTTGTAGGTACCCATACTTACATGGGCTACAAAAACACATACACAAAAATAAACATACAATCATGAGTAAAAATAAAATCTAAAAATCCAATCCATTTGTTTGTATAGAATCCATTTTATATAGTTGGTTTTTGTTGTTTTGTTTTGTTTTTAAGGAAAGAACATGGGGGTAACAGCTAGTCTACAGTAGAGACCATCTGATCATCTGACAGTGTGTTCACAGACTGTGCTATCTTTCCATTCACTACCCTGAGGTCAGGGGCTGGTGCCTTGTGAATTTAGGAAATGAAAGGTTACTTCTAACACTGGCTTCTCAATAGGGCCTGAGCACTCAGATTTCTGCTGTCCAATTCTGTCATACTGTCTTCTGCTGAGCTTTTATCTATAATGGAAAAATTATATCATACCTAGGTAGAGACCATTGGGGATGCGTACTGTGTGGCAGGGGGATTGCACAGGGAGAGTGACACCCATGCTGTCCAGATAGCACTGATGGCCCTGAAGATGATGGAGCTCTCCAATGAGGTCATGTCTCCCCACGGGGAACCCATCAAGGTAAGCGAGCGACCACTTATGCAATGGCTAGTTTGTTGTCAAAAACAAACTGGTGCATGGACCGGGGTTTAGTTTAAAGAACAAAGTCTTCTCAAAATTGTTTAGGTAGGAAAAAATTCACCACAGGCTCTTCCATGGCCTTACACGATATTTTAGGTAAGTAAGTGTAAGTGAAAATGTCATTTGCAAGTTGGGTTTTCAAAAAAGCCTCCTAAATGTCTATAGTAGACCACTGCTTTACCTCCAGCCTGGATGCATTGGCCAGAGCTGCGGTAGGAAACCATGACATGCAGAAAGTTGCTTCTTGTACTGGTGACTGCAAATTGAACCAGATAGATGGAAATTCTGCCTCACTGCTGTTGCAGGGTGTGAGATGGGTAAATGTGCTCTCTCCTAAGCATGCACAGGTCCCACAATAGTATTCACAGTTGGAAACAAGAGGGACCCAGTCTCCATGTAAAGTTGACCATCCAGATCCCAAGCATGTGCATAGCATCTACCAAACTTTATTCATATAGAAAGTGCCAGGGAATGAAGCGCTTGTTTTCCAGCAACAGCAGAAGATATCCCCTAAGAATATTGACTAGGGATTGGCTATCCTAGCTCTATAGAGTCACTGAAATGCACAGATTGGGTATGGCTAATTTCACTGCTTGGCATCTTTAATTTGGAGGTTCATTAAATGAATTTTCAATAAAAGAATTAAAACTGAAAATATTGACTATGAAACAAACAGTATCTTCAGGCATGTGACATTGTAAAAATTTTAGACTTATCCAAAATAAAGTACTATTGCAAAAAATAAAAATAATATACCACGCATTGATTTAATAGATAGAACTTGGGTGGATTACAGGGGTTGTCTTATAGTAAATTTACCATTTAATCTTATAGAACACTCTTCACTTGATTAATTTTCAGCAATGAGACCTTATAGTAATACAGAATTCTATCCATTCAACTTTCTAATATCCAATTTCAAGAAAGACCAAAAAAAAATTAAAAATAAAACTATATTAAAGACAAGTTTAGCCTTGGTCTTCTGTAAGTTTAGGAGAAGTCATGTGTCTATGCCTTCACAACATTTTCAAATCTAACTATTAGCTCATTAATATATTGCTGTGTCATATGCTTCTCAACATTTACTACTATAAATTCAAGCCAGTTCTTGTGTGCTGATTTCATGTGTGATGAGTTTGAATAAGTTATAAGAAGGCTTTCAGGTTTTTGCTGTTTAATATCTGGAACTCTTGTTGAGAAGAACCAAGTAGATGAGGGTGTATGGAAAAGTTGGGATTGTACTGCATGAACGTGAGGATCCATTCCAAAATAGCAGTTTTACCTGCCTTCTGGGTAGGATGGTAGAAAGTCTGGTATCAACTACTATTGTCTACTCACATGGTACATGCTCAAACATGGTAGACTGAGAGTAGTCGTACTCTTCCCATGGTGGCTCACATCCCGTGAATGACAGGTAGATGGTGCATGACCTTTCGTGACTTAACCTTTCACAGCACACAGAGACATTTCCACCTATTCTATTGTTCAGATAAATCATACATCTGTTTAGAGGAATAGGCACAGACACCAAATCTGAAGCAAATGAGTCTAGAATAGCTTGCAGCTGTGTTTTAAAAGCACCGCAACATCTCACATTAATAGATTTAGTTTCTATAGTTGCGTTTTTAGAGAAGAAACATGAGGGAATTTTCTTCTAATTTTTTTTGATAAGAGAGTCCTTAACACCACAATAGATATTAAAAATATCTAAGACTATTAGCAATAAGGCCAGTGATTGCCACATAAATTATTTTTATATGTCCGATCCATATCAGGAGATAAATGGCAGAATTTCTGCTATCTGTCTCAATGCAGACTTTCTTATTTTTGCAGCTAGGAGAATTATTTACAGTTAACTTTAAAGATAATTGCCTGGGTAATAACAAGTTAGCCTTAGTGACCTATGAAGTGAGACAGTAAGTAGGTCTTTTATTGTCTATTCATTTGCTGTCCTGGGAAACACTTGATGGATTTAGACACTCACAGTGAACAATACAGAGCTGAGTGGGGAGTGGTTTTTAGCACCAGGGAAACATGAGTGTGTATGGAGGGCTACACATTGTGATTGAGACATTGCCTCATTTAATTTAGGGGGCAACATATTGAAGACTGGTCAACTTCCTTGGGAGTCTAGATTTGAAGTGTTGGATTCAGCAATCAGACTTCCCTTACTTTTGATCTGGTTTCCTCATGAAAAAGCAAAAACTATTTTTCTGCTGTTTTTTTTTTTTTCATTTGTTTGTTTGTTATTTTTCTAACTCTGTCCTGTTCTCTGGTATAGTCACATGTGTTTATCAGTCATGAAATAGTTGTGCTAGGGTTGCATTTATGGGCAATTAATATTGTGCAATTGTTAGGTGTGTAAATCCATATTCTCCTAAAGAAAAAAACCTAGCCTCACTAGACATCTAAATTCTGCCTCTTGGTCTAGAACCAAGATCATCCACCGCTGTATTTTATAGAAGAAGAAATAAGCAGAAGGAAATAAAGGCACAGAAAGCAGCTCTCCAGGAGGCTGCTTCCCAGTGTGTTGATTTAAAAATGCTAGGGAATGTGTAATATAACATCTTGAACGACTCCTGGTCATTTCTAGCAAATGCCAGAAGTTAGCTCTACAAGTAAGTAGATCTTGGGCTGGAAAGACGGCTTAGCAAACCAAGTGATTTCTAGCTTCAGTGTTCAAAGGTAGGAGGAGAGTGACTTCTCGACAGAGCTGTTTTCTGACCTCCACAGTTTGCTATGCCATGCTCTCTTCCCACCTCCACCTCCCCCCCTTTTTTGAAGGAGGATTTCTTTATGCATCCCTGGTTGTTCTTTCACTTACTGTGTAGACCAGGCTGCTCTCAAAACAGAGTTCTACCTGCTTCTGCTTCTGTGCTGAAATTAAAGGGATGAACCACCACATAATAATAATACATTTTTAATTAAAAATGTCAGAGTTCTTTAATTATAAGCAGTACTTCAGATAACCAAGTCTTTGACCTTTTTTTAAAGTACATGTAGCTGTTAAAACTTTTTAAATGACCAGATAGACATAGAATCTGAAAATACTGAACATGGTATGATATCCTTACCATCTGTTAACGTGTTCACTATAGCAGTCAGTTAAGAATGTGGGCATCCTCTCACTTCATTGAGAAACTGAACTTTTTAGAATAGCTCATTTACAAGTATTTCATCCCAATTCCAACATTTTGAGGTACAGGCAGGAGAATCAGCCTTTCAAGACTATCCTATAGTACATAGCCAGCTTACAGACAACCTGGACTACATGAAGCTCAAAATAAAGAGAAAATATTTCATTCAAAGGCCCCTCTGACAGTTCTAAATTTCTAAGTACCATTCCAGACTCTGCCTTCTATTTAGGCATCATGTAAGTTTCACTTTGTGTGGGTCTGGATTTTAGGTTCCCAAGTCTAGACTGTATAGATTGTAAATACAGGGAGCTGGGCCCCAGACAGTCTGATTTTCTTTGCCCTCTGTCATTTCCACTTCAATACTACAATTCCTTTTCCCCAGTTCTTAGTCATTTAAATGAAGGACTAGTGTTTGACATAAAAACACTTTAAAGAAAAGTAGACCCCATCCCTTTTATTTTGAAACAGGAGTCTGACTATATTGGCCAAACTGACCTCAAACTCCAGAGTTCAGTAGATATTCCTGTTTAGCCTTCTGACTATCCAGAACTACAGGTGTGTCCTTTGATTTGTTTCAAGAATCAAGAATTTCCTGCTAGAGTCTAGGAAGGGTGTCTTTCTCTTATTTAAAGGACACAGCAAGTTCATGTGAGCAGACCCACAGGTTCTTTGTTATTCTGCTGCAGTGATTCTGAAAGGCCCGAGAACAAGTTTATTCCAGATGTTAAAGATCGGTGAAACAAAACTGAACACCCAAGAGAGCAGAGTTACCAGGTGTGACCGTGGATCTGCCCTGGTAATGTGGTCTTCCATGAGCAATGGTGACTCACTGGAGGTTTCCAGGAAGAGAGGGGTGTGCTGGAGTTAGTTACTGATTAGAAACTTCTAGACAAGACACTCAATCAGCACTGACAGTTGGGAAGTGACGTTCTGGTGACCTGGAACACTGTTGTTTTGCTTTCAGATGCGAATTGGGCTGCATTCTGGGTCAGTGTTTGCTGGAGTTGTGGGTGTCAAAATGCCCCGCTACTGCCTGTTTGGAAACAATGTCACTCTGGCTAACAAATTTGAGTCCTGCAGTGTGCCTCGGAAAATCAACGTCAGCCCCACAACATACAGGTACTAATTGCCTTAAGAACCTGAAATACACGGTTTTCACTTTGATGCAATTGTCATCTTTGCCCATCTTCCATTCCTGTCTTTTGCACTGGAAATGTTATAGGAAAATGAAATGAATAACTTTAGTATTCTTCCTTTAACTTGCTTTAAGGCTTCCACTATCCTTGGGAGATAATTGTAGCGTTAATTCTTAATAGGCATTGCATTTTCTTCCATAACTTTTCATTTAAAATGTGTATTAACCTTCTTAGTATATCCGTGGGTATTCTGACACCAACTGGTGTCCTTCAGTACTATTGAGGCAGTAGCTATGCAGTATTAACATAATTATTATATAGGGGTAGTGCTCAACAAATCTGATTAAGATCAGACACCAGCCTCCTTTCAAGGGTACTTGGGATATAGCAGTCTTGGCCAACTGACTACAGATATGAGGGCTCCCCTGACACCTTCAAGTTAGTCTTTAGAATGATGCCAGATTCAGCCAAATATTACCCAAGCAATCCAGGACACCTTAATTGTAAAGAATACAAATTAGGATCAGTCAAATGAAGAAGCAGGTAGGATGAGGTCCTGTTGAGATGCAAATGCAGAGCTCTTGTGCCTCCCATCATGCAATCTGTATGTATTGCAGGCTCTTGACACACCAGTGGGGTCATAGCCAGGAAGGTCTGTCCCTTTAAGAGTTGATGCTTTCATTCCCTGCTTTCCTTATTGAGGGAGGATGGACTGCCTCACTGGTTTGGTTAATAAAACTCAGTTTCTAGTCCCCTGCTCCAGCCCTCTCCTAACCTACAGGATATTTCTGGAACTCTGTCTCATTCTGAGTCACCTCATTAGCATAAACTGAGGTGGGCTCCAAAGGGCTCAAAGAAAATAATAGTGACTCTGTAATTCAGGAAATTTCCAAGGGTTGAGGATCTCTCCCGCCAACCAAGGACAGCAGGTAAATCCTCTGTTTCTGAACGGAGGAACAAAAAGTGTGTTCAACAGAGAAAACTGTCAGGTTATTGAACAGTTCAGTCTGTATTCTGGAGGACCAGCAATGGTGACATTGCAACACAGCAGCCAAGTGTCATCTAGGATCAAGAGGACCTCTTAGTGTACGTTGTATGACACAGACCTGAAGTTCCAGCTACAGGGAGGCTGAGGCAGGGTGAAATCAATTCAAGGGTAGTTTGGACTACAGGGAGTTCAAAGCTAACCTGAGAAATTTATGAAACCCCGTCTCAAAATAAAAGCTTAAAGGAGGGGGCTGGAGAGATGGCTCAGCAGTTAAGAGCAGTCGCTGCTCTTCCGGAGGACTTGGGTTCAGTACCCAGCACCCACACAGTAGCTTATAACCTTTTTAAACTCCAGTTCCAGGTGATCCAGCACCCTCTTCTGGGCTCTGTGGGTGTCAGGCACATGCACAATGCACTATGCATACAGACAAAATGCCCATGCACATAAAACATAAATTTTATCCCTTCAAAAAAAAAATAAGACCGTGATTGTGGACCTCCACTCCTGGGTATACATCCAAATGATGTCTCACCAATCCACAAAGACATCTCCTCAACTATGTTCAGAGCAGCATCATTTGTAATAGCTAGAAACTGGAAACAGCCCAGATATCACTCAACTGAAGAATGGATAAAAATGCTGTGGTAATTTACACAATGGAATATTACTCAGCCATCAGAAACAAGGAAATCTTGCAATTTGGTGCCAAATGGATGGAACTAGAAAAGCTCATCCTGAGTGAGCTGAAAAATGCACATGGCATGTATTCACTAATATCTCAATTTTAGCCATATAGTACAGGATAGTTACTACAGGATCCTACAACCAACAGACTGAAAGGAACAGGAACATAGACTTTGATACTTGTTAGTGGGATACTTTGCCCTACTGGAGCTGCCATGTAGCCCCAGGGCAAGAGAAAACTCTTAACCCACATATGGCTGCTGAACTGAAGGGGGCTGATATGTAGGGCACTCCACATTGGAGTAGTAAAATAGGTAGGAGAAGGGGGAGAGGGTAGGAGGGTGAGAGGGTAAGCCTGGGAGGGGTGGAGGGAGGAGACTGTGATGGAGATGTAAATGGAAGTAATAAATAAACATAAAAAAACAAACAAGGCAACAAAAACCTTTAATGTAAACCCCAAAGTAACAGAAACTATTCTAGAGCCCTGCAGATCACAAGAATATTATACTATTTAATCTCTTGAAAACATAAAAGCTTGCTTATTGCCAAGTCAGTCTCTTGCTATTCCTTTACACCCATTATACAAACAAATAGAGTAACATAAAACAATAAATAGAGTACCAACATATGAGATTGAAACTCATTTGTGGGTTGGAGATGTGCCTCTGTTGACAGCATCCTTACCTAACATGCCTGAATCCCTGGTGTGAATTCCCACCATTCTATAAACAAGAATGGCTGTGCATGCCTGTAATCCCAGTGCTTAGAAGATGGGGTCAAGAGGTTCAGCAGTAAAAGGTCATCTTTAGGTCCATAGTGAACCAAAAGACAAACTGGGCTACGTGAGACATGGTCTCAAATGAGCTCCTCCCACCAAAAAGCTGATTTTAGTTCTACTTTTATGGAATTCATTAAAAAAATCATTAATATTTACAAAAGTAATTGTCTTATCAGTTTTACCATTTTACCTTTTTTTCTAAACTTCTTGCCAATGATTTCTTCTCAGTTGCATTTATATAATTAATGAATAAATGAATAGAGTCACTTATTTTTAACTTAGAAAACCCTATCTTTTTAAATATGTCTCTAAAGTGATATGTGTTTGCTATTATTAAAACTTTAGGTAATTTTGTGTTTAGGAATTCCATTCCTATATAAATCACATCATCCCCAACTATCTTATAATTATCTAATTTAAAAAAATATGAGTTAAATGTATGAGTGAGAAGAATTTTCTATGAATTTGATTTTCTGTAATATTTCTTTTGTGGATTATCTATTGACTTATGGGGATCCTTTTGCCAATCATACCTAATATGACTAATATAGTAATATTCATTTATTTCTGTTGTCTTCTTTTCCTGAGTTGCCAAATGTTTCTGTTAGCATTAATGTTTCATTTTATTTTAATTTTTTTTTTCAGGTTGCTGAAAGACTGTCCTGGTTTTGTGTTTACTCCAAGATCTAGGGAAGAGCTCCCACCAAACTTCCCTAGTGACATTCCTGGAATATGTCATTTTCTGGATGCTTATCAACAACAAGGACCTAATTCTAAGCCATGGTTCCAGCAGAAAGATGTGGAAGATGGAAATGCCAACTTCTTAGGCAAAGCCTCAGGAGTAGATTAGTGAGTCTCACACTTACATGTTTGATGCCTTTGAGGATGTGCAGAACCTCTGAAATGAATTTTAGTATTACAGAAGATGAGAAGCAGTGTTAAAATTTCAGAGGCTAACTCCAATCTCCTCTATCTCCCAGTTAAGATGGCAAAAATAAACAGACAAAATTCAAAACAAAGAGAGTGAAAGAGAGAAGGAAAGAAAGAAAGAAAGAAGGAAGGAAGGAAGGAAGGAAGGAAGGAAGGAAGGAAGGAAGGAAGGAAGGAAAGGAAAATAATTGTTCATTTCAGCTCTTCAACCTTCTATTTAAGAAACAAACAAACCTGAAAAGTGACTTTTGGGAATATAGCTTTGTTCTAATGTAATCATGACCTGCACTCAAAATCTAGTACATTGTACATATTCCAGGCAATTTTAGTCAAGTTCAGCTGTACAAAGTAGTAGAAGCTATTATTTCACCTGCAGCTAGTGTCCAGTGAATCGCCGTGGTTATAAAAATGTGCTTGTGATAATGCCACCTTTAAAATCTCTGAATAGAAATTACAGTTTAACTGTGTTTAAATTCTGTTTAACTCTGTAAGAGCTTCTGGCCTTTCAACGTTGCATCTAAATAGATTTCCTTATTTTACCGTAGCATATGCAACACAATAGGCCAGCTCCTTCCTTTAGCTACATCTTTGTGTATACATATGTCTTCTTCTTCTTCTTCTTCTTCTTCTTCTTCTTCTTCTTCTTCTTCTCTAATAATAACTAATTAGACATTATATGAAGTGTGGTATAAAATAGTTCTGCAAATATCAAAGAATATGTTCATGTTTTAGCATTAAAATATTCTGTATAGTACAATATATCATACAACAAATACTTTTTGGCCTTGATGCTATATGTGATAAAACTTATTCTGACTAACAGTAAAATTGTATTTCCTATTAATCCATGTAAAATTTGCTAATAGCAATGCTTTCAGAATAAAAAGGCTTTTGGTTATAGTTAAAATGCAATAATATTCTAATTTAATTAAGGCAACGTGACATGGAATTAAAGTTTGTACACAGAGATCCTTCTAAATAAGACAATGGCAAAGTGTTCACACTCATACATGTTTAAATAATCCTCTACTGCCGTGTTGAGCCATAAAATCCAAGGGGGAAAATTTAGCTCAGAAGTAGAAAATGAAACTTATTTTTTGATAGCTTCTTAAGTATATCTGCTGACCATTTTAGTGTATGTGTTCAGAATCAAATTTTGTATTATTCAGTGTAAATCTGTGAAGCTTTTATTCTAGTTGAAATATCTGATTAACATTTTCTAAAGATACCACTAGTACCAGTGAAGAAAACCTCACCATGGTTTCATTGTGGAGATTTCTACACTTGTTTTTTTCTGAAGTTTGAACTAATTTCCTTTCCCTTGCCCATCCTCCTCTCAAGTTCCTGTTTTCCCCTCCCACTGTGCATGTGTGTGTGACTCTGCACATTGAACATGGGGGTTTTGCATGTCAGGCAAGGGCTCTGCTGTTGAGTGACTTCTTCACTGTGGAGCTTGAATTTTATTGCTAACGGTGTTAGTTTATACTCCCTCCCAAATGTGTCCTCATGTTCAATTTGTTAAAAAGATATGGCTTTAAAACAAGATTGACTTTAAAGCAAGAAAAAATGCAAAAATGAGCTTTTGAATCAGTATTAGCAGAACGGTAGACATGCTGACTTTTTATGTGAGGGTTTGAAAGGAAACCCAGTTTTTTCAAGTTCTTTCCTATCTCCATTAGTCTCCAGGCATTGGGAATAACAGTCATCATTCATTTCCCTAGCTCTAGTTTCTCAGGGATATGACTAAAACCCTCCAGTAGATTTTCTAAAAGGCTGATAGTATCTCGTTCGGCAGCCATACTGACATTGGAGGGTGTCACAGGCCTTGCAAAGGTATCTTTATGGTTGTCACAATGATGTGAAGTTCAGTGGATATCTATTAATAAAGTAAAGTGGTAAATACACTCGCTTCCTGGAACTAAAATTCAATACAAGGAAAGTAATAGGGATCAATTAGAAAGCATGAAACAGAATTTCATCCTCTTAACCTGAGCATTTAGGTAGATGCTACATTAGTAATAATCTGATTCAGAATTGTGTACATTAATTAGAATTAATTCCACATTGTCTATTAAAGATGGAGATATAACCCAGTGGCAGAGCATCTGCCTAGCATTTAGATGGTCCTGAGTTCCAACCCAAACAGTTGAAAGAAACTACAAGTATCTCTCATGTGTATATGACATATGATCACACTCACCTGTGTCACTTGTATACATACCTCGAGCAAATGGAGGAACTGTACATAATCTGAGTAAAGGAAATATGGGAGTTCTATGTAATATTCCTGTATCCTTTCTGTTATTTTGGCATTTTATCTAAATAAAAACATTATCAAAAATTATTTTCCTAGAGCAACTATCTGGTTCTAGAGCTGCTTATGAGCACTCATTAACTATAGAAAAAGAAAGACAGATCCATTTGTTCTGCCTCTGCAACAAAGCTAGAACCATGAGTAAAGGGGCATGCTGAATCTTAAAGCATGAAGGTGTTGATGGTGTGTGTTTTTCAAAAACTGTTTCAGGAAATGCACAGAAAACAATGAATACTCATGTGAACTGGGTATTTTGTCACAAGTATGAACAAGATAGCCGAGTCAGTAAAGTGCTTACAAGTGTGGTGATATCTATTCACCTACTCACACACTTTGGTGTTAACTCATAATTTATGTGAGTCATACAGTTACAGGAAAAGTTAAAAGGTGGTGGGGCCAATACAGGATACCTGGGAGGGGTGCAAAGGCAGTCATTAACATCTTCCCCCAAACAGAAACTACTCAGCAGAGAAGAGAAGGACAGCGATCCATCTGTCCACATACAAGCAAACAGCTGGGGCAGCTTTAGCTTGCTTCAATAAGCAGAAAATGCCAACAAGTCTTTTCCAACTAGGATTTACAGTATCATTACACAATATACAATCTTTGGTTGGGAGATTTTTAAGACCCTGGGAGGTCCCTGTGTCTTTTTCTTTTATTCAATTGCATCCCGCTGTCTTCTCCCCACATGATCCTACCATCCCACTCTCTTTCCCCTCTCCCTCCTCTCCTTCTCCTCTGATGAGGATAATCCCCCACATATAGACACCTCCTCAGTTCATTAGTCACATGAGAGCTAAAAGCTTCCTCTTGCACTGGGGCCTGACATGGCAGCCCAGCTAGGGTAAGATGTTCCATTAACAGGCAACAAAGTTCAAGAGAGAGATAGGTTCCCCCACTCCACTTGTGAGGGGATCTGTATGAAGACCAAGCTGCTTACCATCTATGTATGTGTGGGGCCTAGGACTAGTCTACATATGCTTTTGGGGGGAGGCGTGTTAGCATTTCAGACTCTGTAAGCCTCTAGGGATCTAGGTTGGTTGGCTCTGTTGATCTTCATGTGGTGATCTTATCCTCTTTGAGTCTCTCTATTCCTCCTCCCTTTTTAAACTTCCTTTTTAATACAAGATTCCCGGGACTCCACCTAATATTTGACTGTGTGTCTCAGCATCTGTTTTGATCCACTGTTGGGTGGAGTTTGTCATAGGATAGTTATGCTAGGTTCCTGTCTCTTTGGGTTTGTGGCTTGTAGAATGGTCATCCTGTATTATGTGGCTAAAATCCAGTTATAAGTGAGTACATACCATGTGTGTCTTTCTGAGCCTGCATTGGCCTACCCAGAATGAGCTTATGTAGTTCCATCCATTTGTTTTTTTATGTCTTTTAGACAGAAGGAGAAGAATCATGTTTGCTGAAGAAACAGTCAACTTCCTATAGTCTTTGTTGTATTCAGTTTCTTTCTCTTAGGAAGTCAGCATCTAGCTTTTTGATGGTGATGTTCCCTGTAAGTGATTTTTAAATTCTACTTATGATAAGACTCACTTGATATTTTTATCTAAGTTTGCCTCAAATAATGTGCCTGGTATTAATCTCTGTATTTCCTACCCACACACACATCTATTGGACCAATCCACATGACCCACATATTTTTTTATTGAAATTTTTATTTTCTTGTTCATGTCCAAATCTTCAAATTTGATTTTCCCATTAGAAAATAGAAAAGTCTTCATAAATGGACAGATTTTAACTCAAAGAGTCTAGTAAAAGGAAAAATGTAATAATCACAAAACCACATTTCTTTCATTATCAGGGTAGATTTGATGCCATCATAATCAAGTTACTTTCAAGATGTGTTACTATGTTAGACTTAAATATAGCAGTTAAAACCAAGAAAAATTTTAAATGGCACATTTAGGACTTAATCTAAGATGTTCCATAAAAAGACTGTAGAAAGAAGTGTTTTCAAGCTTTTAATTTTCTCGAACATACGATGCCAGAAAAAGAAACTGTAAGTGAATCTCACGGAATTTGAAGAAAATTGCTTAACAGAAAAATGCCTGCATGTATCCAAGTCCTAAAAAGCCTGCTAAGATGTTTGTTTATTCTGAAATTCTGCCAAGCCCTTCTTCATGATAGAAAGAATTATGGGGTAACTTCAGAATAAACTAAAACAAAACAAAGCAAAAAATTAAAACAACACACTTATAGAAACTGGACAGAGTAATGTGTTAGGTGATCTACATGGTAGAAGAAGAAAAATGAAGCTCGCGGGAAAGCTGTGGTGACAGTAGTTGTGGAGTTTTCACCTTTATAAATATTGGAGCAATTTCCAGTGACTAAGGCTCTGTGACTTTCAGGCAGTATTTACTCACAACAGCTACTTGTGACTCCTAAGTTCACAAGGCATTGTTATTAGCTTTAGAACTTATCTACACCTAATTGAAAGTTTGAATCCTTTGGCTAATACAGAGATACACATTGATGTTGGAGTTGCTCACTATGAGCAAAAACCCAGACACATCATCTACTCTTGCTAGTTTGCTTGAGTTGCAAGGGTGTAAGACATCGGTATATTTACACAGTGGAATACTACTTAGCCATCAGAAACAAGGAAATCATGCAATTTGCAGCCAAATGGATGGAACTAGAAAAGCTCATCATGAGTGAGCTAACCCAGACTCAGAAGGATGCACATGGCATCTATTCACTTATAATTGGATTTTGGCCATGTATAGGATAACTATTCCACAACCAACACACGAAAAGAAACAGGAACATAGACTTTGTTACCTGTTAGAGGGACACTTTGCCCTAGTGGTGCTGCCATGTAGGCCCCCAGTACATGTGGAAGCTCTTAGCCCTCATATGACTGCTGAACTTGGGGGGGGGCACTGATATGTAGGGACACCCCACTCTGGAGGAGTAGGGTAGGAGGGAGAGGGGGAAGAGGGTGAGGTGGGACCAGGAGGGGTAGAAAGAGGGCACTGTGATGAGGATGTAACTTGAAGTAATAAATAAATATTAAAAAAAGAGAAAGAAAAATAAATAAATTAAAATTTTAAAAAAGACATGTGTCTCTATTGGGATCCATCCAAGACCCCACCATGTATTCTTTCCTGTCTATATTTCTAGCACCACTCTGTCACAATCAATTGATCAGTCCCTAAGATGTTCCTAATTATCATTCACACCCTCCCATACTCTTCTAGAATGCTTTGCATACAGAATTCTGGGCTTTTACTAGCATGTTCCTCCTAATGCTTTTGTCCAAGAGTACATTCTCTAAATTACCTCTACATTTGCAGGTACTCTTAAAGTAACTGCTCCAAGACATGATACCTGTCATTATGCAACCGAAGTGGACACTATTAAGAGAAGAGGAGAGCTAGCTTAACTTAAAAGCTAAATATATTAAGGAACACAATGCTGACTGTGCTGAGGCCTCATGGTGAGCATGGAGTGTTTATAGGAACAAGAGATCACTCCAGAGTTAGGAAGACAGAATTGTTCTTTGTAAAAATTTTATTTATATTACATGTATGGATGTTTTTTCTGCATGTATGTATGTATACCATGTATATGCCTGATGCCCAGCAAGCACAGAGGAGGTGTCAGACCCCCTGGGACTGGAGTCAAAAAGGTTGTGAACACCTATAACATGACATTGGTAGGAATTGAGTCCACATCTCAAAGAGCAGGCAGTGCTCTTATTTACTGAAACAAATACTCCAATCCCTTAGGATTGTTCTTTTAAAATCAGTCTTTCTCAGAATCAGCTACAAGCCTAATAAGAACACCCTTTATCTTCCTAAGGCAGCATCCTCCAAGCCCTAAGGATTGCCCACTACACTCTACCTCTCTCTTTTTTTTTTTTTTTGTTTTTCGAGACAGGGTTTCTCTGTGTATCCTTGGCTGTCCTGGACTCACTTTGTAGACCAGGCTGGCCTCAAACTCACAAAGATCCGCCTGCCTCTGCCTCCCAAGTGCTGGGATTAAAGGCATGCGCCACCACCGCCCGGCTTACACTCTACCTCTTAAGAGTACCAACACCTCTCACATCACCATACTGAGACACAAGGCTCCAAACCAAACTACTCACCATGCATCTCCATTGACCATTTCACTTGGTCAGAAACATCTTTACCAGAGCAGCATGGTGTATTGTACAGACAATCTTGGTCAGCATGAGGGAAATCTAGTCTGACCATCATTCATCAGATATTCAACATCTCTTTTAAACCCTGGAGATATTCCAGTTCCTTTAAGTTCACATTCTACAAGCTCAGACTAAGTGAATCGGCCACCTTTACTATGTGAAATGGTAGGGAAAATAGGAACAATGACAGTGATGTACAGAGTCTGCATCGTGAGTACTTATTGAAGACTTACTCATTGCCAGAAGTGGTTCTATACCTTTGTACTGCCCATTGTTTCAGTGTTCCACATTATCAGGAGATTATGGGCTTTGTTCAGACTAGGTTCATGGGCAGTTAAGATGGCATATATAGTTTTGAGAACCAGTGACGTGAAGACAGCATCTTTATGGGACAACACTTTCAAACCTCCAGAGAGAGAGAGAGAGAGAGAGAGAGAGAGAGGAGAGAGAGAGAGAGAGGCTGGAGTTCTCTCTTCTCAAATTAGTCAAACAGTTGATATGATTTCTGGTTTGTGTCTGTCAGTTTTGCACTTACTTCTCACATCTTGGAATCCATTAGCTCCAGAGAAAGAGGAAGCACACTCAAGTCAAGAGTAAATGTCCCCTTCCTATTGTACACTCAAATTGTTTATAGGTGAGGGGTGAGACATCTCTGAAAAGACACAGTCAGAAAAAAAAACTTGCTATCTCTTTGTACAAACAGGAACATGTCTCTTTCTGACAAGTGTGGGCAAGGCGACTGTCGCCTGTCATTTGCTTTGGCATGAGTTAGGAAGGGAAGTTGGGATTTCCTCCCAACCTTTCCCAACTGTTCAATGAAGAATGAACCTGTTTCTAGACAGGCATCTCTTACAGTCTAGCTGCCTCTCCTATGTAGCTGCAACTGAGAATAACTTCTTTTCAGGAGAGGTTTGGCATAACAAATTGGAGTGTGACCAGGTACTTCTTGAGAGACTCTCAAATGCAAGAATTGGACCTAGTCTAAAGAATATTCTTGTAACTGATTCAACATAGCTAGGGAACTAGAAGAATTTCACATATATTTCCCTGTACATTAATGCCATTCACTTTTCATTACTGACATCAGGCAGGAGTGTTAAGCACTGGATGTTACTTGGAAGCTAAATGGTTACCTTACATTTAACTCAGTTGTTTGAAAGTCATTGCAAGAAGAGTTTTGACTATTAAAGCAATCTACTCCTCAAAACCACTTCCTATGACCTAACAGATATCTACAGAACGTTTCTCCCAAACACAAAAGAATATACCTTCTTTTTAGCACTGCACAGAACCTTCTCCAAAATCGACCATATAGTAGGACACAAAGAAAGCCTCAACAGACAGAGAAATTTAAAATAACCCCTTGTATCTTATCAGACCACCATGGAATAAAGCTAGACCTCAATAACAACATAAATAACAGAAAGCCTGCACATTCATGGAAACTGAACAGCTCTCCACTGACTGACCACTGGGTTAGGAAAGAAATAAAGAAGGAAATCAACATACCCAGACCTATGGGACACAATGAAAGTAGTGCTACAAGGAAAGTTCATAGCACTAAGTGTCTTCAAAAAGAGAATAATGAGAGCTCGTATTAGCAAACTAACAGCAGAGCTGGAAGATCTGGGGAAAAAAAGAAGCAAACACTCCCAAGAAGAGTGGAAGGCAGGAAATCATCAAACTTAGGGCTGAAATCAACAACTTAGAAACAGAAAGAACAATACAAAGAATCAACGAAGCCAAGAGTTAGTTCTTTGGGAAAATCAACAAAATAGACAAACCCTTAGACAAATTAACTAAAAGGCAGAGGGAAAAAAATAAAATCAACAAAATCAGAAACAAAAAGGGAGAAATAACAACAGACATTGAGGAAATCCAGAGAATCTTTAGATCCTACTTTAAAAATCTGTACTACACCAAATTTGAAAACCTAAGTGAAATGGAGAACTTTCTTCATAGATTCCAACTACCAAACTTAAATCAAGATCAGGTTAACAGATTAAACAGTCCTATAACCACTAAGGAAATAGAAACAGTCATTAAAAGTCTCCAAAAAAAAAAAAAAAAAAAAAAGCCCATGGCCAGATGGTTTCAGCACAGAATTCTACCAGATCTTCAAAGAGCTAATACCAACACTCTTCAAACTCTTCAACAAAATAGAAAGAGAAGGAACACTGCCAAACTCATTCTATGAGGCCACAGTCACCCTGATTCCTAAATCACACAAAGACCCAACAAAGAAAGAGAATTTCAGAACGATTTCCTTCATGAACATAGATGCAAAATTACTTAGTAAAATACTGGCAAACCAAATCCAAGAACACATCAAAAGTATTATACACCATGATTAAGTAGACTTCATTCCAGGCATTCAGGGATGGTTCAATATATGAAAATCTATCAACAAAATTCACCATATAAACAAGGTGAAAGAAAAAAACATGATCATCTCCCTAGACACTGGAAAAGTTTTTGACAAAATCCAATACCCCTTCATGTTAAAAGTCTTGGAGAGAATGGGCACACAAGGACCATATCTAGAAATAATAAAGGTGATATACAGCAAGCCAGTAGCCAACATCAAATTAAATGGAGAGAAATTTTGAAGCATTTCATCTAAACTCAGGGACAAGGAAAAGATGCCCACTTTCACCATATCTCTTCAATACAATACTTAAAGTTCTTGTTAGAGCAATAAGAAAACTAAAGGAGATCAAGGGGATACAAATTGGAAATGAAAAGTTAAATTATCTCTATTTTCAGATGATATCATAGTATACATAACTGAGCCCAAAAGTTCCACCAGAGAACTCCTACAACTGATAAATATCTTCAGCAAGGTGGCTGGATACAAAATTAATTAAAAAAATTGGAATCCCTTCTTTATACAAAAGATAAATGGGCTGAGAAAGAAATTAGAGAAACAACACCCTTCACAATAGCCATAAACAATATAAAATACATGGGGGTAACTCTAACCAAGCAAGTGAAAGACCTGTATGACAAGAACTTCAAGTCCTTGAAGAAAGAAATTGAAGAGGACATCAGAAGATAGAAAGATCTCCCATGCTCATGGATAGGTAGGGTCAACATAACAAAAATGGCCATCCTGTCAAAAGCAATATACAGATTCAATGCAATTTCTATCAAAATACCACCACAATTCTTTATAGACCTTGAAAAGGTAATTCTCAACTTCATATGGAATAACAAAAATCCCAGAATAGCTAAATCAATCCTGTACAATAAAAAAACATCTGGAGGTATCACCATCCCAGATTTCAAGCTGTACTACAGAGCAACAGTAATGAAAACATCATGGTACTGGTATAGAAACAGACCAGTGGATCAATGGAATTGAATTGAAGACCCAGAAATGAACCCACACACCTATGGTCACTTAATTTTTGACAAAGAAGCCAAAACCATGCAATGGAAAAAGTACAGCATCTTCAACAAATGATGCTGGTCTAACTGGATGTCGACATATAAAAGAATGAAATTAGAACCATACTTATCACCTTGTACAAAACTTAAGTCCAAGTGGATCAAAGACCTTAAAAGAAAACTTGACACACTAAATCTAACAGAAGAGAGAGTGGGGAAAAGCCTCAGACTCATTGCCACAGGTGACAACTTCCTGAACAGAACACCAATAGCTCAGGCTCTAAGACCAACAATCAATAAGTGGGACCTCATGAAACCGATAAGCTTCTGTAAGGCAAAGGACACTGTCTTTAGAACAAAACAATAACCTATGGATTGGGAAAAGATCTTTACCAACCCCACTTCTGACAGAGGGATAATATGCATAATTTATAAAGAACTCAAGAAATTAAACATCAAGAAACCAAATAATCCAATCAAAAAATGGGAAACAGCTAAACCGAGAATTCACAAAGGAGGAATCTCTAATGGCAGTGAAACATTTGAAGAAATGCTCAACATCCTTGATCATCAGGCAGAGAAAAGCAACTCAAGAGGAATCTGAGATTCCATCTCACACCTGTCAGAATGGCTAAGATCTAAAACTCAAATGACGTCACATGCTGGCAAGGTTGTGGATAAAGGGGAACACTCCTCCATTGCTGGTGGGAGGGCAAACTTATATATCCACTATGCTATGGAAATCAGTCTAGGGATATCTTAGAAAACTTGGAATATCCCTATCTCAAGACCCAGCCATACCACTTCTGGGTATACAAGCAAATGATTCCTCACCAAACCACAAGGACATATCCTAATCTATGTTCATAGCAGCCTTATTTGTAATAGTTAGAAACTGGAAACAACCCAAATGTCTCTCAACTGACAAATTAATAAAAAAATTGTGGTACATTTACACAATGGAATACTACTCAGCTATCAGAAACAAGGAAATCATGCAATTTGCAGCCAAATGGATGGAACTAGAAAGGCTCATCCTGAGTGAGCTAACCCAGACTCAGAAGGATGCACATGGCATCTATTCACTTATACTTGGATTTTAGCTGCAAAGTACAGGAAATCTGTCCTACAAACAACACACCAAAATTATCAGGAACATAGACTTTGTTACCTATTAATGGGACAATTTGCCCTAGGGGTGCTACCATATTGGCCCCAGTGCAAGAGTAAGCTCTTAACTCTCATATGACTGCTGATATGAGAGTGGCTGATACGTAGGGACACTCCACATTGGAGAAGGGGGATGGGTGGAAGAGGGTGTAAAGGGTGGGAGGGTGGAACCAGGAGGAATGGAAAGAGGGTACTATGATGGAGATGTAACTTGAAGTAATGAAAAAAAAAACCCACTACCTATCTAGTCATGTAATCCTGAGTGGCTCAAAGAAGTCTGACTTTTTTTGTCAAGTTCTAACAGAGTTTATAAAATCAGTTTTCAATCTAATGGGTCTATGCCCCTGTCTCTCAACAAGAATGAATGCTCACCTATTGGATGGCAAGCACGGTTGGTTGCTGACATTTCCATAGTTATGTGTGTTGCCTGGAAACCATTTCAGTATATCACTGCTTCTTAGACCATGAGTGTATTAAGTGGGACAAAGGACATCAAGCTTCCTTAGATGATTTCTGCATTTGCTTACTCTCCTCTAGACTCTGTAGGTTATGATAAAGGTAGGCAAAGATCAATATGCTGAGGCTAGAATAGAAGAGACAAATATGCCACCCAAATACCATACCAGAAACATAGGGCTACATCTGAGATACAGGTAAAGAATGTGCGCTTAGCTAATTGCTGAGCTATAGGCTGGGAAAGGCAATGGGCTGCTCGTAGGGCTTTTGTGCCTTTATACATATTTATATAATCAGTAAACCTTTAGTGTTACCCAGAACAAGTGATGGTTCTCATTTTCATTCAGTTTATCTTGGAGACATGCCTTACATCTCCAGGGTGACTTTCCTGCCCTAGAAAGGACTCTTTACACACAGCCTTCCCTTTTCTATAAGCCTTTCAGTTTGTAGTTGCTGTTTGCTCAAATCTAATTCAAAAAGTAACTAGTAAATATTACTATCTCTTCATAAAATGTCTTTGCCAAGTCTCTTCAGACTGTTTCAATCAACACAGTACACTGACCTGATTTGTTTATTTTTGTAATACTTTTATTTAGCTAAATCGAGTTTATATACATTTTATGTTCCTCTCCCTATCTTTTCAGTCTAATTTATGATTCTGTAAGTTACCTAATTATGTTCATAATTTCTAGTTGTTTTATTTTTATTTTGTGTTCTTTTTTATTTAAGTCAGCCACAGTTGGTTTCTGTCTATAGCCGTATAGAACTATGTTGGAAAAACCAAAAGCTTCTCTGATTCTCCTGGAGAGAAAACTTTCAAAAAATTAGAACACTTATTTCTCTCTGACAGGAGTAGCTTCTGATAATGTGCACATTTCCTCAGCAAAACACAAGGGCAGCAAGCGAATTGGGATTTAATATGGTCATAAGAGTTATGCAGGAAGAATTTCTGCTGCTATTGGCATTTCTAAGACATTTAGTTAGAAATATAATCTGGACACTGGTCTTTGTCAGTTTGAACTACTGCTACAAAATCCTGTAGACATAATCTACAGATGCCTTATTTCTCACCATTCTTGTATCTGGAAGTCCAAGACCATAGTGCTGCCGAATTCAGTTCCTAGTGAGGGCATTCTTTTCCTGAACCAATGTGCTGCTGGTTTAAGAAATATCCACCATACATTTTTGAACATTTGATTCTGTGATTGGTGGCACTGTTTGGGGGAGGTGCTGGCGTAATGAGTTCCTGCTGGAGGAAATATACAACTGGGAGTGGCCTTTGAGAGTTTATAGCCTTGCCCCATTTTCAGTTCACTCTTTCAGCTTCAAGTTTATGATTGAAGTTGTGAACTCTCAACTTCTTGGTTCAGCTGCCTTCTGCCATGCCTCTCCTGCCTCTATGGACTCTCCCTCTGTAACAGTAAGCACATATAAATTCTTATTCCTATAAATTATTTTTCCAATGATATTTTATCACAGTAACAGAAAAGTAGTAAATACACCTGCTTGTTCATGTATCTCTCTCACACACTGAAGAAAAAGATTAGCCTCTCTTGTCTTATACAAACTCTTGTCACATCTTGTAAGCCCTGATTCCATGCCTTCTTCTTAATCCAATTACCTGCCAAAGGGCCCAAATACCATCATATTGGGTCTCATGACTTTAGTCTATAAATTTTAGAGGGATATATGCATTCAATCTTTGCACACTCTCAGAAATACTCCATTCAGAATTTGTTTCAGAGACAAACAATTGGCAAACTGTCTTAGTGTCCTATTGCTACAATAACAAATCCCACAAACGTAGTGGAGTAGGAAAACAGGATTTTTTATTTTGTAATTCTAGATACCAGAAGTCCTAAAATCAAGGTGTCATCTGGGTTATTTTTCAGGGAGAAATTCTAGAGGTAAGCAATTCCTTCTAGTATCTAGACATTACCTGCGTCTGTTGCTTCATGGCTTCTTCTTACTATTGTTTCTACTTTTACTTTAAAACTCTCTTTTGAAAATTTGAGTCCATTTCAACACTTTGGAACAATCTCCCTATATCAGTGTTCCTCACATAGGCATATTTTCTGCATTCCTTTTGCTGTTTCATTTGGTAACTTATAGGCCATGGAGATGAGGGTGTAGACATTTTAACAGGATAGGGTCTTATTCTGTCTCCCAAAATATGTGCTAGCTCAGTATTGTCTAACTCATTCCTGTCAATTATATCATATTTCCATGTGAGAAACTCTTTGTTTCTTAGACACCAGTTTTAATTTCATTCAGATAGAAGAAACCACTTCACTTAAAGAGTAAGTTTGCTCTTGAAGATCAATTATATATGGGCATTTTAAATAGTCTCTTGACAAGAATAAAACTCAAAGTAATCAATTCCAAAGAAAAAAATAAATAAGAGCAGTTCCATGAACTGGATACATTTAATTCAGAAGATAGCAAATTGAAATAGACCCCAGAATGGACTTTCTTTCACATAGATTAGCACACATCCAGGGCCACTTTATTCTGTTGTCATTGGTTACTGCTTGGTGAGCTCAAGTGAGAACAAGGGAGGGAACTAAGAATATGACTTATATACTCCGTAATGCTGGTATGAGATTTAATCAATTTATTTTAATTCAAATGTGACACATATGAACAAAAAGTATTTGTATTTTTAACCAATACATTGCTTAAATAGATTATAAAGCTCATATTTGATGAGAGCTTATCACATGTCAAGCACTATATGTCTTTTAAAAATGTTGTTACATTGAATACCCTGAATTCTCTTATGGTTAGAAGGGGAAATTAGTGTTTAGAAAGGTTCACAGTTGGGACGAAGAACAGGGATTCTATGAATACTACTCTCCCATCTCCATGAGTTTTTCACACATGGAGAATGTTTCATATCCAAGGAATTTAAGCAGTGAGATAATAAGAATGAGATATCAAATGCACACTATTATTCCATATACATAACTTTTCATATATGCTACTTCATTTCAATAACACTACAAAAGGAATGGATATAAGGATCCTATTTATAGTGCCTTGATTTTTTTTCAGAGACATTAAGTGAAGCATATGGAATTGGCCATGAATTCCTCAAACTTACATAGATAATTGGAGATAATTCCCTTCTGAAATCTTTATAGGTATTTAGATACAAAATAAACACTAGCTGTTGATCCTAACACACAAGGGACAAGCTTGCTATGAAGAAATAAGCCTGGCTTTGAGTCAGTGCTCTGGAATGGGTCACAAGATGACTTTATTGATATGCTAGTCTCACACCCTTGACATGAGGCAAAAGCAGTAAAACAATATTTACCTGGTAGATACAAGAGGAGGTAATGGATATTGCTACCATGTCACCTGCTCAGGGTATATAGGAGCAAGATATGATTTTAACTAAGTAGCATGTTATTTCATACTTTTCAGTTGGGCTTTGAATGCTCCAAAGGGCAGCATAACTCACAGCCCTTTGAATCTGGGTAAACTGGCTTAGGTCTTTCTTTTTCTGTTTTGCACTTAGTTATCCTTTGGCATACAGAGGAACTATAATATAAAGACACTTACAGTCATAGTTAATGATCTATCAGGATGAATTCTAAATAATTTTTATTTGGAAGGCATTCTTTGTAAGCACACTATCGGTTTTATTAAATACAATTGTTTCTAATTTCAATGAAATTCCTGACTTCAGGATCACTAAAGACTGGTCAGGTGATTAGGCATCACCAGATGGTGATAAAGGGTGAGGTGCATGTTCAAATATGAACAGCCAACTGGCAGGTGCAAAGTAGTTCTAAACTGTGTAGTCAAGGTCTTTGAAAAATTGGAATTTACATAGAACTACAGATGGACTTAGAAGATTGAGATAATTCTTCTCAAATTTTGACAAAGAATGATATTCCTTCTTTCAAGGCCCCTTGCTTAATCAATTACTAATTAATTACATGCAATTAATAACTAGTTGTTTGATCCTTTGGCAAAGCTTTCCAGAATTTTTTTTTCATTTGATTATCTGTGAAATTTGCCAAGGAAGACGAGAAACTGATTGTTTGGGGCTAGTTAGTAGAAGACATATGTTCTTTCTTCTTGAAGAATCTAAATTGTTTGATTTTTATCTTACTTTGATACAAAACCACATGGGAAACTATCACTTTGAATTTGATTTTCTCTTTGGTCAGTCCATCCTGAATTCCTTGCTTTACGTGTTGGGTGATTTTTTAGCACAATTTATAACAAAAGATATGACCATGAGAGAGAGAGAGAGAAAGAGAGAGAGAGAGAGAGAGAGAGAGAGAGAGAGAGAGAGAGCAGGAACACAGACAGACAGAGATGGTTTAACTTTCTGCTTACAGCTATGTTTGCACATAAAGTGTCTTCCAAGAAACCCAGGTGCTAAAAGCATAGTCCCCAGCTGGTAGCTTCATTTTGAAAAGTTCTGGAAGCTCTTTAGGAGTTTGAGCCTAGCTGGAGGAAGTAGGCTACCGTGGGTGCCCTAGGGAACTGTAACCTCTCCCATGCCCATCTGCGTGTCTCTGTCGTGAATGGAGCAGCCTCTACTGCTCAGCCACCATGGAGGTGTACTTCCCTAAGAGTCTCAAAGCAATGAGAACCAAAGGACGATGGACTTCTCAAATCACAGGCCAAAATTAATTCTGCTACTTAATGTCAGGTATTTTTTTCTCAATGATACGAAATCTAATAGATTAGCTACACTTCTTGTATATTATAGAACATCTTAGCTTGTGTACTTGATTATTAATCACATTGACTAAAAGTAAAATGTGTTCAGTTTTGTTGGATTAGCTAGGACGACAATACCCCCATCCACGGCTGGAAGGAGAAGCACGGCTGGCTCTGCTCCATCTGCTTTAAGACCTCAAAAGAAGGAGTTGTCACCAGATTGGGATCGGAAAAAGCTGGGGCACAGTAACTGAGCCCATCTGAATTCCCTCCTCTGTCTCCGATTGGTTAAGAAATGGGAAGAGACACCGCCTGGCCTCCTGCGGCTCCACTCGCCATTGGCTGGGAAGAGGTGACAATCAGGGCTAACAGAGGCTGATGCTGGTCTGGGTGCGCTGTCGCTGCTGTAGTCGCTGTCTGGGTCTCTTCCGCGGCATCTTGGCGTGGAGGCTGCCTCCAGGGCTCCTGGCGCGCACACTATGGTGAGTGCTGTCAGGTTGGTCAAGGGAACCTCAGACCTAGGCCGGTGGACCTTGACTTGATTGGAGAGCGGGCTGCGCTGCAGGAGCAAGTCAGGGCGCACAGAGCGGAGGGCCGGCCTGGAGGAACAGCGCATTTGGTGGGAGGTGGGGACTTTTGCTCTGCTAGAGCGCTCTGAGTCTCTGGGGTCCAAGTGAGTCTCGGGCATCAACATCAGCCTCCTACTTCGGCGATTCTCCGTTCCCCGGGCCGGATTGGGTGGGAGGTTCTCGCCTAAGGTCCCCATGCTGTCCCTGTTGCACCAAGGTGACAGGTGAGCAGGGACAAGGAGATGGGGGAGGAGGGCGGTAGTGCGGAGAATCCGACGATCCCGCAAATCTCCCCCTTTTAGGATAGGGTACCCCGAAAGCGTTGCTAGATGGCAAGTGACAGGCCAGAGTAGCGCGGTGGGTAACGGGGTCGCATGGCGCTGGTCCCTGACCTTGATCTTTCTCTACCCTGCAGTACGGCTTCGTGAACCATGCCCTAGAGCTGCTGGTAATCCGCAATTACGGTCCCGAGGTATGGGAAGACATCAAGTAAGTGAACAGTCCTTCTCCCAGGGCCACGCATTGGCGTTGCGCCCGCGCCCGCTTCCCTGGCTGCTCCCAACAGGGTCGTGGTGCGCATCCTCCGGTCTCCGCTCCCACGCTCTGGAGTCCGGACCGGAGAGCAGAGGAGGGTAGGCCGGGGCGTGGCCTTATGAACAAGCCCCTTGGGGTCACTGCAGCCTCCTCACCCAGCCTGAGCGTGGGAACACCCAGCCAGTCCTGTGACTCCCAGGCCAGGTTTGGAGGGTTGGTGAGCTCCCATGCAGAGGGACCTGAGGACTTACTTCCCAGGCCTCTGAAAGGTCTTGGGACTAGAGGCAGGAAATGAACAGAAGAGTTGCACTCCTTTAAGATTTGCATACCTGGTACACATAATATGATTAAATAAATTGAGTGATGCATAGTACATCCAGAGATTATTTCTCCAGCAACTTATTAGAAGCAAATATTTAATAAAGGGACCCCTTTAACTTCCCCCAAAGCATCCTTGTTTTGCTGTGTTTTCTCCTGGCAGTCCTAGCAGGGCATCCTAGTTTCTCTAGAGCTTTGAGCCCAGTACTCAGATGAGACTGGAAACTACACCTGTCTGAGACTTTAAGGCCCAGGTCACCTCTTAAGCTTTTTGTGCATCTCTGGGGTGGGAGTGATTTACTGAGGACTGGAGACAGAACCTTGTCCACCTCAGGCAAACACAGTGCCACTGAACCGCATGACTGGCCTTTAGATTTTTGAGACAGGATCTCCCTACACACAGCGTAGGCTGTCCTGGAACTGCCAATCTTCCTGCCCTCTGAGTGCTGGCATTAAAGGAATGCGTCACCATGCCCAGTGGAGCATTACAATCTGACAGAATTATCTTTCCCTCTCTCTCTTGTTGAAACTTGGATTTAACTCTTGTGTATTTGAATGTATACCTACCAACTATAATAAAATCACATGTAGGAATTACCACATTTTTACAGTGGTGAGGATTAAGAAGGGCAGAGGGGAACACATCTTTTATTATTTGCTGACTTCCTGTACTCACGGACATCACATGAGCCCTTGCTATGTTTCTCCGCACGTTTTTATTAGCAGTCAATTTCAGCAGGCTTTATTATCCAGTAACACGACAGTGATTTTCTATAATTATCTGTTTCCATAGAAATGACCAGGGCTATAGTTTAAGCACTAGACCCAATGTCTTCCTCTAGCTCTCTTGTGTTTCAGCTTTAATTCATGTTCCATAAGCCATTCATGCTATCCACATTCACGTTATCCATAGGCTACAGTTGCATCCTATAAAAAAGATCTCCAAACGCGCAGTTATGATTCTATTAAATAAAACTGTAACAAGTAAGGTTCCTTTGAGATGGCAATTTTCTTTCAACTTTATTCTTTCCTTCATAATTTTGATTTTCTATGGAGAGAGTTATAGAAAAGATGGACACCAAGAACAAGTCCTTACAGTATAACCAAGCATGAGGATGAATATAAGCCACTTTGTGAATCTATGAAGGCAACATATACATCATGGATATGTTAATCTTTCATTTTTAAAAGTGAAATTCCTAAAGTTCATGATATATAAACTATAACTAGGAGTATGCTTAGGATTTCAAGAGTACAATTCTAGACTATGATGAATTAATTATCACTATGCACTGTTAATCAAACTTAGAATAAATATCTTACCATTACAAATGTAGGTAAGTAGTAAATATAAAGATCAGAAATTTTATTTCATACCTCATAGTGGAAAGTTCCAACATGCTTATATTTAAAATTAAATTATCAGGGTATATGTTTATGCTGATTATAATCTAAAAATACATATATTCTATTGATGAGAACTGAACTCTCAAATGGTGGCTAAAAATAATTACATATTACTTCAAGTAATTTGTATGCACACACACAGGCACACACACACACACACACACACACACACACACACACACACACACCATTCAAGTTCTTGCTATGTAGCTTTGGATGAGTGGAAATTACCATGTAGATGAGGCTGGTCTTGTTTTCACAACAGTCTCCCTGTCTCTGCCTCACACATGCCTTGGACTACAGACATGTGTGTTCACCTTGAAGTACCACTGAGCAGTATTCTTAAGTTGGCGAAGTGATAATAATTCCAATCATACAAAAACACTTTTGGTAAATATGAATGAGGTCACATGGGTGGTTTTATCTGAAATTACTGTAAGGACAGTGCCCTTGTAATAGAGGAATAGAACCAGAGTTGGCCACCAACTTGCTTGTTTTCTCCTTTTTAGGAAGGCATCCTTTAGTGGTGTCATAGGTGTAGAGGTGTAGTTGTGTTTATGTGCTGGGGAGGCTGGCTTGGTTCTCTGCATGAAAACTGTTCCCTGCTATCCTGCTTAGTTTCCCAAGAGGTTGCTGAATGCCTCCTGGAAGAACACTTGCCTAATCAACAGATGATCACTGCCATGAAGGTGCCTCCTGTCCTCCCAGCCCAATCTGGAACACTCTCCACTGCTATTGGTCCAAGATGCTTTCAGTTTTAACTTTTTATGAAAAACTGAATATTTTCTATCTTCCTTTTTGATCTGAGAGAAACTGTAAATAAATATTTATAAAATGTTTTGTAATACATTTTTTGGTCTTAGTTTAGTAGGAAGTGGCCATTCATCCTTAATGGAAAGGAAGCCAAACACTTAATGACGAGTAAAACTCTAAGCAACAGATACCAGACAGAACATTTCGCGTACACTCTTACCACCAGCATCACAATTTGACAAACATGTTGCTGTCTCTTTTCAGGAAAAAAGAAAAACTGTCCCCCAGACCAAGTCCCAGGAAACTTTTCTTAAAGAGACAGACAGAAAAGGTTTAGTAGCTATCATTCATTGTGGAAGTGTCTGTAGAACTGCTCCAGTGTAACAGTGTAGACATGTAAACTTCATTGTTAGCTCCTGTACCAGGGAAGATCTGGATTCAGTATCCTCATCCACCTCTGATCCACACAGTAATCTAAGAGAGCAAGGATCTGCTGCGGGTCTTGCTTTAAATTTGGAATTTTCTGATGACCTTTGTAAATGGCCCTGACTCCCAAGGGAGGTGAAAAACAAATCCATCATTCATCTAGAAAATGTAATCAGATTTTATGCATATTAAAATATCAATGTTCTATGTATTTGGTGTCAGCCCTGGTTAATCTGACAATTGCACTGTGTCAGTAAGCTCCTAGAGTCTGTGCCTATCCTGGAATGTATGTGGATGCTAAAGTTGGATTCAAAAGACTGGAAATTCAAAAGCCTATTGGGAGTAAGTGATGACTGAAGATGCAGCTTAGTGGTAGGATCCAACACACTACACGCTACAACAACACACACAGAAAAATCACCTTTCAGAAAACTACTTATTTGTCTGCAGGTGAGCAGGCCAGAGTCTTGATTATCTTGTGTTTTTCTGAGAAAGTAGAGATAAGCAATTAGATATAAATGTTTGTATGAATGCTGTAAGTTTCATAATAATGTAATAGTTTACTAGTTACCAGATGTTGTTGCCAATTCACAACAGTCACCTTCCATGTGTTTTGTATGGCTCTGTTCACGTTGCTGCGTAGTTCATTCATTGGCCTTTTTTCTCTTTCATTTGTTGTCTTGCTTATCTCTAATGAACATAGTTTAACGCTTCAGGCACTGAGGATAGAAAAGCAAATGATGTCATTCCTGCCTTGAAAAAGTCTAGAGATACCAGCATAGTTTTAGTCTCGTTCATTTTTTAGAAAACTTTCCTGTCTGTCACTCAAATAAAGAAATGGCTTGACTGTTGAATAGCATGTACTGCTCTCCCAGTTTGACCCTCATATATGTGGTGTAGTTTGCTACTCATGAATAACATTAAGACCCAAATAAGCACATTTTTAAACAAAGTAGTTACATGACTTCCTAACCTACCTTGGCTTTCCAAGTCTCAGTTGAATGTGGAAATAACTAATAAGTGTTGGGTTGTTGCAGCACTTTCAGTATTGTCTGAAAAAAAGGCTTAATGTGGTTCTTAAATAGCTGCTGAAATAATGTATCTATTGTTTTCTATTTCACTCTGGTAACTGGGTGTTTCAACATCTTTCTTCTGAAGTATACCTGAAAGATATGAAGCTCCTTTTGAATAATAGCAGCCTGGATCTAGGGGTGTGACCTAATGCTAAAGAGCTTGCCTTGCACTTCACACCCAAACAAAATACTAAGAACAATAGCCCATTGTGTCTGCATGCTATTCCAATCTGCTGCCTATCACTTTGGTGTAAGTCCTTTGATCATTTCTCATTTTCTTTTTCCTTTATCCAGCTAATGCACTGGCTGCTCTATTATATATATAAAACACATTTATTTCTTAATTCAAGTTACATCTCTATTACAGTCCCCCCTCCCTCCTCTCCTCCCGGTCCCACCCTCCCACCATCTACTCCCTCTCCCATCAATCCTTCTCCTCCAGTGTCGGAGGTCCTCACATATCAGCCCCCGCAGTTCATCAGTCATATGAGGGCTAAGAACTTCCTCTTGCTCTGGGGCCCAACATGTTTTGAATTATCTCCGAGCCTTTCTTCTTTCCTCTTGGTCCCTATCAGCCTTACTTGCCCTACTCTAAAACAACCCTCTTGCCATGTTTTCTACATGAGTTAAATGAGTTAGATTTGTATGAATTCAAGTAGGAAAAAGGCTATGCGTTTTTAAAATATGAATGGTACTTCATATTATCAAGCTATTTAAACTTTCTAGAACTATTTTCTCTATGTATTTTCAGCTGAGTATTTTAACATCTATTTGAAATAGGAAATGACTTTCTAGTTCAATGTGTTTGTCCATTGTTATCTTTTCTTTTTTCATTATGAAGTTGCATATTGAGGAAATTATATGACTGTCTGTCAAAAACATTATGTGTAGGAAGCTGTAAAGTCACAACTTACTTTAGGGCAAATCCTCTCATACCACTCTTCATACTTATGTACTTGCCAAAGAGGAGTTACCTAATATAAATACAACATACTCATTTTATTACTCAAAATCAACCTCTGAAAAAATTAAACAATGGGCTGGAGAGATGGCTCAGGTTAAGAGCACTGGCTGTTCTTCCAATGGACTAAGGTTCAAATCCCAGCACCCACATGGCAGTTCACAGCTGTCTGTAATTGCAGGGCGTTCTGGCACACACCTTTAATCCCAGCACTCAGGAGGCAGAGGCAGATGGATCTCTGCGAGTTCAAGGGCAGCCTGGTCTACAAAGTGAGTTCAGGATAGCCAGGGCTATGCAGGGAATCTGTGTCTCAAAAAAACAAACAAACAAACAAATTAAACAAATTCCTTTAAAGACTAAAAATAGGTAAATTAGTTCTGCATGAGGGATAAGACCTTTTTTTTCTGTAGAAAATTCTTCCAGTTAGCCTGGAAGTCAAAGAAAGACACAATATGTATGTTTAATGCTAGGGAACTAAATGCCTATGACTCCCCTCACATAGCTGCTGGTGAACGGTCTGAACTGAGTCTTCTAGAACATGGCCACACTGCAACAAATGGTAAGGCGGGGCATAACAGTTTTGATCAGTCTGTTTTCATGATCTGCAGGATCCCCAGACTGGTTTTGAGGAGTCTTCATTGCCTTGCATTGCTCCTTTTTTGTACATTAAGTATGTACTAACATCATATTAGCTTGGTGTGTGTGTGTGTGTGTGTGTGTGTGTGTGTGTGTGTGTTGCACATTACCACGAGGATGGTAAGAGAAGCCAGAAGCTCCACACTTTCACTCTTACTATGTCAAAGTTGGGTAAAGGCAAACATTAACTGAATATGGCTGCTGTTTGCAACACCAATGTCCTTTGTGTTTTCTTTTTGTCTCTAGAATCAGGGACCTGGCCAATGTTTCCTTGTAACATGTTGGAAGGTGATAGTTAGGGTTTGATGCTGTGCAGATGTCTACAGAAAAGCACACTTAAGGAAATGAACACTATAAAGAAGAATCTCTTCAGTTCAGTTCCCTGCCGATGGTGCAAACTTGAAGTCTTGCAGCTTTTACATTCACTATTTTGTCTCTTTGTGCATTAAAAAAGAGATAGTAGGAAAATGGTGTCATTATTATTTATATCTAGAGAAATGTAAGACATTTTTCCTTCATAATTATGTCAAAGATGTCAAGGTCTAAGGATGAGCTTTCCAGTGAAGGCTGAGGTCCATGTACATCGTCCCATTTACCCTCAGTATCCAGCCTTGTGGGCTGATCTCAACGACTTAATCATGCTATGATTTAGAGTGTGGAACACATGTCTCTAGTCAGGGCTTCTTTCTTCCCACATCTCCTCCTTGTTCTATAAATGCCTGCCTCTCAGCTTTGATATACACAGTAAATGCTATTAAAAGAACCTCTCATGTATATTTTTCTTTTCTAGTACATAAGTGAGTTGGTAATTAGGCTTTGAAATATTCATCTAATATCTGACCAACCTCACTAGGGTCTAGCATACTTACTTTTCTTAGGGGTTTATTCTCTCTCTCTCCCTTTCTCTCTCTCTCTCCTCTCTCTCCCTATACCTTCCTACACCTATCTCTATTTCCCCATCTTTCTCCATGAATATGATACATACATATGTATGTGAATTGTTTGGCATATATCTAGGTCCTTAATTTCTGGGATGCTGCATAGATTGTAGAGAAATATGTGAGCATGTAGTTAACTTTGAGAGGGAAATATGCATGTCATTCCATTTTGAATGCAATATCTCATTTATATTGGACAGTTGCCTAATGGTTCTACTGTGTCCTAATGCTTCCCACTCATAACATCACTAAATTCTCACATCCACCCCATTCATTCTTTATCATCACTTTACAAGGAAGAGAGCAGGGGACATTAAGAAACCTCCTTCAAACACACAGCTATTCAGAGTAGGATTGGGACACAGACAGCTGACTATCCCACCATGGGCTTTTGCTCAATGAGAGTCTGCATTCTACTTTCCAGCAAGGATTGAAATAGTCAGGACTCTACAAACTGGATGTTTGTTAGTGTTCTCTGCATTTGTTTTTGCCTTCATGGAATGTTCCAGCACATGTACAGATGACTTTGATTATAATGTTTTGAAGGTGTTTTTATTCACCAGTCATCACATGTGTTGAAGTAGGTTGAATCTTCCTCAATCTTGAGCAGATTGCTTGCTTGAGAGGAGCTGTGACATTGGTGCTTCCCAAGCAAGGTTGATGGTAAAGTAGATTCTTCTGGTTGATAAGGCTGTAGAAAGCAGTCATTTAAGGTATTTGTGAGTGGCTTTCAGAGCTGCAGCCATTGCTGTGATGGGTCTCCCCTGCAAGGACAGTCGCAGTGAGAACAAAAATAAATGATAGAGAGATAGATTGATTGATTGATAGAAGATAGATAGATAAAAAACAAACAACAAAACCAACCAACCAAACAAACAAAACCCCAAAATGCACAAAATATGCCAAGAGTGAAGGCATTATTGTTTTTAATTAATTCCCACTTCACAGTCATCAAAACATTGATGAATGACAGGATAACTCAAAGGAACTAACCTTCAAAGAAAGTCCAAATAGGAAACTGACTATAGATTTAAAGGGCCGGTCTTTTCTTTGGGCAAATTCTTCTCACCAGAGTCTCACCTTGGGGGTTCAGAGAGTAAAATCATTGACAATGAAAATACAGCAATTATTTTTCCCAGCCACTTACCAAAAAAAAAAAAAAAAAAAAAAAAAGCCACATGCAGTTTCATTGTTGCCTACCGTTATTATTATCTGTGGCTTCTAATGCAGCATTTTAATTTTTCTAATGACTAGATACAGCTCAGTGTTTTAACATGCTGCCCTCCCTCACTCCTGGGCGTTCCTAGAATTTAATTTAAAGACCAAATATCTGTGCACCAATAACGCTTCATGATCTGTAGCTCTCGGGGATGTTGGGTGAAAACGCCTGTCTCACAAGTGTGGAAGTCTTCTGGTTGTAAGCCCACCTTTGTTTTGAGATGTTGTTTCCATAGACCTCAGACTGTCCCATTTCAGAAGGTCACCCTTCGTACCTTCATGGGAAGTTTCTTTACCTAAAGGCATAGACTGTCCCTGGAGTTCACTTACTGGGCAAGTGCACAGCAGCAGCAGCACAGGGTAGGATGCAATGCCAGGCTTTTTGTGTTCACACATGTAATCAAGGGATAGCTCCTTAAACAGAGTTGTGAGAAATGACGTGTGGCCATTTGGGACACACTATATATCTAATTATTTTTTCTTAAAATCATAGAAGATATTCTTAATACTAAATATGAATTTATGGACTTGTGCTGTTATACCAAATAGCTTGTTTTTTTTATAATACGGAGTATAGAAATTTATAAGGAAGTAGATTTGATTAATTCATCCTCTTGTTTAAAAATGTGCATGTGTGTCTTTAGTGGGTGATTATTTCAGTCAACCTACAAGGCACCATTTTGATAAAACTGCCCACTACCTACTTTTGGAAGTCATTAGTAGATGTAAAAGACGGGTTTACATTTCCACAACTATCAATCAACAAGAGTGAGGAGGAAATGAATTGCTCTAGGGCAGTGAACACAGAATATGATTCCATGTCATTTTGTCCCCATCTGAGAATTTATCCACTACTTTAAGGGAGGAGCGCTTGCTTATGGCTATTAGAATTCATAATTTTTTATTGGCAAATCAGCCAAGTGCACGCTTGCATTCCTTTCTATGGAATAGGAACTTTGGTTACTGTGCCTCTTGCCTCTGCCCCGTACATTTCCACTTCTTCCTCTTTGCCTTGCCCTTCCCCTCCCCTCTTCCCTGGGACATCCCCTCTCTCTTCCCTTCTTCAGCTGCTGTACCTGACCAGATGCACTGGGTGTGAAGTGTGTGAGACAAAGGCTGACTGTGCGAACTGCCCCAGTGACTGAGGGAGAGAGGGAAAGCTTATGCTGCGCTGTACAAAAGAGATGGGGCAAAACCCCATCAGTGGACTCAGACTCAGCACAGCTGCACAAGGGGTGCTGTAGTTCTCTATTATGTACAGGAAGTGAAGAAGGACTTTCATTCATAATTTGGAAAAAAAACTAAAGAGATTAACTAATTATTTAAATAACTAACTAAATAAAAGTATGTCTAAAATACTTAATGTTAGACAAAATTTTAAATCACGAATCCCAGAGAAGCTTGTGGTTCCCTTACCTGTAAGTCAAGAATGTAGAGATGACAAGGCTGCTTCATGTGGTGCAGAAGTCGGCCAAAGTCGATACTCAAGATACCTTTGAAATAGTGAGTCTAGAAACGTTGGTGGGAGTAACTGGATTTGGGTAATTCAACCTCTAAGGAAATGGGAGAGCTGGCTCAGAGGTTAAGAGTACTGTCTTCCCTTTCAGAGGTCCTGAGTTCAATTCCAGTCCACCACATGGTGGCTCACAACCATCTATAGTATGATCTGATGCCCTCTTCTGGCATGCAGGTGTGCATGTATATAGAACCCTTATATACATTAAAATAAATAAATATTAAAAATGTAAAAGTATTAGAAATGGTATATATAGACACATGTAGTCCATACTGGTTTTAGAGAGACTGTGTAAATGTTATGGGATAACAACGTAAGAGATGGAGAACTGTAAAGAACTATATCTTTAATTATGTATGTTGCTTATGTAATCTATCTACCAGCTTGCTTTCTACTTTCTCTTACATTTGCTGGTCACTTTCTGTGGTTTCAGTCAGGTAGCAACTGAAGGAAAAAAAAAGAACAAGAAACAAAAACAAAAACTCCCAAACTATATAGAGAGAAAACGCTTAGCAGAAATGAAAGCCAGAGAGTCATTAAAGATTCTACCTAGTAATATGACGGATCTGTAGAGAAAAACACTGACTGAGGGTGTTGGTGTGGGCTCTCTGTTCCTGCAGGCTGTATGGCTTGCCTCCCTTCCCCATTGCTCATGCCTGTCCCTGTTAAGGTTAACCTGCTAACCAAGCACAGCTGGGAGTCTCTGATTCTGTAGGTAACACTCACCTTAATATGAAAGGAGATGATGAATAAGCTTCAGAGAGGAGAGAACTGGCTGCAGTAGGCTGGGTGAATGATGGAAGACAGCAGCTGCAGCTCTTTAATTCTCAGGTGGTCGGTCTGTCATCTCTGAAGAAGATTTCAGTGTCACTACCTGGAATGTAGAATCTCACTGTTTCCTCTTTCTTCCTCATTCTTATTCTGTCCACCTTGTCTTCTTGTCTTGAAGCATTTATCATGTTAAAACACAGTATGGAATTTAATATTTTTTTTTTTTACATGTGAGTTCTTTCTACCAGTTACAATACCATAGGTCAGTGAGGGCTGGTATCTTTGACAGTTTTCTTTATTGAAGCACCATAAAGCTTTGAAAAAAGAACTTGGAGCATAAAAGAAAGACATTGGAGTGTGTGTGGAAAAACTTCTGGGACAGGGAATAAAAAAGAAAACAAGCAACCGCAACCGGATATTCCCCAAGGCTTCTGAGTTAAATGCAAATAAGGAGCTCCAAGTGTCTTAATAATTCAATGGAATTCAGCATGACATTTCCACAAGAAGACACTTCCTGGTCTGCACTCCACTTACTTTGTCTTTAGCCGCCTCTAGGGAGCTTGACTCAGGGTCATTTTAGGAAGGAATGCTTAGGAGATAAAGAAGCTTGTTTCAACAGAGAGGATGTAGGGTTGGCCCAGGCTAGCTGACTTCTCTAAAAAAGCTGGTTCACCATGTTATGCTCAGGGAATGCGGGCTCCTTTCACTTATGTAAGGGTTATTGTGGGTTGGTGGGTATTTTATAGAAACTAAGCTTATTATAAAAATTATATGACTTGATTTACTTCATTTGGAAGAACAGAACAGTGACTATGGTGAATTAGCTTACAATTTATTGTAGACTTGATTAACATTTGTGCATATTTTATTATTATGTCTTAGGTCAGATGTTTCTAAGTTGCCATGTGGACATTAATGTAGGTTCATAATAAAAACAAATGGGAAAATAAAGAAAAATAGCATAACCAGCCAATTCCATTCCTAGGAATTTATTGTTTCTATATAGAAGTACAATTAGTTACAAATATATTCATCCTAATATTATTAGCTATACTTGTAAAAGAAAATAAAAGCACTCTACCTCACTGCCAAGTCTTCAGTTTATTTAAACAATTTGAATTTATGCAGTCATGGTATCAGAGAGTACTTGCTGAACTGAAAAGGTAGCCATCAAATATGACATTGAAATTGGCTGCACTGAAAAACATTTTATAGTCAAGTGAGAAAATTTTGATATAATATTGACAGTAGTTATTTAAGGCTAAGGGAAGCTTGCTATTTCATCTTTAGTTTTTTCCTTTCCTGTGCTTTATGAATTCTTATAATCGGCAACAAGAACACCCAACTTGAATGGCTGCATTATCAAAGGGTACATTGTGTGCTCAGCATTTCTCCATATTGTGCCAATGCATGCTATGAAGAAGATGGAAGGTATTTGGAGAACTATGCTCCTTTCCCTTGATAGTGGTGTATGTTTGGGTCATAGAAGGCCACACTGGACATATGTCTGAGTTATTGAGAACGCTTTAATGGTTTAGAACATAAAAGCCAGATGACTTGGTGCCATTATAGTCATGGGAGGGGAGTTTCATTCTGATTCCCAGTTTAGAAAAGCCAGGTTTTCATGCTCATGCTATATATGTGATTTGCTTAACTTTACCCAACTAAGACAGTCTGAGCCCTGAAATCCTGTTTTCTTGGTGCTGGGAATGGGATTCAGGGCCTTGTGAATATTAGGTGAACAAGATCCCAGCTATGCATAATTACAGCAAAATCATAAATTATATGCTCTGAAGAACATAGGATGGCTTTACAAATATTTCCTTGCTAACTCAGGCCTAAAACTTGACACAACTGTGGAGATTTCTTTTGAATAAACAGAGACTGCTGTGACCGTGACTGAACAGCTTCAGGGAAGAGTGCCTGTGGGCCTTCTCCAAGGTGTCACTTCAGGGTCAGGGTGCAGGGCTTCAAATGAGGTGGATTGAGTAGGAGATGCCACTCCACATTGTGTGCGAATCTCACTTAGAGACGGCTGTCTGGGAACACTTCAGTACATTCTCCACCCAGCAGTGTTTGAAGGATGGCTTCTTCCGCTGCTTGGACACTTACTTGAGAAAAGCAATCCAAATCCTATGAAAATAAATGTATTTATAGAATCCTGGTGACTGTTAAGAAATGATAACTACCATTTCCTTGCAATGTGTACGGTTTGAGCTACTGTGTTTAATATGTGAATGATATATGGGAAGATTTGACCAGCCCATTCAGCATCTCAAACCTAATGTGTTTAAACAGAACTCTTGATCTTACCCCAGCCCATGTCAGACAGCCTTTTCCAGTCAGCTACTGATGACAATGTTCAGGCCAGAAACCTCCTTGTCAACCCTGAGGCTTTTTCCTCCCTCAGCCCAGTGTCAGTTCCCTGAATAGTCACCTAGATTGAAGTTATTGAAGTTACAACCTGCTACCTGTGTTGATGTACTCACTGCACGTTACCTGAACACTCCTCCTAGAGTGTATTTATTCCAAGATAACAGAATTCCAGACTGTCTTGCTAAAGTCCCAAATCTCCATTTCCTAGTACAGTGCCCCACACCTGTAGGGGAATCAATAAGTATTTACTGACTCTTTCCCAATTCAAACAAAACTTGATTGCATTGCATCATGGATGAGAGTGTTAAAATACAGTTCAATGCATCATTTTAAGTTGGAGAGAAGCATGTGGCAACTTCCCCTAAATCACTGGGTTTTTAGGGGCACAGTGTCAACTTCAGCAATTTTGCTTCCACAAATCCTAGTTCAGAAATAGATCTATTATTTGCACAGTCATGATTTTGACAGATGCTCTTATTCTAACTTTGCTTCCAACGCTGCTCTTTCATTTTCTTTCAGGAAAGAGGCTCAACTGGACGAAGAAGGCCAATTTCTTGTCAGAATAATATATGATGACTCCAAAACGTATGACTTGGTGGCTGCTGCGAGCAGAGTCCTCAGTAGGTTGAACACTTTTGTCCTTCTCTGGATTAGCCACACCTAGGTCCATAAAGGAAGGTGTGCTCCAAGACCACAGGGTACAATTATGCAAGTTGTTTATTGAACTATCGTGGTGGGGCAACATACTCATATAATGCTAGGCTGGAGTTATGCTGAAACCTACCCTTGAATATAAGCTGTTTAGCAAACATAAAATGGAAAATGGAAATCTCTCCTCCCTGTGCAAGACTTTGTATGGTGAAAAACACAACTACTAATACTTCAGCCATAAAAACTGAAATATCAGGTTAAAAATAGAGCTAAAGAAGAAATAACACACATTTTCAGTTTAGTGATGAATTAAGATGATGTTGAGGGTTTATTTTATATTACCAAAGTCACCTAAAATATGTTCAAACCCTATTAATATATTTTTAATTTAGTTTTTGTGTATAAGGCGTATGTGAGTGTGTGTGTGTGTTCGCGCACACATGTGTGTGCATGTGTGTGCGTGTGTGCCAAAAGTCAGTGTCAGTTGTTTTAGTCATTCTTATTTTTCATAAATAAATTTTTAAAAGTTTTTCAGGTTGTAAATATTGCCCTTCCTCCCTCCAAGCCCTCACACATATACCCCACCCACTCTTCTTCAAATCCATGGCCTCTTTTTTGTTTATATTATCATATATATATATATAAATATATATATATGTGTGTGTGTATACATATATATGTTTGTGTATATTCTTAAATACATAAATGCAACCTGCTCAGTCCATATAATGTTAATTGTATATACATGTTTGCAGGGCTGGTAATTTGTTATTAAATAACCAATTGGTGTGTTCTTCCCTGGAAAAGACTGTTTCTTCTGCTCTCAGAATTTCTTAGTTGCCTGTTGTTCTTTGTTTAGGGTTGAACCCTCATGAGCTTCTGCCACACATCCACTTTAGCATGTTTATTGGTGTCATCCTTATTCCATTTCTATACTGTTTAGGCAGCCGTGATGGTAAGACTTCTTGAGCATAGTTTCTGACATATTTAAGAGACACACTCTCACAGAAAACTCCCTACTCCTTTGGATCTTACAGCCTTTCTGGTCCCTCTTCTGAAACGATTTGTGAGCCTTAGGTAAAGTAGGAGTGTTGTAGATGTATCGATTTGGACTAGGCTCTGAAACTGCATTTTGATCATCTGGAAGTCACGATTTGGCTGGATGACTAGCTGGCAAGGAAGTTCCAGTGACTCCCCGTCTGCAACCCACCAGTGCTGGAGTTGTAGACATTAACTACTATATCTGGCTATTAGGTGAAGACTGGTCTCCAAATGCAGATTATCATACTTGTGAGACAGGCACTTTGCCAAACACTCCATTTGTCCAGCCTCTTCAGACTCTTAAGGAATTTCCACTGAAGACATATGAGGTCTGTTTCTTATTAAGATTTATGAGTATCTGTTTTCCCTAGAATTAGTTATATTATCAAAAATAAAAGATCTGTATTATCCTCTCTCTCTCTCTCTCTTTCTTCCTCTCTGGTTTTTCGAGACAAGGTTTCTCTGTAAAGCCCTAGCTATCCTGGAACTCACTCTGTAGACCAGACAGGCCTCTAACTCACAGAGATACACTTGCCTCTGCCTGCCTGGGATCAAAGACCCACCACGCCACCACGCCCAGCCAAAGGTCCGTATTTTCAATAAAAGAAGATTGGGTGAATAAATTATTTCACTTATATGTTCAATAAGATATGAGTCAAAATTCATACAGAAAATATGTACACTTAAATTTTAGGAAATATTAATGATTACTTACTAAGAAAAAAGGATATTAAGATTTATACTATATGTAAGAAGTAGTTAAATGCTCATGCTTATATAAAGAAAAGTTATTTTAAAACAGAGTATCTTATTATTTTTATTTAGTGTGTTTGTGCATGTGTATGTGCGTGTGTGTGTGCGTGTGCACATGTGAGTGTGTGTTTGTGTGAGTGCATATGTATGTGCGTGTATACATGTGAGTGTGTGTGTACATGTGTATGTGTGTGTGTGCATGTGTATGTGCATGTGTACATGTTTGTGTGTGTGTCATACAGATGTTTATGTATCCCCCAACATGTGTTGAGGTCAGAGGAGAACTTCTGGGAGTCAGTTCTTTCCCTCTACCATGTGGGACTTGGGTATGAAACTCCAGTCACTAAGCTTGGTCGTGTTCTTATCCTGGTCCTGTGTCCTTGGCTTGAATAAACGGCTTTTCAAAAGAAGCAATACACTAATATATAATCATAAACTATTAAACTTAAGTGTGTAACTACATAAGTTGAGAAAATGGTTAGTTACATTACTAAAAGTATGAATTAAAACATTAACATGTTACCACATAGTCTTCTCAAATTTCATTTTAATATGCTGACCAGAAATTCTTAGTCTATGTTCACACTGTAAGAAATTTGTGGATATTTTAAATGATTTTCATATTCACTTGTGCTTACTCTTCTCACTGAGAGTCTTTTGCCTGTTGCTCTTCCTCTTGAACCTTTTCCTCTTTAACAGACCTCAATGCTGGTGAAATCCTGCAGATGTTTGGGAAGATGTTTTTCGTCTTTTGTCAAGAGTCTGGCTATGATACCATCTTGCGTGTCCTGGGATCTAATGTCAGGGAGTTTTTGCAGGTGAGAAGTTTGAGGTCCCGAGAGTGAAGGCTTTCTATGTCTATTGTGAAATTTGTGCTCTCCGTGCTCTCCAGGACTGCTATTTAGTCAGCTGGACAACAGTGCCGTGCTGTTGAAGAGAATGGAACCTAGTGACCATTACTATGTAAAATCTAATTACTGGATGATCTTACATATATTTCAGCATTTTCCCTCATAGATTTTCACAGTCTCTAGATGTTAACCTCAAATATGCAAACCTCCAAATAGTTGTCTCTACAAGTCCACCAGGGCTGTTAGAACCTGTTCAATTGTCTAGTCTACTGGATCTGTTAGGATCTGTTCAACTGTCTTTAAGAAAGAATGACATATACTAATGGTGTGGTCTTTTGTTTTCAATATATAATATGGTTTATTTTTATTTTTTGTAACATACTCCTAAACCCAAGTTCTCGTTGAATAGTATATCAATATTCAGTAGGTGCTGCTGGGCCCCTTACTAGGAAAAGAGGCAGAGGCAGGTACCCTACTTAGGAGAACTAATTCTTTGCCTCAGAGTTACAAATTAGTTGAACCATCACAGAAAGAAAGAGGTAAGAGGAAATCCAAAGTCAGTTTCATGTTAAAAAACAAAACAAAAACAAAACGAAACAAAACAATCCCCCCAAAAAACAAACAAAAAGAAAACTCAAACACCCCCACCCAAGGCCTTTACCTAACAGCACTGAGCAATTACATAGAAGTCTGTACTAGTAAATTTCCTATGTGCTGAGACACTATCTCTGGACTGCTTGTGCTATTTTGAGACCCTCTGGATGGATGTGTGAATGCTCAGCATCAAGGGGCTGGTTTGCAAAGAGCTTTTCCAACCTGAATGCAGAGAGTGGCTAGACCTGCTGGAAAATGATGTCAACGCAGTCCCAGCTGAACTGAAGCCCAGTTTTGAGAGAATGTAAACTTCTCCGAGGCCAGCTGCATTATTGATTTAACAGCCAAAATAAGAACTTTGGTGTTTAATCAAAATGTCTGTTGTTTACACAGGGACAATTTTTTTTATAAACTTAAAGCAGCATTAAATCAAGATGAACAGATGAATGCTGGTTTACAGTCTCCATCTGTGGACGTTCTAAAGTCCTGCTGTCCAAAGAAAGCCACTCCTTCCAAATGAAATAGCTGCTAAAATTAATGTCAACCTGATGGTGTTTAAATTGATTATGTCAAATGGAATGAAGTTTGATACTTCAAAGCATTGGAGAGATTTTTAGAGTTTTGAATACAAAGTCCCTTTTTAAATTATTTTTGCTGACCATTGTCACCTTATAAGAGAAGGTAAAAAATATTATAATGTGTGTATGTGTATGTGCCTGTGTGTGCGTGTGCGTGTGCGTGTGTGCAGGTACCCACAGAGGTCAGAAGGAGACATTAGATCCCTTGGAGCTGTAGTCACAGGAATTTATGAATCACCCGTGTGGGTGCTGGGATCTGAACTCTGGTCTTTTGATAGAGCAGTGAATACACAGAGCTGCTGAGCCATCTCTTTAGGCCCACCAGTGAGGTTTCATCTTGCAGTAGTTCTCTATTTCAATGTCATTCTCAACGACTAGATCTACACAAGAGCTCACATATTTAAGCAGATCTTACTGAGTTCTTTACCTGTACTCATCTTGATCATCCGCTAAGTTTATCATGACAGAGCAATCAAGTTCCTCACTGTGGCTGTGCTTTTCTGTGCTCTCAAGCCACATTGTCCATCTGCAGAGTCCCTAGCTAGGTTATTTGAGAATTTTGTGTATTATTTAGTACATCCTGGTCACATCACCCAACCCTTTCATGTCCCCTCCATCTCTACCAATATGCCACTCCTCCTAGCAAGTCTTCATCTCACTATCATATCTCTCTGTTTTGCGACTCACTAGGTTTAACCAAGTCTACCTCCATGTGCATGGGTATAAGCTAGCAGCTACATCATTGAAGACAGTGAAGCCCTCTCCCTTAGCAACATCAGCTACCAATAGCTCATAACTCTCCTGGAAAAGCCAGAGCCATATGGTCCCCTTCATCATCCACAACCGAATGGCTGACAGGCTTAGTCTAGGAAAGGTAACCATAGCTTCTGAGTTCATGAGTGCATTTTACATGGCATGCTTAGAAAACAAGTTTTGCGGCCATCCTCACCATCCTGTGGCCCTTACATTCGTTTTTGTCCCCTCTTTTGTAATGCTCCTCAAGCTGTGGAAGCAGTGACATGGCTGTCATAGCTAGGGATGAGCTAAGTGACTCCAAAGTCAAGTGTTCTTCAGACCTTGAACACCCTCAAGTTTCTACATAATCTACCATTAGCTACTAAAAGAAGGCTCTCTGAACAAGACTGAAGACAGAGCTAATCTTGGTAGGAAGCTGACGATTTAGGTTTTCAATATACACATTTAGCAAAACAGAAGTGGTTGGTTTACCTGTATAGACTATGGGATCCCCAGCCATGACTTTTCACCAGGCCACAGCACCAGGTATGAATTTTCACATTGGAAATGATCTAAGAAGTAAGTCACCCAGTTTCAAAGATGACGCAAAAGAATAGAAAATGGCTCGTTTATAATTGAATATTAAAAAGGTATTAACATCTTTAAATTAAATATAATTTCACTTTGTGTCATTTTGCATAAGACTGTGGAAAATGAAACTATATATTTTGGATACTATAAAATTTTCATTATTTTGTACTTTTGAAAAAGTGATCTTTTGTTTCTCTGGTTTTGGAATTGTTTATTATCATGACAAATTTATTATGTTAAGATAATACTTTACTTAGGAGTAGGTGGCTTTGTTATGTTTAGGCATAACCATAGAAATAGAAATTCAGTGCACCTTTTTCTGTGACTGTCATTGTAAAGTAAAGCACCTGGTTTTCACAGATTGTTTTAAGATCCTAGTTTACTTATAACATTTGTCTTCCAGCATATATTAATAAAACACTCTTCAGGGTGTGTTTCCACCATTTAGGAAAGAATGAAATTAACTGGGCTTCATCATGAACAGAGTTAAAATGTTTTTCTTTCTTTTTCACTCCTTAATTTTAATCAATGACTAAATATTTGAACCTATCCTAAGTGCTCAATTTGGAGAATTGTGCCTTTTTGAAGTTTCTCAGAAACTTTCCAGGAAGGGTCTTCCTGTACTTAGAGACTGGATAGTCTTCTTTACTCCTCCAGTCTCTTCTCTTTAACTCTGATGATTTGTCTACAAAGCAAATAAACTCATCATATCCTTTTGTTCTTCGAGCCTTTGAGTGATTCTCTGTTGCTGGCTGGAAGTCTCAAGTGTATCAGGTTTAAGACAATGGAAATTACTTCTCCCACCATCATCTTCATCTCGAGTCTCTCTTAGTACATACAGTTAAACTTGATCTTGGCAGTATCTTTTATTTACCAAGTTCTCTCTTTCCTCTAAAGTTTTGTGCAAGCTCTTCCCTTGCCCTGGAACATGGTTCTGACTCCTATTCACACAGTAAAGTCAGTCTGTTCTCCAGGAGGACTCCACTCAGTCTGTCTAACTCTGCCCTACTTGCAATGGGGTCACTGGCTTTTCTCAGGCTTTCAAAGCCTCAGTGCTGGGACTGCACCATCATTTCCTGTTTCTGCCTCTGGAATGTAAACCACAGAAGGCCAGAGACCCTGCAGAGTGCCCCAGTGCAGGCAGTCTGCATCAGGGGGATGAATGGATAACTTAAAAACAAAAGAATATTCCCTGCAAGGAAGAAAACACAGAATAAGCAGATCCAGCAGTAACTCAGGGTGTAATGATTTCATCAAGGGCCATCCATTTGAAGTGAGGCTGTTCAGTGTTTAGGGAGATTTTCAAGAAACATGTAGCTCCCATATTAAAGGAATTAAGAGAGTTTATTTTGAGCCAAACATGAGTGACTTTGTCCTGGAAACACAGATTCAGATTGCCAGAGATGATTACATGTTCTATCATGGCTGAGATTACACTAACATATTAGTCACAGAATAAAAGAAAATTATAAATCAAGGCATGGGTTAGAGCCTATTGATGGAAACTATACTACAGGCTTTAGATGTTATCTGATGACATGCTTAACTCTTGCCTTGGTGGAAATTAGTGGTCAGAAAAGAATGCTTTTCAGAGGTTTTACCTGCTGGTCACAAAGATGTTAGGTCAGAATGGGGGAAAACTGCTATTAAATGACTAAAGGTAACTCAAGATAATTTGACCCCATTCCTGGAACATTCCAACTCTACAATTACAAAGCTCTAGTTGGTCAGTCAGCCTTAAAGAATTTTCAGCGTATCTGTGTTTTTTCTTTTCCTGAGAATTTCAGTTGATGCAAGTAAGGCTGAAATTAACACATAAAAGAAGACACACTGCACAGATTTTTTTCTAGGTAGACATGGTAAATTTGTTTATTATTTAGATTTACATTACTGTATCTATACATTTTAAAAGATTGCTGTATATATACATTAAATATACTTCTGTATTTTTAAGTGCCAGCTTTGATATTGCTACTTAAATACCTCAGAGAACAATAGCATTGCTACTGAAATTATAGCTCAGGAGACAATAGAACTGGCTTCGGCTAAGCATGCCTATCTCTTTTATTACATCAAGGAGACTTGGGGGTCTCCCTGTCTCTCTCTGAATACATTAGTGGAATGGTTTTCTAACACACACACAGAAAGAGAGAGACACATATATACACATAAAGTCACATACACACTCACATGCAATGAAACACATGCATGTGCACACACCCATATATAACATGAAATAGTTTTCAAGTGTTTCTGAATATCAAAAACTGTATTTATTAGGCAATTATCAGTCCTGTAGGAATTAGTTAATTCTAGAATGGCTGTTTTAAAGATTTTCACACGTATTTAATGTGTGAGCATACCCACATGTGTGTACATGCAAAAGCATGTGTGTGTGTGTGTGTGTGTGTGTGTATGTCATGGGTCACTTTTAAGCAGTTGGTATCCTTCTTCTACCTTCGGGGTTATGGGAAATCAAAATCAGATCACCAAGTTTGGTGACAAATGCTTTTACACACTGAGGTGGCTCATCAGCCTAATTCTGGAGTGTTAGTAATTCTTTACTAATTGGTTCTTTCATTGGGATAATGCCTCTGTTCCTTTATAGAAATGGTATATTCTGGGCCACACAGTGAAGAGGGTGTCTGTAATTTAGTTGCAGAACATTTTGTCATCTCCTGTGACGATTTGGTTTAAACAGTTGATGGCACTTGCCTTTTCCATTGAGAGCCTTTGCTTCCATCACCAGACTCATGGCCTTATGCAGTTTCTCTTGTGTCTCTGGAGGAAGCTTTTTTACATTTTTATTTAAGGACTGCATAATTTGCAACAGATTTTTTTTTGAGTCTGTGAAACTATCAGTTTGGGGACTGTTGATAAAAGTCATCTTTAGAGTTTATGCTTTAGTTGATTTAGTAATTGAAAACAAACAATGAAGAATTTAAAAAATTTTGTTGTGATTGTTAATATGCACTTAATTACAAGTGTGGTTTGAAGGACAAAACTATATTTTAGTAAGTTTTTTTTGCTACTTTGTACTTTAATATTCTTAAATTAGGCATATGTAAATTTCCATCTGAAGCTTTGCAAACTAGGTGAAGTCTTGCGTCTTTATGCTGTGCTAGCTCCCTGAAAACACCACTGGTAAGGACTGCCCAGTCCGTGATGTTTCCACTTCAGCCATTTCTCATTATGACAGAAAACATTTTCCAGAGGTCGCTGCAATAGTATCTCCTGTCCCTCCTGGGCTTGGCCTCCATCAGCAGATGCATTTTCCCTTTATTTTGAATAGGGATTGACAATCATTTGACCAACAGATTATGGCAAAGGTAACATGTGAAGCATCCTAGGCCATAGCATAAGAAGTCTTCATATTGTTTCCTGGGTATCAGCATAAGATGTTACCATAAGGATCTAAACACCTGTCATGAGATGTTCAAGTGACACTTGAATATGCCACTTGAACTGTGTGGAGATGATCAGAGCAAGACGGCCTTATTCCTTTGCAGAGACCTGGCCATATCTCTGGCTGTTTCAAGGGTTTACACTGCCTGCAGAAAATCATCATCCTGTCTATGTGCTGATGACCCCAATACAGGAGTTTCAACACTCAGACAGCACAGAGAAGTATCAAAGATACAATAAATTCACATTTCAATCAGTAAGTGTTGGTGTGGTCTTCTATACCACAAGGACAATTGCAACAGACTCTGTATTATTTTTCCTAAAAGACTTTTTTCTGCTAGTATGTATGTGTGTGAGGACTTGTTCAAGCACTTTGAGTAAGTCCTTGGTGAGATGATACATGTCCTTTGACAATGGGACACAAGGGAGGCTAAAGCAGGACTGTCCGTTCATTCCCAATGATGCTGCAATGCTACCTTGTGTGTTCTTTGTGGTCATAGCAATTTTACATACAAAATCAGCACCAAAGGTCACCAGGCTGATTTGAAAAACAAAAAAACAAAACAAACAAACAAAAAACCACACACACATACAGGCAAAATACTTTATTTTAGACATCAGTTACGATTTGTATTTGTGAGCTTATTTCAATATCCATACGAACCTCATATAAAAATGTAAATATTCATTCATTCTTGGCTGGAGAGCTGGGTCTCTCAGCTGGGGCTTGTGGCACTTTGAGACACTCACTCCCTTCCTGTGTGTGTGTGTGTGTGTGTGTGTGTGTGTGTGTGTGTACACTCCTGTTCCTCTTCCTGTACATCGTGCAACCTGCAGGAGGATTGTCTCTAGCTCATCTTGACTGTGATTTGAGTTTATAAAGCACAGCCTACCAGCAACAACCTGCCATCCATGGTGGATCCAATTTCAAATTCTCAAATGTTTGTACAAGGCGCTATTTTGAGAAGTAGTAGGATTTTCCTGAACAGCTGTAAAACCCTATTACTTCCCGAAATTATTTATATGTTGTAGAAAAAAAATGCACTAGATACTTTATTTTAACTTTTGAATTTCAAGAGAAACATCTAAACTCAATCACTACAACCTGCAATGAAAATAGGAGTTAACTTTTATTTACAAGAGAAAAACAAAATTTCAGAAAGAAGAGACATATGTCAAAACTGAAAGATTCTTCTTGGAATAGTTGGTTACATAGTTTCACTAAATATAGATAAGCTGTTGAACTTGGTGTTACCTGGATGGATTCTGGATTCTGTTTTTAACATGAGTTTTAAAGCACAGATTTAAGTGAGATGTTTATATAAGTTTGTTTTATTTCTTTTTTATCGTTAATGACGATATTTCTTTTGAGAAGATGATGCGGTAAATACATACAATTTTTTAATGGTGCTTCAAGACAGGGCTTCTCTGTGTAGCCGTAGATTAGGCTGGCTTTGAACTCAGAGAGACCCATTTGACTCTGCTTTTCAGTGCTGGGATTAAAGGTGTACACCATCACTGCCAGGCTAACTATACAGTTTTTAAATGATTTCTGTTTAAATAAATTTAAGGGTTCTGACAAATTTTATTTGAAAATAGAACTTTCCATTTATTTATGTTTGCATTTTTATGATTCATTTGTTTTTTTAAATCTTTATGTGTAAATGTGAATTCTTACTTATATGTCTGTGTACCTTAATGATATCTAGCATTCAAGAAGGCCAGGGATGGACGGACACTGACCCCTCTTTAAGGACAGTTACGAGCAATGGTGAGCTGCTGGGTGGGTGCTGGGAACTGGACCTGGGTCCTGTACAAGAGAAGCAAATGTTCTGAACAATTGAGTCACCTCTGCAGTCCATTTCATGGTTTTGTTTTAGAAACACTAAATCATTTTTCTAGAAAGAAGCACCTACCAAAAGGAAAGGGGGAAGCAACACACACAGACACACACACACACACACACACACACACACACACACACACACACACACACAGCCTGCCTTTATCTTAGGATCAAAAGCCATCTTATAGTAAAGACAAACTAGGTTCATTCCTGTTTATGTTTAAACTTCTATATCTCAAGGATTGGGCTGTGCCCAACCTGTAACTTTAACTACAAATGATTTTGTACTGCCCATTCCAGGAGTAGCAACCATGTTTTTCTTTCAAAAAGTTGTTTATAATGATTTCAAAACCTTCTTTGTCTCAAAAGCTTATGTGACCACTTATGACTTTGTCATGTCCACCTTGCAACCATGGTTTGTTTCAAGAAGCGGTGAGGTCTAACTTGTTTGACGTGATCCTATAACCCCCCTATTTTGTCCATAAAATCCCCCATTTAGAAACCCTCTACCCCTGAACTATAAATGCTTTATCTTCCTCACATCCCGTGCTGACCTCTCCTCAAACCCCACTTTAGGGGGTGGTAGCCCGGGTACACAAATTTTTATAAAAGTATGCTTAGTATGCTTCAGCTAATTGCTTGCTTAAATTAATTTGGCTATGATGATTTGGGTCCCTGATCTTTCCTCCTCAATCTTTAGGATCAACAGGAGCTCCTTGTTTCTATCAGTTTAGGGGTAGACTCATCATTTGATTCAGTGTTGCTAGTTTAAGTTTTTCTTCTTAACTTCCAAAACAACCTGTTTCTTATTAACCTGAGCAAGAGGTTTTTCAGGGTCTGCAACTCACTTTAAATATGGTTGGTGATGGTACTGCCTCTCAGAGGTGGGAAAGAAGAAAGTGCTGGCCAAGGGGAGATAGGGAGAGGGCCTTACAACAACAGCTTTTTTTTTTCCCCCCAGAACTAAATCTTAGTGAATCATCCACACAATCAACTTCCTCTTCCCTCATCCTGGAGGATCAGGGTTAAGAATTCTCATGTGACTACTGAACTGGGATGGGGGACTGATGTATGGGGACACCCCACTCTGGAGAAGTAGGATGGGAGGTTGGGAGGGTTGGACTGGGAAGGGTGGTAGTGGGGTACTGTGATGAAGATGTGGCTTGAAGCAGTAAATAAACAGTTAAAAAAAAACGTAAAACATACACAGGGGAAAAAAAAGAATATGGAGACTGAAAAAACAAAAAACAAAACAACAACAAAAACAGTTTGCCTTAAAATGTCCCAGGCAGAGTCTTTAGCTCTACATGTCTGTGGCTATTTTATCAATTTTTGTTTAGCTGTACTTGGAGCAAAGAAAGGAGGGCTTGGTTATATGCATAATTTGTCTCTGTAATTATTACGTACGAGCTTATTTTTTGTATGCCTGTGTATTTCAAAAAGAAAATGTAGATTATTTTGAAAAAGTCCAGAATCTTTAAAACTATGGAACTTCAACTTTTTTTCTGCAAGAACATGGTTTCCTGTGTCTACAGGGCACACTTTATTTGGTGTTGCAGCACTTCCCAAAGGCAGTAGGACTGATTTTCCTTCTTCTATACAGCACAAACACCACGTGACAAATGAGCTGGACTGACAGTTGCAGACTTCCTACATAAAAATGTACATTCATTCTCTTTGCAGTGGAGGGGGCACAAAATGATATCAGCACAATTAGAAATGGGATTAAAACCTCAAACTAAATTTTAGGTCTCGGGACAAAACCACTACCCTTTTAAATCATGCAAAGGAGAATCAGAAGCCCAAGCATATTTGAGGTCGCTTCATGGTTTCCTGGAGGTTGCTCATGCTGAAGCATGTGTGTTTACATTTTCCCATGACTTTTTTGCTTTTCTATGCATGTGTGTATTCCTTGTAACTGGCCACGCAGCTGTTCTCTTCCTGTACTTACCTCCATGGCTATATTTAGAAGTAAAACAATTCCAGTTTTGCGATGAAAGTTTTATTGCTTAGAATGTATCAATATAGCTGTGTTTGTGAGTTGTCAAGTCTATTTAGATAGTGCTATCAAGTACTAATAGCTTTTCTCTTGACCATGCTAAGGTTCCTCCTTTGTGGTTTCCTGAGGTTATTTTATCAACAGTGTTTCAAATATGAGGACTGCCCATTTGTTAGCAATATCACCACAGTGAAAAATAACTTGAATTTAATCATAATATGATTTCTTAGAAGAGACAGGCTGTGGTAATCACTTGAATTTTAATAGAGTGAAACTGAGTAAGCAAAGCTGTAACTTAAGAATCCCAAGAGTGTGTTTTGTGCTGGGTACTATCTAAAGAAAATCAATATCACATTAAGTGGTAAATCTCTTATGCTTTGACAAAGCACTCTGCTTGTCCATTTAATTAATAGCCAATTCAATACAACAACAAATCTCTTGAGAGTTGGTTACCACAAAAAGGCTTGAACCATGAACACTATCACTCAGTATTTGTAGTAACTCATTTGCCTTTAGGATTACATCCAAGCAATGCAGTGTTTCCAGTATTTGAACCTTAATACTGTCCATATCTGTGCACAGATTTAAATGGTTGCACCTACGGAAAGGGTGATGTCTTTAAGGAATAATCAATCCATCCTGGGTGTCAGACCTGTCTTAACATCAGGGTGGCCGCTCGTAGAACAGGACCATTGCCACTGTCAAGTGACTGGCTTGGCTACTTGTAGGAATGTACAAAGAGCACACCATGAACCAAAATAGAAACAGATAGTAAGCAAGTGACATGGGTATATTGAGTAGGGAATATGTTTTGATTGTTTAGAAAAATGGGGAAAAAGGTAGTAACCACCCATTTAAGATGGTTTTCATTCATATTAAGAAGCACAGCACAGTACTTGAACTGTAATATGGAAGAAAAATGTCCTTAATGCAGCCACAAATTCAGTTGTGACTTTTTGGGAAAAGGAATTAAAAGTAAAACTATTGACAATACATTTTCTTCTCAAGACATTTTCTCTTTCAATATTTTTACACCAAAAGATCTACAGGGGTCTTAAAGGTCCCGCAGAGTAGTTTCTGGGTCTTCCCTTCATGAGAAGGATTTCCACAAAAGCAGTTTACTACAGGAAGAACCCTTGGTACTGTTCAACTCAATGTAAAGAAATAGGAAATTCTGGGGCAATTAGGTTCCAGGTGCAGGCAAGACACTGCTCGGTAACTTTTGCACTGCAACAGCGTCCCCTAGAGGCAATCTGGAAGAAGTGGGTTTTTTTGGTTTTTGGTTTTTGTTTTTGTTGTTCTTGTTGTTTATTTTTAAATTAGCTTGCCTTGGTTTACCGGAGTTATTAGAGGGAGGAAAACAGATTCACTGTAGACCGGGGAGCACAGAATGACACTGGATTTACCAACCTGACTGAGATAATCAGCCTTCACGACGCTCTGTGCCTGAGTGCGTCCCCTCATGGCTGCATGAGACATGCTATCAACTAAATGTCATGAGGATCTTCTATATGGATGTTTACTCTAGTGATCTGCCCAGTAAATCCATGTTTAAACCTTGTTTCTACTCCTTGCATTGCTGAGTCCTCATAGAAGTTTCTAGGCCCTATTCTTTCCTTTTCGCTACAGAATCTCGATGCCCTGCATGACCACCTCGCCACCATCTATCCAGGGATGCGCGCACCTTCCTTCAGGTGTACCGATGCAGAAAAAGGCAAAGGGCTCATTCTGCACTACTACTCAGAAAGAGAAGGGCTTCAGGACATCGTTATCGGGATTATCAAAACTGTTGCTCAGCAGATACATGGCACTGAGATAGACATGAAGGTAATGTTCACCAGTGAAGATGTTTCGGAATATAAGTGGCATTGGGAACATTTGAAACGTTACCACATTAATTGCTGCAACGGTCTACACTAACAGTACCTGTGAGCCAAAAATGGTGTAACCCCAGCAGTCTTTGCTATTTGGCCTTGGAATGCATCACACTGGGCGATTTTTCCCCTTGCAACAGATTCTCCTTCTAATTATACTTTGCTTAAAGCAAGAGGAAATTCAGTTACTTTCTGGGAATACATGCCAGCTGGGAATGGGGAGGGGTCCCCGACTGACTGAGCTGTGAGTTTCACATGCAGGCTATCATATTGTGGATAACGAAATGTAAAGAATATATTAAATAACTGATTTTACAGATCACTTTTTCTATGTGAATTCTTTTGTCTTTCCTGACATGTACCTAGAATGTTTTATTTTGTCAGCTAAAAGTTTGTTTGTGTTCTTTCTTTCTCTCTTTCCCTCCCCCCCCCCCTCCCTTCTTTCTTTCTTTCTTTCTTTTTTCAAATCATGTCGTGCTGATGAACATAGCCAAGCCAGCTCTGGTCTATCCTGGTGCTGTTGATGACACCCATTTTTGAGTGGAGATTTCAAGGGACCAAACAGAGACTATGAAAAGAAGAAAATTGCCATTTTTCTTTGTCTAACCTCTGTAACTTTTACTGATTAGCCAGCTGCTTTCTTTGTTTGTGTTATCATGTTCAGCCTCCTGTGCAGGGTATACATAGATCCTCTGTGTGGATGTGCCTGTTCAGGAGGCCTACCCTAGTAGGCTAAAGAGGTACTATCTTCTTAGTCCTCCCAAAAGGCTATGTGTGCTCATGGGAAATTCATACCTAAATTATAATTAATGATTACTTATTGATTATAGTTGGAGATAGTTCAGCTGGTAGAATGATTGCCTACTATATGCAAGGTCCTGGATTTAATCTTCAGTGTGGCACGAACTGACCATACTGGCACAAAGTCATGACCTCAATACTGAGGACATGGGAGCAGGAGGATATGAAGTTCAAAGTTATTCTCAGCTACCTTGCTGACTGTAAGTGTGCCTAAAATACACAAGACCTCATCTCAAGAGAATGTTATCGTCTCATCTCACAGATCTAAAAATATCTAGAAAGAATTTTCAGCTTTACATGTGTGTAGCATTTGCACGTATCTTAATTTTTCTAATTTTCTAAATACAATGACCATCAACATCCTCTTATGTTCAGATATTATAACTAAGCCAAAATACCTGCAGCTCAACCACATTTTACCTCCCTGACATCTAGGTTATTCAACAAAGAAATGAAGAATGTGATCATACACAATTTTTAATTGAAGAAAAAGAATCAAAAGAAGAGGATTTTTATGAAGATCTGGACAGGTTTGAAGAAAATGGCACCCAGGAATCACGTATCAGCCCGTACACCTTCTGCAAAGCGTTTCCTTTTCATATAATATTTGACCGGGACCTAGTGGTCACTCAATGTGGCAATGCCATTTACAGAGTGCTCCCCCAGGTAAAATACACAGCATTACCCACCTAGGGCCTGGCTTTGTTATCGGTTTCGCTCATTTCTTAACCTTTGAATACAGGGCAGGACATATCCCATGCATTTATAACCTAAATGCATTTGACAGTGTTGAAGATGTCCTTAGGACTTATTTGCTTCTTCTTTAATCACTTACAGGGAGAGGAGGAAGTTATATGAGAATGGCAGACTTGCATTGTGAGAAAATGAGGCCTTACTAACAGCAGTCAGCTCTCATTCATGTTTTTGTCTGTTGAATAAATATTCACTGCCTAGTTGCCTTCCAAAAATAACTTTCAAAATCAGCTGTTGACAAGAGGAAGAAGGAAATTTACAAACACAGAAGATGAAAAACATAAGTTACCACGGGTGGGGTGATGGAGTATTGAAGAACCATAGAGAGTTTGCAGCTGCATTTGACTTGCATTCCCAGGAGCCAATTGAAAACTTCTTGGATACTTGCTCTTTCTCTTCTGTCCTGTGTTAGGATGTGTGTGTGGCATATTTGTACCTGGAGGTACCTTTTGCTTTAATTCAGGGCTAGAATACAGAGCCCTTGTGGAAGTGGAAGAGTGGTTCCTGTGCACTCTCTCTTGGTGTGTTACTTTGTCTGTTTCCTTCTGTCCTTACATGACATGAGGTCCCTTTACTGAAGTTACTTGGTCAATCATAAGCAGCCACTCTGTGTTATTACTTCTATTAATATTATATCCCTTTGCATGATGTTGAAGAAACTATATACTGGTGTTTTGATGTTTAATTTCATTTTCAGTCACAAGCATTTAATATGTAATGGTGCAGTTTAGAAGATAAAATTTCTTCTTTCTCTTGAAATGATTATTTTATCTTTATCAGCTTATATTTAAATATTAGTTACCTAAATTCATATTAGATTTTCTGTTTCTGCAAGTATTTGATGTTTCTTTAATAACTCAGTAGCATATGGCAAAATTTGAGGCCGCAGTTAGGGCAAACTTCCCACACAATGCTTATGATTTTTCTCACTCATATATATAATTGATCTGGCTTAATTTCAAGATTAACATCTAATCATAAAGTCAATCTCAAGTAGCTGAACGTGGTTTGCTCTTTTTCTGTATCCTAGCTCCAGCCTGGGAACTGCAGCCTTCTATCTGTCTTCTCTCTGGTCCGCCCTCATATTGATATTAGTTTCCATGGGATTCTTTCACACATCAATACAGTCTTTGTACTGAGAAGCAAGGTAATCAAAACTCCCTTTGTTTGAATGTAAGCAAGACATGTTATCAACCAGCAATAATGGAGAGGGGGAATTGTCTATCAGCCTGGTCTATGAGATGGAGATACAAGAAAAAAAAGTACAACTCTCAAGAGAGAAATGTCTAGCTGGGGACAACTGGTGTCAGCTGATCAGTGAAATGAGTGAAAAAAAAGTTTGACAAAGTTTCTTGCTGGGAACATCACAGTCTTGCATAATAAAACGAACTCTGCACCCTTAAAATTGCAATGCTTTTCCCTTCTAACAAGAAGTCTTTGATAATGTCACCAAAGCCAGTGATTTATTCTTATGTAAATTGTTTATAATTCTTGCTAACATTTTTTTTCTGTAGGAAAATAAAAGGATTAAAAACTCATAAACTGATGTGGTTGGTAGTTTAGATAGTTTCCAGAACTCCTCATTTGTTCTCCTGTGATAACTGTAGCAAACACAATTCCCTTAGCATCCACACTTTTCATCCTACCCACATGACTTTCCAAAGACACAGCCACATGAATTTTATATCTTGGGACTGACTGCTCTCAGTTGTTCTGTGAATACAGGGTTAGCTGGGCTTGGTTTTGGTAAAGTTCAGTAATGCATGTTGTGGCCATACTGTAAAATCACAGAAGCCTAAAATGAATACAGGAGCAGTGGTTCAGCTGCTGCCACCCCCGAGTGCACAGAAAGCCACTGGACACTGTGCTTCCAACCTGGGGCAATGCTCCCTTCAGTGCTCATGGATGAGCTTTCTCTTCCTTAGGGCTGGTGAGAAGTTTGGTTGTTTGATCCTTCCTGATGCTTTGTCAGGCAAGAGAAAAGCAGAAGTGAATGTTTTGTTTTTTCCACTCAAGGAAGGACTGCTAGATGTTGAAAAACTTGAATGTGAAGATGAACTAACTGGGACAGAGATTAGCTGCTTACGTCTCAAGGGCCAAATGATCTATTTACCTGAAGCAGATAGCATCCTCTTCCTCTGTTCACCAAGGTAACAACCTTTAGCCTAATGGCAATTGATATAAGTTGAAAACAAATTCAATGAAACTTCATTAAGCATCTTTGTTCAGTATGTATTTGTTGTACATATGAATAGGAAATGGGAAGATATTTCAATGCATGCACGTAGACTACATGGATCAAAGACAGTCTCTATTAATCCAAGAGCATTTTAGTTCACAATGTTTATTTTTTGCTGAAGTATAAGCTGCATTTTCAAGACCTCTCATAATAAGGGTGATTGCAATGGGCATTTCTAAAAGCTCAAAGTCCTGCCTACTTTATGCTATATAATAATCTGTCTCTGAAGTTCTTATGACATTAGATCATGAGATGAGTAATCTACTAATTCTATATATTGAACTTTTAAAAAGAGCATCACATAAGAGAGAAATTCTGGAAAGTAAATATGATGGTATGAATAAAGAACTTTTCTATAGTTAGCAACAATTATAAAAAAGGCTAGTGATTTTTTTTTGCTCTGAGCCACTTTAAATAAAAAATATATAACTACTTTAATTGGATTGCACTGTTCAAAGTGATGTATGATAAATGCTATTTGCAATAAAAACCAAAAGAGACAAAGCATGAGTTGATGTTTTTCTAGTTTTAGCACTTTTCTGAAAGATACAGGAAGCACCTTACTGAAAGATACAGGAAGCACCTTACTGAAAGATACAGGAAGCACTTTACTGAAAGATACAGGAAGCACTTTACTGAAAGATACAGGAAGCACTTTACTGAAAGATACAGGAAGCACTTTACTGAAAGATAGAGGAAGATATAGAATATGCATCTATAGAGCAATAGGAAGAATATTTATGGTTTTTATTATTAGATGATATTTTATATACAATAATACATAACTGTAACTATGATTTATTGTTTTGAGAATTATTTCTCATGAAGACAAAAGAGGTGAAATATGAAGCATCTTTAAAGCTAACCCTGTCCAGGGACCCAGTGACAGACACCACACCTGCCATCCCTGCTTCTTGCTCTGCATTTTTCCTGATTGGATGTCAGTAGAATGACACCTTTGTTTAGGGAGAGTCTCCAGGGACCGAAGGGTTTCTTTGGAGGGAGAATCACAAATTATAGAAAATATGTTTTAATTTTCATATACAGAAATCGATCCTATAGTGATATATTTACCTATTCCCATGAAATCTATTCACGCGGAAGAAGTTTTGCTTATAAAATAATTCTAAGATGTTTAGTTTAAACTAAGAAAAGGGAATAAGGTTTTAATTTTTCAGGTAGGATGTCGTGTAGCTCAAAATGGATATGTAGACATTGGGTCTCCTGGCCTCTTACTGAAGGCTGACACTAGCAAGTACGCACCAGCACTCCCAGTTACATGATGTAGAGGTGTGAGTAGGAGGCTTTCTCGCAAGCCAGACAAGCATACCAACAACAGACACATAAGGAAACCCAAAAGGAACACTCAGAAGAAAACGATACTTACAATTCCATTAAGCTTTCTACGTCGTTTGTGAACGCTCTTTCTCCTGGTGTTAATTTCATTCTGATTATTATAATCCTTCTTTGAATTTCCTCTATTCACACTTACTTCTCCTTGCAAGTTCCCTTCCTACATTCACGACTTTGCTGTTATTCTTTGTTTTGAATTGGATTCTTCTGAGACTCAATGAGTTTTAATGAAGATCACCTTCGTCAGCTATTCATTTTTGGAACTATTCTCTAGGGTCTGGCGGGCTCCTCAGTGGGCACACAAAGGAAGACAATGGCTGCCTCTCCCACAGAATCTATCAGTAGCAGGCATAGTTCATCCGGGAGAGGTAAAGGCCCCTAAACTCCCCAGTCCATGATTGGGGCTCAGTCTTATACAGCCCCACTGCAGGCAGCCACAGTTGCTGCGAGCCCAAAGCTACCTTGGCAGTGCCATGTATTTCACAGCCCTTTTCCCAATGTGACATCCTTCCAGCTCTTCCATTCTTTCTGCCCTCTTCCAAGATGTTTCTGAGCCTTCTCACGGATGGTATAAATATTCTCTTTGGGGCTATAAGTGAGTAAATCTTGCCACCCAGATCGATACTCTAGATCATAGAGTTCATCCTGGGATAAGAGCACTGATGTCTTTTCTTCCCAGCATTCTGTAGATATCTTCTGAAACTAAGAAAGCTACCCAGCAAAAAGGACGTTTCCAGCTCAGTTTTAGCTTGATTTCTTTACACTTTGCAGCCAAGGTTTGTGGTATCCTCAGCAACAGAGTTTTTAGCAACTAGTTCTGGTATAGAACTAAGAATAGTGACAAATCTGTGTTGTCTTAAGAGGCTCTGTGGCCTCCCTGATCAAGAGGGTATATTACACCTGGAGCTAGGGTATCCACCTCAATATTTTTCTCTTTAATTTAATTATTTATTCACTTTATATCCCGATCATAGCCCCCTTTCTCCTGTCCTCCCATTCCCACCCTTCCTCCCTCTCCCCTTATTCCCTGCCCATGCTTATCATAGAAGGGAGCTCCCCACCTCTTCCATCCTGTCCTGGCTCATCAGAACTAAGCACATCCTCTTCCTCTGTGGCCAGACAAGGCAGCCCAGCTATGGGAAAGTTATCCAACAGCAGGCAATGGAGTTCATTTAAGAGACAGGCACCCTGCACTCCAATTGCTAGGGCCTCACATGAAGACCAAGGAGCCCGTCAGCTTCATAAGTGTAGGGGGCCTAGGTCCAGTCCATGCATGCTCTAAAGTTGCTTGTTCAGTCTCTGCATGGGTCCAGATGAGATGACTCTGTCAGTCTTCTTATGGCGTTCTTGTCCCCTTAGGGTTCCTCTATCCTTCTCCCAACCATTCCACAAGATTCTCAGATCTCCATCCAATGTTTGACTGTGGGTCTCAGCATCTGTTTCCATACACTGCTGGGTGGAGCCTCTCCGAGAACAGTTCTAGGCTCATGTCTGTAAACGCAACAAAGAATCACTGATAGTGTCAGGGCTCGACTCTCTCCCTAGGGATGGGTCTCAAGTTGGGCCAAATTATTGGCTGGCCATTTCCTCATACTCTTTTGTCTTTGCTCGTGGGTAGATCTTGTTTGGCCATATTTGGATCATTTGGCAAGTGATCTGTCATTTTTTCAGATTTCTTCTTTATGTAAAGGGCATTAATATATATATATTCATTTAAACAAAATGGATGTCTATTTTTTTTTTTTTTGGTTTTTCGAGACAGGGTTTCTCTGAATATCTCTGGCTGTCCTGGACTCGCTTTGTAGACCAGGCTGGCCTCGAACTCACAAAGATCCGCCTGCCTCTGCCTCCCAAGTGCTGGGATTAAAGGCGTGCGCCACCACCGCCCGGCTAAGGATGTCTATTTTTGTCAATAACACATTTGATTATTTTGTATTTGTATATGGGATTTTTTATTTTGCTTTTATAAATATTTCTGTTGAGAACATATTCATGGGAACCTCTTCTTAATTCACAATTCCTTAGAAAAGACACAACTCATATTTGCCATTTTAGAAAAATCGCTATCCTGAATAACTAGAAATAATAATGTTACACTTTAAGAATTGATTTAAAAAATAATAAAATTTTAAACATTTAACTAATCAGGAAATTTTTTAACTGAAGTTTTTATTTACCAAAAAATTAGTGAATGAATCAATATTATTATAATAAACCTATAAAAAGATAAGACTTGGGATACAAAGATTCATAGAATTCAGCTAGATCAGATAATTCATTTTAAAAATTAGAAAAGTTAACCAAAGAAAGTAAGAACAGAAGAAGAAATGAAAGAACAGCATAAAAGCACCAGATAAGGAGTCTTTAAAATGCATGCTGAAGAGGTTACTACACCTTGGAAACACAATCATTGTCCCCAGCAGCAAAGCAATTAGTTATAAGAGTCTTAAACTCATAAGACAAAACGAGGTGGTTTCTCAATACAAACATCATTATTCCTGACACATGCCTAAAGGTAAATTTTTCTTCTGTTTTTATTTATGATAAGGATAAACATGATAAGTTTTGAAAATGCACCAGCCTTGTATTACTCTCTGAGGTGATTTTTGAGGGGCAATTTTCTGCATTATCTTTCTGTGAAGTTTCCTTCCAAAAGTACAACTCACCAAATGTGTATTTCAAGTTTGCTCCTTGCTCCTGGGGTTTCAGATACACAGAAAGCAAAGCTAGGTTAGGTTGGCTCTTTTTTCAGCCTGATCTTTTGAACAGCGAAGGTTGAGAAAGAGAATGCTTTATGCTGCTTGCTGTGGGCGGGACTGATCCCACCACATGGACAGGATAGGTGGTGCTGACTGTGACCCTTCGCTCTTGGACAGTGTTATGAACCTGGATGATCTGACAAGAAGAGGCCTGTACCTGAGTGACATCCCTCTTCACGATGCCACACGAGACCTGGTTCTTTTGGGAGAACAGTTCCGGGAGGAGTACAAACTGACCCAAGAGCTGGAAATTCTCACGGATAGGCTGCAGCTCACCCTGCGAGCCTTGGAGGATGAAAAGAAAAAGACAGACACGTAAGAATGGGGTGAAAAGGGGGCTGGCTTTTGTTCACATTTTGCTGCTTTTGCATAGTGTTAGAATTCATATTCTCACTAAAAGGATCTGGAACCTCCTGTGTCCCTGACTACTGTCCACATAATAGTTAAAAGCAGGACTTTTCTGATGCCCATATGATGTGTCCCCTCAAGTTCTTGAATGTGCTTCTTTTTTTTTTTTAAATGTTGTTTGTAAAATATGACATTTTATTTTTGGAAAATTGAACCTAACTGCCTTGTTTCCCATCAGAAGTATTCCACTGCACTGCAGCCCCAGAAGACTGACAGTGGCCGTACATGCTGTGCTTCCTTAGCATGAATGCCTGTGTGACCGTGTGAATGCCTGTCTACAGATGCTGTGCACACGAGTAAACCCAGCAGTTAGTATAACTAACTGCATGAATGAAATAGAGAAGTCATTGTAATGCCTGTCTTTATCCACAACGGCTTCATTCACATGCTTTCACCTCTACGTTATGCATCTGAAAGCTGTGTCTACTTTTTTGAGATTATTATACTCCCGCTCGCTCCCACCCAGGTCACAAGAACACCTAGTTTAATCTGGCCACATGTTCTGTAAACGTCCTCAAGCCCATGGGGAGAGACAGCTCAACATTTCCCACTGCTTGAAAACAACTCTGAGTATGTGACTTGTCAGTACATGGCACAACTTCAGTCATAAAAAAGGACACTCTTTCCTCACGTATTTGTATCATCACTTAGAATTCAGACTCACTGTCACATGGGTTAATCAGTTCCAGTAACCCATTATTCTGTACTGGCTATGATATCAGAAAACGGCATGTTTTATTTGTATTTTTTTGCATTGTGTTTCCATATATGATGATATCCACACTTGTAGTTGTGTTACTCAGCTTTCTGTTGCTATAAGAACTGCCAAGACAATAAACTCATTTAAAAAAAATGAGGAAAGTTTGGGTTTATGATTTGAGAATTTTCAGCTTCTATTGTTGGCTCTGTTGCCTTAGGCTGCGATGGGATCAAACACCATGGCAAGGATGCATGGCAAAGGAGTCTGCCCATGTCATGCTGGCTAGGATGCTAAAGGAAAGGAGGAGATCTGGGAGGCAGTCAGGGTACCCACGTGACCTAACCTCCTCCCGCTGAGCCTCACCTCTTAAAGGGTCCCCTAGTCTGCAATGCAGCCAAAGCCTGGAGACCAAGGCTTGAAAAGCACATGGGCCTGTGGGGGACGTCTCAGGTTCAAACTACACCAGGAGTAAACAGACATCTAGTGCTACAAAGATGCAGACATTTCATACTATAAATGCTATTGATTCACTTTGCCACTGAATCGTTGGCTTGAGTGTTCACTCCTCTCACTAGAGTATGCTGTAGCCTCTGGAGTTCATACTAGAGCTTGACTTCCAAACCAGAAAATAAGGATCCATCACAGGACCCTTCCTTTGTCTTAGTTTGCCCGAGGTAGAATGGATTTTCAAAAACTCTTCACACTATTTAGGGATATTGTGCTTCCTTAGTTTTCATGATTGATTTTTAGACTGATAGGTTAAGATTTAATTTTATAGTAGAGACTTTATTTTAAGACAATTTCATTATAAACCATCTAGTTTTCTTTTACTTCTCACATTCAATAGTGAAATCTAACTTCAATGGTGAATAAAATACTTTCTGTTTAGAAGCTAAAATTAATCACTGAAGAAATTCCACTACCCTAGAGAGAACATAGAGAACTCCTGTCTGTTTTTCATACTCGAACTTTCCTCCTAAAAGGAGGAAAAGGATAGGAAGGCCTCCTTTCTTCTTGTTTCTTCAGGCTGTGAGCACAGAGGGTTTTGTTTTCCTTCTGAATCCACCAGCTCCCGCCCTACTGTGTGCTGATCACACTGTCTACTCAGCTCAATTCCCATGCTGTGGTAGTGGTCTCATCATTGCCTATAGAAATACAGTGTCTCCTTATCTGAACTACTTTGCATCTTGCAGGAAGGAGTGATGTATAAATAAGACTAGAAAGCAATTCTACCTTATCTGCTGTGGCTATGCAATATTTGGGACAAATTTTATTCCTGTAAAGTGACCATGTTTCTCTTATTGCACCATTAGAGAAACATTTTAGATGCTCATACCAACAACGTCAAACCTGTCACTGGCATAAGAACAGGGCAAGAAGCCAGGACTACAAATGAAAACTGTGATGTCCTATTGATGGTCTTTTGTTTTTCCTATCTATTTATTTGTTTGGCTTATTTTGAGTTGGTTTGAAATGATTCAGGACTGGGTGTACACATGATTACAACAGAAAAGTGGTTGGTGTGTTTCTTCGTTTTTAGAGGCTGTCTTAATAAGATCCAGCACAAAGGCTTGGTGAAATAAGAGACAAAGCTGGACTGGTAAGGGCTCCCCAGCACACGTTACAGTGTGCTTTCCCCTAATCCCCACAGATTGCTGTATTCTGTCCTCCCTCCATCTGTTGCTAATGAGCTGAGACACAAGCGCCCAGTGCCTGCCAAGAGATACGACAATGTGACCATCCTCTTCAGTGGTATTGTGGGCTTCAATGCTTTCTGTAGCAAGCATGCATCTGGAGAAGGGGCCATGAAGATTGTCAATCTACTCAATGACCTCTACACCAGATTTGACACACTGACCGATTCACGGAAAAACCCATTTGTTTATAAGGCAAGTACTCATGGGAACCTGTGCAGTACAGTACAGGGCTGGGCTTCTGACACTACCTTGCGGAAGTCCATGGTCAGTGTACCTGGGTGGTAGCTGATTTGCTAATGTGGAAAGAGTCACTGCAGGCCACTAGCTTAATTAATCTCTTCATTGTAAAGAAATGTATTGTTTGATAACTTCATACATGTGGGTATGCATTTTGATCATATATACTCTTACACTCACCTTCTCTTAGCGCTTTCCCACCCCACTCCTCCAAACAAGTGACCCTCCCACTCTCATGCCTTGTTTTGTTTTGGGACTCATTGAGTCTAACCAGGGCCTGCATACACAGGCCTGGGTGTGGAGCTATCCACTGGAGAATAGACAACTTCCCAGTAGTTACACTGCTCAAGACAATGATTGCCATTTCCCCAGAGGTAATCAAGCATCTGTGATTTCATGCTGACATGTCCAAGCCCTGTGCAGGCCTTCTGAAGGCACGAGAAGCTGTTCTGTTACCCTGAGTACAACAGCCATGCCATCCCCAAAACACATGATCTATAGCCTTCCTCCCCATCATCATTTTACATCTTGTCTGCCCCCTCTTCCCAGATGGCCACTGAGCTCTGGAGGAGGTGATACAGATGTTCCATGTAGTGCTGTGAGCTCAATAATCACTCTCAGCTCCTTGAGCAGCCATGATCCTGTGCACTAACCACTGCTCACTGCAAACGGAGGCTTCCCTGACCAACGCTGAGGGCAGCACTCGTCTCTGATATAAATTTCAACACTGAGTAGTTAGTACTTAGGAAACCTTCTTTTCATTGCAACCACAATGATGTTTTGTCGAGCAGACGATTGCTGGCTGACATGAAGTATTCGGCAGTTTCTTTGCACTTAGGTTAATGAGTCTTTGCAGATTGTTTATTACATTCAGTATAAACACAGCATTCATTTTTGGGCTCAGCCAAAGACATTTTTTCCTAAAATACATACATGCTGTGCACTGTGAAGAAGCCATGGAGCTTGAGAAGGGTCCTGGGCCTCTGGTTTACTTTTAGATACCATCAACTGGAAGATAAACATTTATAAGACATCTTTGCCCTTTGTTTTAAGTAGAAACAAATATAATATTGGAAAAATGAAGTCAGTGGAATATTGCTTTATAAAGGCAAGAATGTTACTGTCTCTAGGCTCCCAGGGTAATATAACTTCACAAGGACTATTTATTTTGTGGTTCTTTTCTGAGGCACAGTGCTACACTTAGTTAGCACATCATAATAGTACATGATTTAACCCAGCCTACTTTGCTTATTTTGAAAAAGAAGGTGGGTGGCATCTGAGGAATGATACCCAAGGTCATCCCTAGACTCCATATGCATGTTCACAGGGACATTTACATGCACATATGAAATAAACAATTAAATTCAAAAGTTAAAAAATAATTAAATAAAAAATTAAAACATTGATAAAGGCCACAATAAGTCAATGAACTTAAGTCAACAGTTCCTATGTTATTGGGCTGCTGCTGCTTCAGTAAGAAGGAAAGTAATAGAATAGTCTGCTGATGGCTGTGCAAGCATGAGGACCTGCCTGAGTTTGGAAAGGCCAGGATGGCCAGGCATATCTGTAACCTCAGTGTTGGAGGGCGTGGAGGCCAGCCAGTCCAGTTTAACACTAAGTTCTAGGTTCTTTAACAGACCCTGTTTCAAAAATGAGGTAGCAGGCTGGAGATGTAGCTCAGGGGCAGAGTAGTTGCTAGTGCATTTGAGGACCTAGATTCAAATTCATACCCCAGCACTATATACTCACCCACACAAAAAAGAAAAATGTCAAAAATTAAGGTCAAGATAGAGAGAGAATGATAGGAGAGAGACTTCCCATTAGCCTGCAGCCTCTATATGCTCAGGCAAACACACAACACATACACATGCACATAATTGCACATGCATGGATATATTTGTACACATATGTGCATGCACACATAAATATTCTACAGAATTATAAGTGGATCTCAGATGAAATAATAAAGATCCAAACTGCCTGTACATTGTAAATTCCAAATATTTAGAAGATTCCATCCTGCTAGAGCTCCCACCTAGAGTTTTAAGGGATTTAAAAGGGAGGTAGTCACTGGGAATTCTGGAAAATACTACTTATCAGAGTAATAATAACCAAAATAGTCACTTTACATCAACCATTGTACATCTGAATATGTTTATCACCACAGGTGGAGACAGTTGGTGACAAGTATATGACAGTGAGTGGTTTACCAGAACCTTGTATCCACCATGCACGATCTATTTGTCACTTGGCTTTGGACATGATGGAAATTGCTGGTCAAGTTCAAGTAGATGGGGAATCTGTTCAGGTGAGTGAAGAAATTGGACATGAGGATACTAATAGTAGCAAATTGGATGATTTCCTTGTTTCTGATAGCTGAGTAGCATTTCATTGTGTGAATATACCAGTTGTTGTTTAATCCATTTAATGGTTGAGGGACATCTGGGTGTTTCCAGTTTCTAGCTGTTATAAATAAAACTGCTATGAACATAGTTGAGGAGATGTCCTTGGGGTTTAGTGAGGAATTATTTGGATGTATACCCAGAAGTGGTATGGCTAGATCTTGAGGTAGAGCTATTCTATGTTTTCTAAGATATCGCCAGATTGATTTCCACAGTGGTTGTACAAGTTTGCACTCCCACCAGCAATGGAGGAGTGTTCCCTGTTCTCCACAACCTTGCCAGCATGTTCTGTCATTTGAGATTTTGATCTTAGACATTCTGACAGGTATGAGATAGAATCTCAGAGTCATCTTGAGTTGCATTTCTCTGATTACGGATGTTGAGCATTTCTTCTAGTGTCTGTTGGCCATTAGAGATTCCTCTTTTGCTGCCAAATGGATGGAACTAGAAAAGCTCATCCCGAGTGAGCTAACCCAGACCCAGAAAGATGCACATGGCATATATTCACATATAACTGGATTTTAGTCATACAGTACAGGATAATTATCCTATAATCAACAGACTTACAGGAACAGGAACATATACTTTGTTACCTGCTAGTGGGACACTTTGCCCTAGTCGAGCTGCCGTGTAGCCCTCCAGTGCAAGAGGAAGTTTTTTGCCCTCATGTGACTGCTGAACTGAGGGGGGTTGATATGTAGGGCACCCCACACTGGAGGAGTAGGATAGGTGGGAGAAAGGGGCGAGGGTAGAAGGGTGGGACCAGGAAGGGTGGAGGGAGGGGACCGTGATGGAGATGTAACTTGAGGAAATAAATAAACATTAAAAAAAGAAAAAAGAAATAAAGGAAATTAAAAAAAAGAATACCAATAGTAGAACTTGGTTGGCAACTGATTCTATTCCTGCTCAGGAAATGGTTAACATGCATGAAGAGGGGCATCTTGAAAGCCAAGAGTCTTTTGTATTTCATTCTTCCATAGTCATGGGAAATAAATTAGCTCACTTGTTCTGTGGACAGAACATCCTGAGGATGAGGAAACTTACCACTGTTTCTGATTTTCTGTTTCATCATGGAAGTTGCTCACTCTGTTTCTTTGCCACTTTCAACTTAAGGTCCTTCCTCTTTGACTAGAATATTTCCCTTCACAAAGAAATATTGCATGAAGACATTTGAAATAGTCTGTAAAAATGCGAATGTTAACGATCAGGCTATTGAAGCAAACATTGCTTTCTACAGATAACAATTGGGATCCACACCGGAGAGGTGGTGACAGGTGTAATAGGGCAGAGGATGCCTCGGTATTGTCTCTTCGGAAATACTGTCAACCTCACAAGCAGAACAGAGACTACAGGAGAAAAGGGAAAGATAAATGTTTCTGAATATACATACAGGTGAGGAGGGGAATGCCATGCTATTTGCAGAGTAGTGTGTGGGTGAACAGTGCAGTTTTACTACCTTTAAACAGTTGTACCTCCAAGCCCCTCCTCTGCTGCTGGAATTACTTTTCATCTAAGTAGAGCATGCCACTCCCTGTTTCCATGGTAAACCATTTCACATGACAATGGAAGTTCCTGATAAGCACCATTACTAAAATCATATGTGCCTTAACTACAACTTTAGTGTTGGGTTCAGGCTATCTTAATTCTCTACACAACCTTGATCAACTTCCCACTCTACACCATCTCATATCTTAGGTGTCTCATGTCTCCAGAAAATTCAGATCCACAATTCCATTTGGAGCACAGAGGCCCAGTATCCATGAAGGGAAAGAAAGAACCAATGCAAGTTTGGTTCCTATCCAGGAAAAACACAGGCACAGAGGTATGGCTCATTAGAGTATTCCTTTTGTTTCTGAGAAAGATTATGAAGTGGGAAGTTCAAACAGAAACACCAGAAATGCACTCAGAATGAAAAGAATTTTTGCTTACAGAGAGGGACTCTTCAGTAAAATTGGCCATTGCTGCAGCCACTGATGAGCCAGTTAGAAAAAGATCTGTTTAAGAAGGTGCTGGAAGATCCTTGGCTTTTGCCTTGTAATGAATTAGGAACCAAAGCCTCAGATTGAGCAGAGATGGGGTGTGCTTCTTCCTCTGCAGTCCAGTTCAAACACAGCCCAAGTGCTGGGTCCTCAGAGATCCATGAGGCCTTTGTGGCCCCTGCTGCTCCCTCTGAGAACTCAGCAAATCTACTGACAGTCATATTTCCTGGTAGTTTTATCAGTCAGGAAGCTGACGATCCTCCTAAGGATGGCAGAAGTTCTTGTGAAGTGTTTGAGGGACTTTTGATGATCTGATCTCTTTTAAGTTTCTTCTGAAAAGATGTCTGATTTTGATTTTTTCAGAATCCAAACAACTCCTTAGAGAATATTTAGGTTCTCAAGTGCTGAGATTCCTTTCCAGCCACAACCCGTGTCAGGATTGCTCTGTCCAAGCCATCCCTGGCCTCTTCACAGGGGCTCAAATTAGAAGCATAAGTAGTCTTTGTTCCCTCTTTGATGCTTTTGCGCTTCAGAGGGTGTGAGAATGCTTTAACACATATCTTTTCCTGTGTGTACACATTCCCTAAAACTGTTTTCCTAGAATCTAACAAGTATTAAAAGGGACAGAATGCCAACTTTCAAATACTTACCCTCTTTCAGTTGTTTTTACTCTTCTAAATAATTTGCTTGTGAAGGTGGCATGCACATGGGCACCCTTCTGAAAGACCAGACTTCTGATGTCAGTTTTCTTAGCCAGAAGACCTTCAGAATGATTTCTTCTCAAACTGGCGTGAAGAAGGTTATAGAAGCTACAGCTGTAAATGCATATCCTACTATAAGAGATAAGAATATGTCTTTGGGCAGCACTGTAGGTTTCATTAAGAATGAAGGTCAATAATACATGTTTTTTTCCCACCCGTTTAAGGAAACAAACCAGGATGAAAACTGAATCTAAGATTGGGGGACAAAGAGAACAAGCCCTGAAGCACTTCTTCCCTGTGGATTCCCATTTCTACTGTCCATTTTAGTGAGCCAAGGCTTTTTCCTAGTTACACATATCTCACACTATCCATTCTTTAATGTTAGCTCAGCTTTTGGTTACTTTTACTATCTCAGTGTATTTTCTAAAGTTTGGTTTTTGATGTGGATGTTTTGAGCTTTCTTTTCCTTAAATTCTGCTTCAAGCATTTCCTAGACTGGTGATCTAACAGTAGTAGGCACCCAATATGTATTTGTTGAACCAGATAAACGAGACGAAATAGTGTCTGGCTATGTGTGTATACGTCATGGCTCAATAGATTTGTTTCATGCTCCATCTATATGTATATGTATATTTCAATGACTATACCATAAAACAAAGTTTATATCATGTTGGTGCATGTCATTCTATAAACCACTTTCTAAAGGAGTGAATCTAAGTTTTAGGAAAAATACAATTTATGTCTAGATTTCTGAAGTAAGAATTAATATGCCACCCAGAGAAAAGAGTGACTATTTTGAAGTATGTTAATCCCCTTCTGGTAATATAGGATATACATTTCTAATATTGCAAAATTTAGTTGCTCATTCAAATCTCATGCCAATTACAGTTTATTTGTCATCTAACATTCCCTGACTGAGTCCTGGTACTGAGTTTTGTTGAGTCCTGACAGCTGTGAGGGGGCCTGCATTGTTTCACACTGATTGGTTTCATTTGCTTGAGCAAGTGTTGGAGGTCAAACTGTACACAGGACCAAGGCTAGAAAGATACTGCTGTTAGAGTCGGCCTTGACAAATCTTCAGGCTTGAGCTTCCTTTATTAGCGTAGAAGAATGTCAATTTATCCAGGATATCATATTCAAAATATTCATAAAATTATTTTAATTCCCACTTAGAATGGACTGCTTCTCTGTTGGAATATTTGGCCTGTCATCCTTTAAATGCCTCTGATAATTTATTGATATCTATCTTTATAAAATATAGTGAAACTACTTTTGTGTAAAATTTTGTCTTTAAATTTAGTATTTCATATCATCACATCAATATATCTATAAATGTTACATGCTAATTGTGTAAGAGAATCTGCAATAAATTATTTTTTCCACTTGTCTACAGAGTTTTAAGTTCATAAAATAATATTGACGCCATTTGCAGCTCTTCTTAATCTCAAATTTAAAGGTGTTTTCAATCTGTGTTTGTGAGCTATCACTTCATTCTGATTTTTGTACTTTTATTATTTGTTTTCAGAGCTGGGTGCTGAAACCAGGACATGACATATACTTGGCAAACGCTGTGACAATGAGCTGTACCCACTATCCATCTGTGCTATACATTTTAAATTGTTCCTCTTATTAACAGTCTGTTTGTCTGTCTGTTTGCTTTTTGTGACAGGTTCCCACACTTTAGTCAGGCTGTCCTTGAACTTAGGCAGTCTTCCTGCTTTATTGTTGGAGTGATACACATGGGCCACTAAAGAATATTCTTTGGTACTAACAAAGAAACAGAAAAAGAGATTTAACAAAGAGAAATATGCAGACAAATGTGAAATGACCTGAAGTGAAAGAGCTCACAGTCTTCTTGGGGTGGAAGACGTGCACATAGATAATCAATGTATTTAATATTCATAACCATGAAAGGTGTTTAATATAAAGAAATCATACTAGATGACTAACTTGGAAAAAGAACGTTAAAGAAAATTGCAATTACATTGACACCTGCCTAATGCACAACATGAGGGTTCCTTCTGGCTTGTGTTGGCTTAGGAATTTGGGGCACCCTATATTTTGGATCTGATTATCTGCCCCAGATGCCTGAGCTGATGGCTTGGACTTGGTGCTGTTTAAGTAAAAGGCCCCAGTGCAAGAACATTAGGCCATGGAAGTAGGACCCTTGGCAACCATCGAGAGAGCCAATGCCCCATTGATTGGCGCTGACTTCTTTGCGCCCATACGGTGAGTGAAATCACTCCTTCGATGATGTGCTGCCTAGGCACGCGTGCAAACGCAATAAATCCATGGACTGAAACGCCCAGAATCATAATCCAAAGTAAAGGCTTTGCCCTCACCTTCCTAGACACCCTGTTACGTGAAGAGACCCTCTAACACGAGGTGTGTCAATAAAAGCCAAATATTTCTGCCGTTAAAGCCTTTACATGCAAAATCTTACAACTTGATTGTTCTGAAATGTCAAACAGGTACAATATGAAAAATTGCCCAGTCTTTCTTTAAATGACCTGCTTCTCACATTCTCCCTCTCTACCCCGCGCTCTCAAATTTCTTTCCTATCTAAACTCACTTTTTTCTAGTCGTTGTCAACATCCCTCAGGGGTCACTTTAGGCAGGCGTCATCTCTAGTGGCTACCTTTACAAGGTTGTGCCTGCTCTGTCTGGAAGCACATTATCTGTTTGCATATCTCTTTAGTTCACCGTAAATCTCTTACAGTCAAAATGCTTCCTCTTTTCCTACCTGTCACCTGAATCCACCACAAAATAAGCAGTTGATAAATACTTGTTGAGTGAAGGAACAGAGGGAGCAGTCTGTGCAGGGGGCAAAACCAGATTTTCAGGAAGTGTGGGAACTGTGTGAGATTGGGGGAACGAATGGGGTACAGAAAAGATGTTATTAAGCTATTATTAAACCGGTTCTTGAAGGAGGCCCTGCTGTCGTTGCTGTGGGCTGAGTTAACAGCAGAGAACTTGAGTGGGTGGTTTTAGGGAGGGGCTGTACTTTGTCATGGGCCCACACTAAAATGATGGGAGGGCAGAAGGCCAATCAAGAGCTCGAGGGTTATAACTCAAAGTTTGCAGTGAGATATGGGCCAAGGGGCATGGGGAGGAAAAGTAAGCATAAGGCTACCTGTCCAGTCAGTTCAGAGGTTACACAACTACTAAATAGGATAGAGGGTGCATACAGGGAATGAATTTGAGGGAAAGGTAATAAGAATATTAAACATGGGTAGTAGAGTGCCTATGGCTGCGTTTAAGAGAGTGATGGCTATTCTCTCCACGTGGCATGTAAAATAAAGCTGGGCCCCACATAGCTTCAGTTCCACACAGACTGGAGCAGCCCATGACTGTGACACTGTCACCTAATCTTTCTATGCCCTGGTTCTTCTATCGTTAAAAGTGGGAATATAAGAATCATTGCTGAAATTACTGGTTCATATGTTGCCACATGAAGAAGTCATAGAGTTAGAACATGGGTTTAACATTTTGAGCATATTAGAAACATAACCAAAGGCATGCAAGTTCACAAATATACATTGTGGATGCTAAACGGTGGACAACCTGTGTCATGAGGAAACAATAGGGTCAACAAGAACAGCCTGGAAAATGTTTGAATATTCAAACATATAAAATATTTTTTTTCAAAATTGAACTCAAGAATAAAAATAGCAATTTATCAGTGTGGATTCAAGAAACACTTTCATAAATATGTATAAATATGCATGTGTATTATATTTCCTAAATAATTATTTCATTTTGTTTGAATCTATGATTGTCCTACTAAATATGTGCTGTTTTGTCTTTAAAAGGGGAGAATAGTTTTGGGTTTTTTTTTTTTTTTTTTGCTTTTTGTTTTTTGCATGCTATGCCTCAGTGTGTTTCTTTATACGCCATCTGCAATAATGGCTTGTGAACCTCTAGAGGGCAGCAGAGAACGCTAGCTGACATCAAAACCATGGAGCATAAGGGGAGGACACAGTTGCTCTCAAAAGATCTCTCACCCTAGTAGCTAGGAACCAATAGTCACTTCCTTCGTGTGGCCTTGAATTCATTCCTCTCTCTCACAGATTCAAAAGAGTGCCACAAAACAGTCACGTTTCCTCATCATGAGATATCAAATCTGTTCTTAGATATCTTGTTTAGAAAATTTGACCAAGTATTTCCTAGTTATTTGTAGGGAGTTAATCTAATAAAATAAGTTAAATAACTCTCCTAGAATAAGCAACTTGTGATGGAAGCTGCACAACACTGTAGTAAGCAAAGTTCATCTACCTCCTGTTGAAAGCTGTCAAATATAAAGCAAGAAAATACTGCTATTTAAGGGTAGAACCATGGAGAGAGAAAGAGAGGAAGAAAGAGGCGTGAGGAAAGATGGGCAGAAGAAGAGAGGCACGAGGAAATGAGAAGAGAACAAAAGAGATAAGCAGGAAGGTTTTATCCTGCCAGGTACCTCTAGGTGTCAGCAGGTGATGATGTAAGCAATTAAAGACCCTGAAGGATCCCTGAGCTCAGAGGTCAGGCTAGTGCAAAAGCCTGTAGCCTTACAGTGAAGGTAACCCACACAGAAGAAAACAGTGATAGGGAAGATCCAGAGCCCAGTTACACTGAGGCCCTCTCCCCAGGGCCTTCACAACTGTTTTTGGAATCAGGTTTCTAATCTGTGAAAAGGGAAATCATCAACATACTGTAAACAGTTAAACCATGCTCTGCAGCTACAACAGTACTTTGGTAAAATGCCTGTGTGCTCCGGCTGCGAAGTTGGTCTGGACCTTGTAGGAATTAGATCTAAAAATTGGGCTGAAATAGTCCAGAAGGAGAGATTTGAAAAATATCTTGTAAGAAGTAAAGAAATCTAAGGCAAACTTGGTGTCTCCTTTGCTATCATTTTAATACAGGATTCTTCTGTCTGTGTCTTCCATCTCTGTTGAGGGGAAAAGATATTCCCTAAACTTAAAAAAAAAAAGGAAGGAAGCAGATGGGGGGCTGTGAGAGAGAAGAAGGTGGGAGGGTGGGGCCGGAGGCGGGAGAAGGGAGGGGATTGTGATTGATATGCAACTTGAAAAAATTAATAATAATAATAATGCACCGAGTTTGCAGATGTGCATTACCACACGACTTAATATGTGTTCTGAGCTTTCAGACTTCTACTGGCTCTCTTGTAATGTAACCAAGTACTCACTGAGTCATCTTTCCATGCTCTCCTTACCTATGTGTGCAGTAAGGATCACAATCGCCCACCCACAATTGCTTTAGATCATTGAAGGGAAGAGTCATAGGAAAGTAAAATGTTAATTTATAAAATTAACTCGTTAATAGTTTCCCTCTGTGATTGTCTACCTCACACTAACAAGCATCGATGGAATCACCCAGCCCCGTAAAGATAAAACATGTAAACACTCTGTACAAATGCATACCTGAGCTGGATTTGTGATGATGCAGTGTGCCATGTGTGAGTACAAATTACAGAACTGAGAGTCCTTCCACTTTCATCTCAGCATGTGCCAAGCCTAATACTGAGTGCTCTGTTCCCTTGGCAGTGTGGGAGTGCTGGGGCACACACAGTCGTCCATGATGAGTCTGTGTCCTAGATTCTGAGACAAGGAGAGAACAAGGTGAGAAGAAAATGCAAATCTGAGATAATGTATAAAATTTGTGTTCAGAATCTGACAAGAGACCTAACTTGCCTGTTTTTCTATTACATAAAATTTTAATAAATGTATACAATGTATCTTGGTCATGTTTTCCCATCCCTTCTCTCTAGCTTTCATATCACCTCAACATACCTCCTATCTTCCTCCAAACTTCATGTCTTTTTAAGTTTCATCTTAAATATATTATGAGTTTTTGCCTGAATGAATATATGTGCACCACTTGCTTGTTGGAAGTCCATGAATCAGACAAGAGTTTCTGGCCCCCCTGGACACCTGGAGTTACAGACAGATAGCTGTGGGTCTCCATGTGTGTGCTGAGAAGCAAGAGAAGCATTTTCTCATAACTATTTAGCCGTCTCTCCAAGTTACAATCATCACTATCATGATCATCATCATCATTATTATTATTATTATTATTATTATTATTATTTCACTTTACAGTCTACTAAAGTGTTAGCTTTGAGAGTTGCAATGAGTTTTTCAGAGTTTGATTTTATTTATTGCTTCAGGTTACATCTCCATCATAGTGTCCTCTTTTGACCCTTCCCAGTCCCGCCCTCCCACTCTCTACCCCCTAACCCTTCCATCCCACTCCTCTGGAGTGCAGTGTTCCTACATAACAGTCCCCCGCCCCAGTTCAGCAGTCATATGAGGGCCAAGAGCCTCCTCATACACTGGGGGCCTACAAGGCAGCACCACTAGGGCAGAGTGTCTCATTGACAGGAAAAAAAAAGTCTATGTTCCTGTTCCCTTTGGTGCATTGGTTGTAGTATAGTTATCCTGTACTATATAGCTAAAATCCAACTATAAGTGAATAGATGCCATGTGCCTCCTTCTAAGTCTGGGTTAGCTCACTCAGAATGAGCTTTTCTAGTTCCATCCATTTGGCTGCAAAATTGCATAATTTCCTTGTTTCTGATAGCTGAGTAGTATTTCATTGGGTAGAAAATGTACCATAGTTTTTTTTTTAAATACTTAATTTTTTTTCTTCAAGTTACATCTCAGTCACAAACCCCTCCCTATTCCCCCTTCCTATCCCGCCCTTCCACCCTCTTCCCCCCAGAAGTTTCCCCTTTCAGTCCAACAGATGGTTCCTTCTCTTATAACAGTAAATACTATACAAAACAACAGATATAAATATGCCACATTTATGAGAGTTAAATGGCCCAGTATACCTTCCCAATGTCCAGTTTATACATATTTGGCCCCTGACTTTAACATTCTACTATCTAACCATCTCCATGAGTTTAAAGGTCTATATCTGACTCAACATTCATACTAACTTGCAACACACTTTTAAGAGTACATACCATAGTTTTTTAATCGATTCTTCAGTTGAGGGACATCTGTGTTGTTTCCAGTTTCTAGCTATTACAAATATGGCTGCTATGAACATAGATGAGGAAACTTCCTTGTGATTCGGTGAGGAGTCATTTGGATGTACACACACACCTATGGTCACCTAATCTTTGACAAAGAAGCCAAAAACGCACAATGGAAAAAGGGCAGCATCTTCAACAAATGGTGCTGGTCCAACTGGATGTCCATTTGTAAAAGAATGAAATTAGACCCATAATTATCACCTTGTACAAAACTTAAGTCCAAGTGGATCAAAGACCTTAACATAAGCCTGGTCACACTAAATCTACTAGAAGAGAAAGTGGGAAAAACCCTTGAAATCATTGGCACAGGTGACAACTTCCTGAACAGAACACCAGCAGCTCATGACCTAAGACCAACAATCAATAAATGGGACCTCATGAAACTGAATAGCTTCTGCAAGGCAAAAGACACTGTCATTCGAACAAAATGACAGCTTACAGATTGGGAAAAAAATTTCACCAACCCCACAACTGACAAAAGGCTAATATCCAAAATTTACAAAGTACTCAAGAAATTAAATGCCAAGAAGCCAAATAATCCAATTAAAAAATGGGAACAGAGCTAAACAGAGAATTCACAAAGGAGGAATCCCTAATGGCTGAGAGACACCTGAAGAACTGCTCAACATCCTTAGTCATCAGAGAAATGCAACTCAAGAGGACTCTAAGATTCCATCTCATACCTGTCAGAATGGCTAAGATCAAAAGCTCAAATGACAGCACATGCTGGCGAGGGTGTGGAGAAAGGGGAACCCTCCTCCATTGCTGATGGGAATGCAGGCTTGTGCAACCACTATGGAGTTCACTCTGGCGATATCTTAGAAAACTGGAATAGCTCTTCCTCGGGACCCAGTCATATCACTTCTGGGTGCAATGTTATTTTAAGAGAAAGTGTATTCGTTGGTTTTGTTACATTGTAAGTATAAAGCAAAATTTAAGTAAGTGGATATCATGCCTTGATATAGCCCATAACAATTTCTTGTTCAAATATTTTTGAACATTTGAAGCTACCCATGGGAATGCTCTCATGGGAATTTTAAAATTCTAAAATCCCTAGTAATTATTCAAAAAAAGAGAAAGAAAACTGGATAAACACTTGAATGATGTATTTTATTAAACCCAGCACAATCAAAGCACTGTCATTCAACCCCTGGATCTAAGTTTTCCTCTATTTGGAGTTGCTTTGTGTCAAGGCTGGCCTTGAACTCAGAAATCTGCATGTTTCTGACTCCATTGTGTTGGGATTAAGGGTGTATACCTCTCAAGTGATCGGATTAATGGTGTGCACCATCACCACCCTGCTCATTGTAACTCTAGAACTTATAAGAGAACTAACTCTATAGTGATCCTCCTGTCTCTGCTGTTGTTAAAGGCATGGGCTAACACTGCCCTTCTCAAATATTTTATCTTAGCTCGAAATTACTTCAACTCTTAGAGGTTTAGAAAACCTGGTTGAACTGTAGTAACTCTTAACTTATTTACAGCATTTTAATCCTCTTAACTGCCTTTTTAATGCCAAACAATGGAAATATCTTTTATATATATGAAAAAACTCTTTTTAATATTTTTTTTATTTCTTCAATTACAATCCCCTCCCTATTCCAGTCCCACCCTTCCACTCTTTTCCCCCTCAACCCCCATCCTCTTTCCTGGTTTTTTTTTTTTTAGTTTAAGGTATTTCTTTATCCCCCCAACAGCTCTCCCTTTCAGTCCAACAAATGGTTCTTTTTCTTATAACTATAAATACGTTACAAAACAACAGAAATAAATAGGCCACAATTATGAGAGTTATATGGCTTAGCATACATTCCCAATATCCAATCCATATATATTTGGCACCTGACATTAACATTATACTATCTAACCATCTCCATGAGTTTAAAGTTCTATATCTAACTCAGCTTTCAGGCAAGTTAGTATGAAAAAAACTTTTAAGCTGATATCCACATGTGTGTGAGCTATGTGGGAACCTTCAGTCTAACATTCTAACCTGAAATTAAGATCATTTTCCTTTCATGCCAGTAAGACAAGTATGTCTTTTGTAAATTATATTTTGAAAATATTATATTTTATTTTATTGTATTTTTAAGCTTATTAACTCCTTTTTAAAAAATTAATTTGCTTTTTCAAGTTACTTCTAGAATATAGTTTCCTCCCTCCTCTCCTGGCCCCTCTCTCCTTCTATTCTTCCCTCCCTCCTTCTCTCCCTCCCAACCTTCCTCATTATTCCTCTACTTGGTACTCTCCTCCTCAGATGAGGTGGACTCTAACATATCATACTCCCTTAGTTCTTCAGTCATGTGAGGGCCAAGAGCTTCCACTTGTAGTGGGGCTTGATATGGCACACCATCTAGGGTAAGGTGTTCCATTAACGAACGTGCAGCAGATTTCATGACTCACTGCTGGGTGAAGTTTTTCCTAAGATGTGCTAGGTTCCTATCTCTTTGGGTCTGTGGTGTGTTTGGGTCTGTATAATGGTGTAACACCTTTAAAATTCTCAGCTAGAGAAGCTGTTTTCCAGAGGCAGCCACAGTTATACCTCTTATTGGGAGTTTAACTTGGTGGTGTAAGAATCACCAGGTTGTACTAGTTTTGAAGGCATGAAGGTGTCACAGAGAGCAGCAGAGGCTTGGCACTGGGAGTCCAGGAGAGACCATTAGTGAAGGTGCAGCCCTGCAGGAGTTGAAGGCCTAGTATTGAAGGGGTTATGCAGAGAAGTTGAGACTTGGGATCAAGAAGAAAGCCTATGAGAGGATATTGGTGAAAGTGCAGACAAATTGCAGCAGAAGACCCCAGCATTTAAGAGATTCCAGTCCCATTGGATGACCCCCAAGAACAGCAACAGTCTTAGAATGGAACCTGCCTAAGCATAGAAGAGAAGCTATGTATACTACAGGGGACAGAGCCAGAGAAGTGACCCAAGCCCTTTGAAGGATCCCAGGAAACCATGAGTGAATCTCAGGTAATCAGATGTCGAGTTATTTGCACTTCTGGAGTAATAATCTGTTTAATTGGTCACATATAAATCCTCATTATTTTACTCATAAGGAAACTGGAGTGCATGAACTTTGGTAGATGTACCAAGGTCAAAAAGAAAGTAAGTGTTTAAAAACAGTGTGTATTCAATCAGTTGGAGGCTGGAACCCAGGCTCCCACCCAGTGTTCCAAAACCCCACAAGTCAGAAATGTCAGCAGTATCTTCTAGTTGTGGCAAAATCAACTGATTATAAAGGTAATGGGTCTCTATTAAGGCGAGCAGAGATTTTTAAACAAATATGGCAGATAGATTTTCCCTAGGTTGCCAGTGCTGCCTCCTCTGACACCACCAACTTCTCCTTCTTCTTCTCCCTTTTATCTTCCTCCTCCTTTTTTTCTTTCCTCCCTTCCTTCCATCCTTTCTTCTTCTGCTTCCTCCCCTTCCTCTCTTCCTCCTCCTCTTGTCCTCTTTTCTTCCTCTCCTCTCCTTTTTGCTTAAGGTTTTTTTGTTTTTTTTAGTTCATGTTCCACTACGGGGATGAAATGAAATCATGGGATTAAGAGTGTAAAACACAGGGATTTATTGCATCCACAGTCAGGAAACAGAGGGATGTGAGTGCTGCTGTTTTGTTTTCTGTTTTTATTTTTTAAAGTGTCTTTCATTTATCCCTTGACAATTCATACATGCACAGTGTATATTAATCATATCTACCCCTTTTCCCATCTCTCTCTCTCCTATACCACCTCAAACTTGTCCCCTCCAACATTCATGTCCTCTTTTTTATTTATTTTGTTGTAACCCACTGAGCTCAGGCAGTACTGCCTGATGGGATGCTGACGGATCTTACTGATTTGGCCTTGTATAGTTCTTGTGAAAGTAACCCTAACAACAGTGAGTTCATAACTGGAATGACTTTGTCACGTGCTGAAGACAGCCTTTCATGGAGTTCCTTCCTACCCTCTGACACTTACAGTCTGGTCCCTTGCTCACAATGTCCTCTGAGCCTTGCAGAGTGACAGAGTTGAAACAGATGTCACATTTAGTGCTGAGCTACCAACAGTTAGTTATGCTCAGCACTTTGATAAGAGCTATAAGTCTCAGTGTTGTTTCTACAGCAAAAGAGGCTCTTCTGGCCAAGATTGAAAGTGTCTCTAACCCATGGGCATAAACATCGTGTTAAGAACAATATGCATACACAATTCCATGAATGTAATTCTGAAGGAAATAATCCAAGAAACTTTGGTTAACTTAAAACTGAGGAGTGGGGTCCCATTTATTGGTTGTTGGTCTTAGATCCTGAGCTGTTGGTGTTCTGTTCAGAAAGCTGTCACTTGTGCTGATGAGTTCAAGGGTTTTGCCCACTTTCTTTTCTAAGAGATTTAGTATGTCTGGCCTTATATTAAGGTCTTTGATCCACTTGGACTTAAGTTTTGTGCAAGGTGATAAGTATGGGTCTAATTTCATTCTTTTACATGTGGACATCCAGTTGGACCAGCACCATTTGTTGAAGATGCTGTCCTTTTTCCATTGTATGGTTTTGGCTTCTTTTTCAAAAATTAAGTGCACATAGGTGTGTAGGTTCATTTCTAGGTCTTCAATTTGATTCCATTGATCCACTGGTCTGTTTCTATACCAATACCATGCTGTTTTTATTACTATTGCTCTTAGTACATATTGAAATCTGCTGTAAGGCAAAAGATACTGTCATTCGAACAAAATGGTAACCTACAGATTGGGAAAAAATCTTCACTAACCCCACATTTGACAGAGGGCTAATATCCAAAATTTACAAAGAACTCAGGAAATTAAATGCCAAGAAACCAAATAATCCAATCAAAAAATGGGAACAGAGCTAAACAGAGAATTCACAAAGGAGGAATCCCTAATGGCTGCAAGACACTTGAAGAAATGCTCAGCATCCTTAATCATCAGAGAAATGATGACTCTGAGATTCCATCTCACACTTGTCAGAATGACTAAGATAAATTCTCAAATGACAGCAGGTGCTGGTGAGGTTGTGGAGAAAGGGAAACATTAGTCTGGCGATATCTTAGAAAACTTGGCATAGCTCTACCTCAAGACTCAGCCATACTACTTCTGGGTATACAACCAAATTATTTCTCACCAAATCACAAGGACATTTCCTCATCTATTTTCATACCAGCCTTATTTGTAATAGCTAGAACCTGGAAACCCAGATGTCCCTCAACTGAGGAATGGATAAAACGAAAAACCAAAAACCAAAAACCAAAAAAACAAAAAACTGTGGTATATCTATACAACGGAATACTACTCAGCCTTCAGGAACAATGAAGTCATGCAATTTGCAGCCAAATGGGTGGAACTAGAGAAGCTCATCCTGAGTGAGCTAACCCAGATTCAGAAGGATGCACATGGCATCTATTCACTTATAGTCAGATTTTAGCTATATAGTGCAGGATAACTATACTGCAACCAATGCACCAAAGAGAACATGAACATAGACTTTTTTTTTTCCTGTCAATTAGACACTTCTCCCTGGTGGTACTGCCTTGTAGGCCCCCAGTGTATGAGGAGGCTCTTGGCCTTCATATGACTGCTGAACTGGGGCAGGGAACTGTTATCTAGGGACACTGCACTCCAGAGGAGTGGGATGGAAGGGATGGGGGGTAGAGGGTCAGAGGGTGGGACTGGTAGGGGTGGAAAGAGGACACTGTGATGGAGATGTAACCTGAAGTAATAAATATTTTTTTAAAAACTGGGGAGTGAATATATATGGCTGTTCATTTCACTTCTTTTCTTTTCATTATTCTTTGAAGTTTACAGTTTTTGGAAACATTTAATACTCAAAAGAGAAAGTAGAGATTGCATGCATATACTGTTCTATGTTAATTTTTGCATAGAATGCATTCAAATAGTTCAATTTATTGATTCATTGTAGTTTTAAAAGTAATGTTTCCTATTGCTCAAGAGTCTTACATTTAGATGTAAATGATTTAAATTGTGATTAAAAAAGTGTGGGACATTTATCAGAGAATGTATACCTTCAAAAATCAGAGAAATTTAAGTATTTTCATGAAAAAGAAATTATTCTGAAAACAAAAGAAATGGATTAAATATTGTAGTGTATAGTGCCTTGGCAAACTAGCCTGCATAAATATATTTAAGAAATAGCTACAACTGGTGCTTAATGTATGATGTCATTAGCTAATAAGACATCATAAGACAATAATGTCTAATGTGTCATCTTTTTTTTCTTCCAACTTCTGAGCAGAAAATATTCAGCATTTACATTGAATGTCTTCCTCCCCACTCCAGTTTTGTGTCAACTCATCCCAGCGGGAAAAGGCAAGGAATGTTCTGCATTCTAGCTGGGATTATGCGGGATCTACAGATTGAGTCCCTTTGCAGCATACCCCCCCCCAAAAAAAAATGGAAAAGGTCATTTTCTTCAGTGTTCCTTATTATTCATCTTGCTTTGCTATCATACAAGTTCCTCTTGGACTAACTCAGATTAGTTAACACACATGACTTCTGCCAAGAAGGTCACCTACAGATTGAGGATGTTATATGGCCTATCCCTTCCTGATAAGAGATTATATAAGAAGCTTAATTTTTTCTTCACATTCACTTCTGTGTGGGTCAAAACTGCATCACTTGAGGGTGGTTCCTTGCTGTAATCATTCACTAGGGTTCCTCATACCAGAGATTTCACAATGTCCTGGGAGGTTATTCAACTTTTCTCTAGGTAACATTTAAAACTTTTATTTTCAAAATACAAATATTTTATTCCCTCACCACAAACTCCAGAACATATATCACTCATACATTTAAATGGTGGGAACTGCCTGGGTGTGGGGCACCAGTGTAAACAGTTGGTGATCAATATTCTTTCCAAGCAGTGTCTTTTCTGTCAGAATGTGTTAGTTGTCAGAATGTTACTGTCTTATCTACTTGAGCAAAATAGAGTGAAGATGCTACATGGCCAGGAAGAAAATGTAACCCAAAAATACGATACAGAAAGAATCAGGAATTGGACTGATTTTGTTTGTGTTGTAGACTCAACTCAGGTCCTCATACAATGCTAAGCACAAACTGAGTGTACCCTTCACCCTGGAGTTTGAGTTTAGCAATTCACCATTGAATAAACAGTGAGTCTGAAAGTAGTTGATTGCCTAAAACATAATCAAGGGAACTGTTGAATTTCTGTCTAGATTAAATAAGTACATATAAATTGTTGAAAAGAAATGGAAAAATGCTATTTAGTCCTTCTATACCACAGATTCAGTTCCATTTTCAATTACATTTATTTTATAAATCCACCTGTACATAAATACAGATTCCTGCCTCCCCCACCCCAAGTCAGTTACAACAAAAGTATTTAGATGAAAGAAGAAAAATCTTGTGGTTCACCAAAAATAAAAATTTGGAGAAAGTTTATAAAGCAAGAATCATATTTCCTAAATGAACGATTGCTCTGATTATCTGTTGCTATGGTAAAATACCCCCAGAAAAAGCAGCTAAAGGAACAAGGGTTTATTTGACTTACAACTCCAGATTACAGTCCACTCCTGAGTGGCAGTCAAAGCAAGAACTTAAAGAATCAAATTCACAGTCAGGAGCAGAGAGAGGGAAAGTGACTGGGCCCTTGTTTGTCTGCTTGCTGACTTGAGTAGCAGCCTTTACTCATTTATGGTTTAGGGCCCACTGAGTCCACTGACAAAGGAGGCAACCCCCACAGTTATGCCTATGACCCAGTCCAAACTGTGGAATTCTTCAACTGAGGTTCAACCTTCCTAATGCTGAGGACCTTTAATACAGTTCCCCATGCTGTGATTCCACAACCATAAAATTATTTGCACTGCTACTTTGTGACTGTAATTTTGTTGCCCTCATGAATCATATTGTAAATATCTGTGTTTTCCAATGGTCCTTAGGTGACTCTTGTGAAAGGGTCATTCGACTTTCAAAGGGTTGAGAATTGTTGCTCTATTCTCAGGTGATTGTAGGTTGTGGCAGGTTGACATTTAAAATAACAATCACAACTATATACAAGCATTAGGTGTTATTAACATACTTAGTTATTCATTTTTGCAGAAAGGTAAAAAATGCCTACCATTCAGTGGTTACTATTTAAGTGCTGAGACTACAATAGAGAAATAATTAGACAATACAAAAAGTATTAAACAATGTAGAGAGGGGTGTATACAGAAATAGGATCTTCAATTGTTTTATTAGACTTTCTAAACCATGACTTAAAAGTCCCATAACAAATGAGCCATTATAATTACATGTATTATGAAAAGAAAAACCAACACTTTTATTCTAACAGAGTATTAACATTCTTTTATACTACTTGAGGTGGAGAAGTTGGCTGGATCATTTCAAGTGTTTTCAGCAAAAAGAAGATGAATATCCAGTAGAGATTGGTGAATACATATTCAATAATTTCTATAATTGTAATCAAGCTAGCTCCACAAAATAGGCCCAGCTGACCGCCAACATCTGCTGTAATAAAAATCCAGAAAGAAATTACATTTTTATAAAAGAAAAAGTAAACATATTATGGCATACATTATTTGAATCCAGTAGGTTGGTCAAAACTGATATATGAAGATACATTAATTATTTTATCTTAAAATTTAATATAAATAATAAAGTAATACAAACCAGGGATACTGACAGTAATATTTACTCAAATCATCTCCAAAAGAAGAAGGTATAAAACTCTGCTTCCAAAAAGTTAATTTAGACTTTGGAAGGTTAGAATTTTAAGCAAAAATTTTAAATACAATGTAATGTATACTCATGAAATACAAAGCAGAACTGGGACTTGGTACCAAATGGCCTTGCCAGATTATGCTATTTTCCAAGAAGATAATTTCTATAAAAACTGCCATACTAGTGTCCTAATTATATTTTGCCTCAAACATTTATAGTGATCCATATAACCAAATTTTATTTAAAACACAGCATTTTAAGACGTGCTTTCAACCTACATTGATATACATAACATTTACCTGAACCATTTGTGTTTCTAAGGCACAGGGTGCATTCTTGTTTTTGGTCTTCATCATGATTATTTCTAAAACCTTTCTGCTTTTCTAAATTTCCCAGAACAACTTTGAAAAATAACTTCCAATTCTCTCCATGCACAAAACCCTACCAATCACCTTTTGTGGCCCTCCCCCCAATATTCCTGCTCTAGTACAGCCTTATAAGGAATAAAGGAATATTGCTTTATTAATAGTCTTCCTGGACTCATCTTTAGGAAAATGATATTTGTTGAATATGCTAAAGAAGAGTGTGTGGGTTTTTTGTTTGTTTGTTTGGTGTGTGTTTTTGTTTTGTTTTATTTGGTTGGTTTTTTGGTCAGAGCTTTGAAGAATTTGGATACATCCTTACTATTCCCACTCTCAGCAGCTTGGTCTGACTAGCCTTCAGCCCAGATCTAGTGTTCGCCTCTGACACCCACGTGGCTTCCTCGTGTGTAACTGGATCTAGGAAATCAGTACTTTCTTAAAGACCCGTGTTGCAACAGCAGAAGCACAGTGGCTGTAAAGGAAATGGATAATATTGCTTGCTTAGGAACTTTTTTACCCCTCCCTGGGGTGAAGTCCTCTGTGGGTGTCTGAGGTTTGAACTTCCTGAACTACTGTACAATAGTCGCATGGTGATGGGCAGCTTGACGGGAAAACACCTGTGAGTGAACCGCTGAGACCCATATCAGTGGCTGCTTTGGTAAGATCCTGTGTGCTGGAGTCACAGTGACTGGAGTTTACTGGGGAGTACCTGGGAAGTATAAACACTGTCAGGAGATAAGGGTATTGATTCTTCTTCGTCCACTGACAACCTAAATCCCAGAATAGGAAAGCAGTCTGATGGAAAATGAGAGTTGAGGAAGGGGTCAATACACTTACCAAGTAACTCAGGCACACTCACTGCCTTTTGTTGCTGTGTTATCTTATAGTTTAAGTCACTATAGTTGATTTCAATGTTCACAAGATTCTCCCTAGGGACAAAAACAGAATGAACATAGCTCATAGCTGTCACCACTACTTTTAATCCCCATTTTAGATTCAGGAAGCATTTAACACTGCATTAGATCTGCATGTTTCAGCTCAGGATTAATTCTGCTAGTATTATCTGGAAGGCACTCTTGCCATGGTGATATTTAGGAAAGAAAGAAAAGGGAAAGAAAAAAAGAAAGACCTCCCAAGACCATATACACTTTCTATGCCTCATTCTTGAGAAACTGAAGAAAGACAGTAAATGTAAGATAGTTACATCAGATAATTAGATGTAATCATGACTCGATATGTTTACAAACTTTCAGATTATAATTTTAATTCTATTCTTGACGTTTCCATAGTTGCTCAGATGATCACGAAGAAGTAATACTGTTTCCTTGTCCAAGGCCAGTATAATGGAGCTACAGGTTTTAGTGAGAAATTAAATATGAGCCAGAGTGGAAGCTGTGCTGCTAATAAATGCAATTTTCCATTTGTTGTTGATATGCCTGAGCAAAGACTTTATTTTCTTAGTGTCCTCTATAGATCTTCACATGTTTCCAGAGTGGTTCAATAGCATTTTAAAACCATGACTCTTTATACAGTTGGGGGCCTCAATTCTTTCTTCTCTCTACCTAGACCTCTACCTTGAATTCCAATCACATGTTTAATTGACTTTTGATAATTCTACTTGCCTGTCTAATAACTTAATGCATTTCAACACATTGCAAGTCAAACTCTTGCTATTTCCCATTTGGCGGCCCTAACCAGTCTAACAGGAAATCCTGTTTGTGGAACTATCAACATCTGGATGGAGTCCCAGTCCTTCATAGCCTACTCTTCCCACTGTCTAAGACATCATAATCTCATGAGGAATTGTGTGATGGATGTCTGACTGCAGATTGTGCTTTCGGTTTGAGGTAGCCCACCCACCTCAGCAAATACCCTCTGTTCTTCATGCAATAGCCAATAATTCCTCAAGCTACTACCTAGGACGCTGGGGCTCATGCCCTTGACACTCCCAGGCCACTCTTAGTGAAACGTCTACATGGACTTCTGAGACCCATGGCTGAAGAGATTTTTCATTTCTGCTCAAGGTCATTCCCACTCACAGACCACAAACCTAAATGCAAGTCTTTTCCCTTCTGGCTTCTCTAGATGATGTTTCATCTATCTTTTCTTTTACAGCATATAACACCACTTTATACAATTTACATACTTGTCATCCTTTCCACCATGGTGAAAATAAGGCATGGCTTTTAAGTTTTATCCAAGGAGGAATTCCCATGCTGATCACAGATATTTAATTCAAACACCTAATGCTTGCTCTTCATATATGTGTTAAAAATGAAACAACTTAAAGATGAAACCAATAAACAAATGGCTGAATATTAACCTGTCTGTGCTATAAACCGAAGCTGAAAACAGTTACCACATGATTTTCAGATGGCAATAAGAATTTTAATGAACAATGGGCCCGATTAGCAATGTTTCCTGAAATAACACAACATTCTCTAACATATCTAAGGAACATGACTGTAAAGCACTTTCCATATTGTTTGGAGTGTAGAGGATCAATACTCTAATATACTTAATTCAAAATGCACTGTTAATATGTGTAGTTAATTTCTGTTAATCTAATGCTAGGTAACAGGAAAATGTACAATGTTTAGACAGATCAACAGTGGAAGTTGTAATATTTACAAGTGATAAAACAATTATCAAAATGAAACAAATAACAAGGTTGTCATGGGAATTCAGAAATTATAGTAACATTCTCATCTTTGTATTCTCTGTTGTGCTCTTAATTTGCATGCACATTGATAATATTGTTTAACTTTCCAAGTTAAACATTAATGATCATTGACAGAGACTATCCATCTGTGTTTTCGGGAGATGATAAATTCCTCTTCCACAAAAATATTGTGATGTTTATGCAAGTTTGTTCTCTCAGATGACTCATGCAGCTCCATGGGTTCCTGTGATTGAATCTCAAAATAATAATGAAATCGTTGTGCTAAGTCCAAGAACACTTGCTTGTGTTAGGAAAAAGCATCGCTACAACAAAATCGGTTTTAGTAAAGAAAACTGATCATGTGTCTATAGTACTGACATCCAAGGGCTTGGGCATTAGTATGACATTAGAGGGGATGCTCTGATTTTTCATAAAGCATACCATTTTTCACTACTTTTATTTCAAAAACTGTCCAATAGAACAATTTAAAACACCCACTTTTATAACCAATATGCTTTGATTAAACTCTGCCACAAGTGAAACTCTGCCACTCCTTGCTTTGCTGTGGCTCACTTCAGGTTAGGTTAAATTGGCCTTCATCTACACAACAGTGCTCAATGATGGCTGCATGGAGCACGGGGACAGCCACAGTCTGTGGACGGTTTCTGCTCCAGGAAGAGAGATGGGCAGTGTGTGCCTCGTGATTAGCTGAGAGGTTGCTTCTTTTTGCATCCTGTTGCTAACATTCCATGGATGCGCTCTGGAATTTGTTTTCTGACACTGCAGCAGAACCCTTCTAACACCTAGCTAGCTGGATCTAAGTATCTGACAAGCCCTGTGCTCTGCCACCTGCTTTGTCACCCTGGTCATAGCCTCTACTTGTCATAACCACACAGGGTCACTAACTCTTAATTAAGATAGGATTATTAGTAGTTATCAGTGGAATAGAAAAGGAATTAGAGGATGTTGTGAATTCGTGTGGATTGTATTTCTGATTTACTAATATGTCTCCAGTACTTTACCTACATACCTCACAAATAAAATAATTCTGAACTCAGGAGACCTAGAAAAGTCTCTTCTATATAGTTCTTAAAGATGTTAGCATAACACTACTCAAAACAGCTTTCCATATTAAAAACGAACACAGAGCTCTGTATTAGAGGCAGCAATTTAAGAAAGATATAACTGTGATTCTTTCATCTACTATGTGTTAAAATTCATTACTCAGAAGGCCTGTCATGTTGAAAATGCTTTTGAAAAAATTCCTGATTTGTGGAGATTATTTTATTGTCTATGAATATACACAAGGATTTTTTAAAAAGCTGTATTAAAACAAATCCTAGAGTAAACTGAATCAAAACATACTTTCAGTTGGGTACTTGGCCATTCAAATATAGTGAACTTTAAAAATCAGTTAATTATGTATTTATTTTAATAGTTTTGAGTACTAATGCCAACATACGATTACTGTTGTTTCAGACCCTAAGTCTATAAACATAAATGAATCAAACAAGCAAACAAACAAACAAACAAAATACTAGCTGCCTGAGCTTTGGTTGAAAAATGCCTGGTGGTAAAACATCAGGAAATAACTGGCTCTGAAGCCCTGGCAAGGGGGTTCCCTGGAGTGGAGAAGAAAGCTTATTACAGGCTTGGTACTGTGACCCCCTGTGAAATAGATGTATCGGAGCTTCTGATTTAAATCTCTTTTTCCAGTCTCTTTTAAAAATATCGCTCAGTACTTCAAAAGAGACCTGTGCTTTGGTTTTTTTTTTCTTTATTTTTTTATTTCTCCAAGTTACATCTCAATCGCAGTCCCCTCCCTATTCCCCCTCCAGTCCCACCCTCCCACCATCAACCCCCCATCCTCTTCCCTTTTTTTTTTTTCTTTTAAGTTTAAGGTATATCTTATTTCCCCCTACAATTTCCCCTTTCAGTTCAACAAATGGCTCTTTCTCTTATAATAATAAATAAATACAGTACAACAGAGGTAATTAGGCCACAGTTATGAGAGTTATATGGCTTAACGTACATTCCCAATGACAAGTCCATATGTATTTGGTACCTGACTTTAACATTCTACTATCTAACCATCTCCATGAGTTTAAAGGTCTATATCTGACTCAACATTCATACTAACTTGCAACACAATTTTAAAAGTATCTTCTTAGATCTATAACACTCTCTTGACTCCTAAACAACTCAAAATTAAATTATGAGACTCTAGCTATCTGTTCTTCAACCACCTCAGAGACCTGAGAGGGATAAATATATCTCATTTTATAGGAAGAACAGGGCCTGCAGCTTCCCAAACTAAGAAATGACATACCAGTGCTTTTGGAGCACTATCTTTGTTTCCTGGTACTTAGCCAGAGGCAAGCAGGGCCTACCAGGTTGGCCTCTCTGAGGATAACAACCTGTGTGCTAACATATAATAGTTACATTCAAAGATACCCAGTTAGCACCCTGCATCCATGAAGAGAGTGCATGCTTAACGATCTACCCTGCTAGGAAATGGTACATCGAAAAAAAAAAAAAGGAGGGTCAGGGCTTCTTTTCTTATTATCAGTAATTCTGAAGGCTTGATTTTTTTTCCCCCTCAGTAGAATCAATCATCTACATAAGTAGAAAAATTGGGGCAAGAATCAGATGCTGGCAATTGTCTGTTTTTCTTTATGTGTGAATTATTAATATAGAGTCAGGGAGGCACAACATGGATGCCAGTCAGCATTCATCGGCGGTCAAGCCTAGGCAGTTTTGCTTTGTAACAATAACAAATGAACTTGTTGTAGGTTCTTTTGGAGAACAGAGCATTTGAAGTCCTTGTTGAGGGCAGCTATCCAATACTTAGCTTTGTTACTACACAGTAGTTCCAGGGCCTATCTATTCACTATTTTTTTCTGACTGAGTAGTATTGCAGATAAGCGTGGGCTTTTCATGTTCTCTGTCCTTGCCAGTCTTATAAGTTTGCTACTAAAATAGAGCAAAGGATGTTTTTGAAAAGGAGATATGTTTTGATTTCTCCCTCAAAAAGAAACGTAGATTTCATCACAACTTTTGATTTATAATTTGCAAGGAGCAACATGGTTTGGCAAAGAGGAAACTAATTTGGCATTTAGTATTGGAGTTAGAATCCCATGTCATTGAGACTTGGTGGACATAGATGAAAGTTCCATCCTTCTCATTGACTGCCTTGGTAGTCAGTTATTTAAAATTCAGTAGAGTTCAATTCACTCTGGTAAAATGAAAATAATTTCCTTTTCACCTATTATGTATAGTTATTAGGAGAGTTAAGGCACAGCGTGCGCTGGTAAAGGCTAGTCATATTTTAAGCATTAGCTAATGTTAGGTAGCACTTTTATTTTTCCAGTCAGGTCAGTGAAGGAATAACCATGAGACAGTGACTTCAGTCAACATCATATGAGTTTGTTAAAAACTGAAGTAAGGAGCAAACAGATGTGATCCTATCTGGTTTTAAATTCCTAACATTTTCTTTATTAGCTTAATGACATCTGCATTGCTTTCCTTGGTTGACCACCACATCATTTCCTGAGACTTCAAGTGCTCAGTAAAGAAAAAAAAATAAATGTTAATCATGAATAATATAAGCCTAACTAGATTACCTGATATATTCTTGGCTTTGATTCAGTTTCTTAGCGAGGAATTTTGTTCCTTTTTGACTTGGGAAAGTAGAATAAGAAACAGTAGCTGGATATTCTGTTTCTTCACACGACACAGGGCAGCTGGAGTTGTATGTTCCCATTGTGCATAGTCCCTTATGCTCAATGTGATCTGGAATGGAAGCCAGAACAGCACACTGAGAGAAGATTTCCACAACAGGAGAATAAAATTCACTATTCCCTCTTTCTGAATTTCAAAAGTAGTTAAGTATACCTATCATCTTAGTAAAGCATGTTTATATTTTACTGTTAGTACAGCCAACAGGACAGAATATAAAACAGTTATAATCTTTAATCTACTGAATCTCTGGGACTATATTTTCATTAGGAATGAGAAATTCCAAGAACTTCCTAGACTATTTCTATTTAAGATCAACTGTTTGGACAGAACAGGATGGAGAGTGATGTGGGCCATATCTCTTTGAGAGGAACCCACAGATATAACTCTGAAAGTCAGTGGCTTAAACTACCCTTATCTTTAGTCTTATCCTAGGTTGATTTGAAGTACTCTTTATGTGTAAGGTTTCTTGTTCCCATGTCACCTTCACATTCCTACAGCCACATACACATGATCCAACACACTCATGCATGTGTGCTCTCTGACACACTCATACACTCATATACACTAACCTCTACACACATACATCCCCACACTCACATTCGAATACTCTGACACATTCTTATGTTCACAACACTGTACTCAAACATTCATGTACACAGCTTTGTGATCCCACAGCAGTCCCCATACTACTGCATGTATGATTTCCTTTCCCAGGCTCTCTCTCTAGCATTCATCAGAAATAGGAAATCAGAAATTCGGCAGCATAATTTTGATTCTTTAATTTTCAATATGGCATTTGAATATTTGGGCTGGAAACTAATGAAAAGTATAAATTCTACTTCATAAACAGACCTTGAAATATTTTGTAACCATTTAGAAGAAAATGTTAATGCTACTGCTGCCATCTAAACATACTTCTACAATGGGTTATAGAAAAGACTTTCATACAAGAGTAGATGGTTAGTTTTGCCAACTTAACAAAATCTAGAAACATCTGGGAAAGGAATTTTAGTTAGGGATTATCTAGATAATGTTGGCTGTGGGCATTTCTATGGTACATTATTTATTGTTTCTATTAATTGAGGTGGAAATATCTGCTAACTGTGAGTAGAAACATTTGAGATAGTATTTCCCAACCTGTGGGTCGCGACCCTTCTGGGATCGAATGACCCTTTCACAGAGGTCACCTAAGACCATCAGAAAACATAGATGTTTACACTGTGAATCATAACAGTAGCAAAATGACAGTTGCGAAGTAGCAACATAAATAATTTTATGGTTTGGGCTCACCACAACATGAGGAACTATATTAAAGGGTCACAACACTAGGAAGGCTGATGACCACTGATTTAAGGGATGTTTAACTGCATGAGTAGAGGGAATAACATGAGAAAAAGTGTGCATTCATCAATTCACTCTCCCCTGCTCTTAACTGTGGCTGTAATATGTGAGAGGACAAGCGGTTCCTACTTCCTACCACCTTGATCTCCTCAAAGTGATGATGAACAGGATATAAGTTGGGATTGTGACTTAAAGTGAGTGCTTTCTACTCAGGTTGTTTAAATAGGCTGTTATGTCCCAAGAGCAGAAACAAAAATAAGACAAAGACACACAATATATTACATCTTAAGAAGGCAATTAATGACTTACAACATAAATATGAAGTTGTGTGTGTGGATCAAATTATACAATAATAGAACGTAATATTGGGGTCGAGAAAATATTTAGGAGAAATAAATCTGTTCAAGTCTTCAGTGTAAGTTGTCAGTGCCTAAGACATAAGTGTTTATGATTTCATTTACACACAAATGTTATATGTGACACACATATATATATATTTAAATGAAAGAATGGTTCTTAGAAATATAAATGCTTTTCAAACTAATAAACTTTTACTGAATTTTACGTGATTCTTTTTCTAATTTGGAATATTTGATCTAGTCGTAAAAATGTTTTAGTAGTGCAATATAAATCAAGGGTATTTTGATAACATGGAGAACAGATGATATAAACAGCACAAAGATTTGTAAATAGACCCCTGAGCTCTTGTTGCTGCTTTGCTGTTATGTGCCTTTAGCTTAGAGACATCCTGTAGGTGAGAAAGTTTCCCTTAACTATTTATATGTGTAGTGAGTGTTTAGGGGTTTCTCCGAATTTTTTTTTATTTCTAGTATATCTGTAGTGCTATTTCATGTTTTGTAAGTAAATGATTTTAATATATGCTTTGAAAGAAAAAGAAACAATCAAGCCACTTACCAAGGATGGGAGATACACAGTTGTAGTATTTTAGTAGATCACACTCCACACCATTTCCTTAAAAAAGGTTAAATGTAACATATAAAGGGGTTTCTTGAAATAAATTCCTCTCATTAGAAAAACAATAGAGCTTTGAATGTACACCTGTCTGAAGAGGTAATTCGGAGAATTGATTCTGGGCATTGTTATTTGAGTTCTTTGGAGTCTTTATTTTTGAGGATCCAGTTGACTGAATTCAGAACCTCACACATGCTAAGCACACCTCCAGTTCTTAGACACCTGCAGCACTGAGATCTATATAGGCCCCAGACTTTTGATAAAATTAGCAACATAAATTAAAAGAATATTTCTTTTCTATATCTTCTTTCTATCCATTTTTCATATGGACATTTATCTTTGGAATATAAACATGTAAACATGTCAGAATCTAAATTCAAGGAAATGATCTGTTGGGAACACTGATTTTGATTCTTTTTGCTTGTTGTCTCAAATCAAGTCATTATGTTTTTGAATGTTTTGGATTTTAATTTTACAGTTGGTGCCTCAATTTTTTTAGTTTTTTGTGAAGCTAAATTTTTATTTATTTGTTTATTTTACATCCCAATCGAAAGCCCCCTCCCTCCTCTCCTCCCAGTCCCACACTTCCACCCCTCATATCCTCCCCACCCAACACCATCCCAATCCTGCAAATCAAATCTCATCCAGAGCAAATGACTCCTCTTCCCCGGAGGCAAGAGAAGGCAGCTCCACTAGGAAAACGGGATCCAGAGGGAGGCAACAGCTTCCAAGTCAGTGATAGAACCGGTCCAATTGGTAGGGGATCCACCCGAGGACCAAGCAGCCCACCAGCTTCACATGTGTAGAGGGCTTATGAACAGTTCAAGGATACCCCTTAGTTCGTGGTTCGGTCTCTATGAACCCCATGGGTCTGAGTTAATTGGCTATATGGGTCTTCTTGTGGGGTCTCTGACCCTTCCAGTTCTCTCAAACTTCCCCCAACTCTTCTCCATGGCTCTCTGATTTTTGCCCAATGTTTGGCCGTGGGTCTCTGCTTCTCCTTGACAGAGCCTCCTAGATGGCGGTCACCTCAGGCTTCTGTCCACTACCGATGACTTATTTCCCCTACTTAGGGGGACTCAAGAATCATCTCTTGGCCCCTCCTAGTATTTAGCAATTACAAGCAAAGATATCATGAAAATTTCAGGCAAATGGATGGAACCAGCAAAAGATAATCCTGAGTGAGGTAATGCAACTCCAGAAAGACACACATGGTATTTACTCAATCATAAGCAGATATTGGCCATTAGTATGGGATAACCATGCTATACTCACAGACCTAAAGCAACTAAGTAACAAGGAGGGCTGCCAGAATTTTTATCTTATTTTATCCATTTCATAATCTTATGATGTAAGAATTGTCATTTTCCAGATGACACACTGTCTCAGAAAATGGCTTGTCCTAGACCATGCAGTTAGAGAGGCTTTAGTGTACAGAGATCTATCTTGTATCCTGCTCTCTGTACATTAACATATTATTTTGTTATTAATATTATTAATATATTATATACTTATAAATTATATAAATATATATATCATTAGTTCATATATATATGTATGAACTTCATTTAGGGATTGGATTAGGACATATAAGTAACAATATTTGTTATGCACCTACTGTGACTCTTGAGACAAAGAAGAAAAATCAATTTACAGTATATCTAGTCTTACTTGCTGGGCTAATTTAAAAGACCATCGTCTTTGAATCTAATAGGATATTTGATTATTGGTATAACACATGTGGTCTCTGATGTTAGCCAGATTTGGGGATTACTCGATAATTTCCAAAATCTAAAGGAGACTGTGCTCTGAGAATATATTGTGGACAATTTTAGCAATGCTTGTGAGACTATAAGGAAGTACTATATTTTCCAAAATTCAAGAAGTTTAAAAGAAGAGGAAGAGGGGGGAGGAGGAAGAAGTGGTGCGAGTGGAGAGAAAGAGATATAATGTGCTAGTACACACTTTCATTTTTTCCTTACAGCTTATTGAAATAACAATATTCATGTGACCCATTGCTTAGAAAGACACAGAGATAGAAACAGACATATAGACAGACACAGAGAAAGGGTGAAGAAGGGAGGAAGAGGAAGACAGAGAGAAACACAGAGGGGGATATGAGTGATTTAGAGAGATCACAGTAGCAAATAGTTTTGGTCTTTCCACTTCCCAGTTTCTAATAGCCCACATTTCTTTATGAACACTCTAAAGAAAATCAGCAGAGTAAATATAAATTAAATTGTTCATCATCTCTATAGATTGTATCTATATTTTCTGTTATTTGTTTCATCCTTATAAGGACCCTGCTCTGGAGGACACAAATTTCCCCATTCTATAGGAAGCACAGAAAAGGTGTGACATCAGCTAGACATAAAATGTGAAATCGGAGCCTACTTTTAGCCCTCTTTTCTGCTGCCTTCTTCAGTGATCAGTCTTCAGTCTCGGAAAGAACTGAGACTGTGTGCAAAGTCTTGAAGTTTTTTTCAGTCACAATCAAATAATTTCTAAACAGTGAGATCTTTATAGGGTCTGTAGTGCTATATGTATACATGCACTAATTCTTGATTTCAAATTAAAACACACTTGGTGTTCATTACATTTAAGGTATTTAAGAACATCTGATTTTAACCTTCTAAAGAAGAATTGGGAACCTAGGCTGACAGCATCAGTTTCTTTCTCAGAAATCTCTGTGATGCTCCTGTGCTTTCAAATGTACTAACTGAGGTAATATTTGGCAAGGGGGGGCACTTTCCAGCGTAGGCTTTCATGAGAACGGAAAACAATTCAAGGACACCTCAATTTCCTATGCTTCAAATTAGGCAGCATGGGGGAAAGTTGTCAGTCTTCAGCTACCTGGAAGCAGAAAGGGCATACACCCACACAGCCTTTGTATATGCTGGGCTCTGCACTCCTTCAAACAACCGTAAGTGCTGTAGGTGCTAAAGTTCCTCAATTTAAACTCAGGGTTGCATTCTCCCCATGGGTATTCCTGGTGGACTGTCTAGAGACAAAACAGATGCCAGAGTTAGGAGACTGACTTCTATCCAGACACATTTTCCATTAAAGTATCCTGCACATTCTTACTTATCTCAGAGTTTTGCATTTATTTTTTTTAGTACACTAAATTTACCCATTTGTCTACACTTCTATCTTAAAAGTCTCTGATGTCCACTATGATAGCGGCCATTAAAACTTTAACTTAATTGTCAATGAAAACATAAGCTAGGTCAACCATTCTAAAACTGAATTCACATAAGAAAAATAAAATATTTATGAAAATGCTATGTCATCACATAACTGAGGTTCCTCACAAACCATCAACCAATAAGACAAAAGGCATACGAAAAATATCCTTTATTGAGCAATATTATCTAATGTGTGTCATTTAATGTGTAGCAAGTAAGGGCTTTCTTTATGCTACTTCTCTTAAACTTTATGACTCTGGAAAAGGAAAGCTGCCCACATGCCAAGATTACAGGGAGTTGATGCAAATTCAGAAAGTTTAATAAGGAAGTTCCTGAGTAAACTGTTGTCAAGTGGCAGCCTGCCACAATGGCTAGTCTCCATGACTGCTGCTCTTACACTTGATTTTTTTTTCCTTTGCAGATGGCTTCACAGAGGAAACATTCAATTCTGAAGCTTACTTTTTGGTCCTTTTAAAAACAAAATCTATAAGGCAAAGGACACTGTCATTCGAACAAAACGGCAGCCTACAGACTGGGAGAAAATCTTCACCAACCCCACATCTGACAGAGGGCCAATATCCAAAATTTACAAAGAACTCAAGAAATTAAATGCCAAGAAACCAAATAATCCAATCAAAAAGTGGGGGACAGAGCTAAATAGAGAATTCACAAAGGAGGAATCCCTATTGGCTGAGAAACACTTGAAGAAATGCTCAACATCCTTAATCATCAGAGAAATGCAACTCAAGACGACTCTGAGATTCCATCTCACACCTGTCAGAATGGCTAGGATCAAAAACTCAAATGACAGCACATGCTGGCGAGGGTGTGGAGAAAGGGGTACCCTACTCCATTCCTGGTGGGAATGAAGGCTTGTGCAACCACTATGGAGGTCAGTCTGGCGATATCTTAGAAAACTTGGAATAGTTTGCCTCAGGACCCAGCCATACCATTTCTGGGTATACACCCAAATGCCTCTTCATGGATTCATAAGGAAGTTTCCTCATCTATGTTTATAGAAGCCTTATTTGTAATAGCTAGAAACTGGAAACAACCCAGATGTCCCTCAACGGAAGAATGGGTCAAAAAACTGTGATACATCTATACAATGGAATATTATTCAGCTATCAGGAACAATGAAATCATTCAATTGGCAGCCAAATGGATGGAACCAGAAAAGCTCATCCTGAGTGAACTAACCCAGACTCAGAAGGACACATATGGCATCTATTCACTTATAGTAGGATTTTAGCTATATAGTAGAAGGTATCGATACTACAACTAACACACCAAAGGGAACTTGTACATAGACTTCTTATTTTTAATGTTTATTCTTTATTTATTTTTTTATATATTAGTTATATTTCTTTCTATTTTTTAGTCTTTTTTTTTTATCTGTTGTATGCTTATTGGTTTGTTTGTTTAGTAGTTCTCTCTCCTGGCAATGAGACACTTTTCACTGATGGTACTGCTTCATAGACCCCCAATGAATGAAGAGGCTCTTGGCCCTCATACGACCTCTCAACTGAGATGAGGGACTGTTATATAAGGACACCCCACCCCATAGAAATGGGATGGAAGGGTTAGGAGGTAAGGAAAAAAATGAAATGTAATGTTTTGGCCTTTTACTACTAATTGTCATAAACTGTTTAGGATAATTAAGAAATGCAAACTAATGGTTATGCAAGCCAGTCATTCTGTTAGGTACTATGACAGCCTATTATGGTTACTTGCTAAGCTAATCAGAAATAAACCTGCTAAGAGACAAGCAATATCTGCTTACCCTAATATAAGAGATAGATAGGGCCTCTTCAAAAACCTCAAGAGATCTGCAGAATATGGCATTCAAAGATGTTTTCGTAACTTTAGATTTTTTTATATCAAGACATATCAACTCCTGACAGCCCCCCCTATTCTCCTCCAAGTAGAAGATGAGCATCGAAGAATCTCCAGTGGGAGATGATTGAATTAGTTGCAGCCTATCTCTTGGTAGGAAAAGCCCCTTGCTCCAACTGTAGAAAGAATGCTGTCCAAAAAGGACAAAACCTGGAAGCAGGTAAGTCAACAGCCTAGCTCTGCCAAGACAGGGTAGGCAAGTCCTTCATAACCCCTGCTCTAAAATCAATGTCTGTCAGAGAAACGGGGCCAAACGACTGAAGATTGATGCTGTAATGTATGGAGAGAAAATGGGAACTGTCCAGGCAGCCACTGGTATGTCATTTCTTAGTTTGGGAAGCTGCAGACCCTGTACTTCCTATAAAATCAGATATATTTATCCCTTTCAGGTCTCTGAGGTGGTTGAAGAACAGATAGCTAGAGTCTCATAATTTAATTTTGAGTTGTTTAGGAGTCAAGAGAGTGTTATAGATCTAAGAAGATACTTTTAAAATTGTGTTGCAAGTTAGTATGAATGTTGAGTCAAATATAGACCTTTAAAATCATGGAGATGTTTAGATAGTAGATTGTTAAAGTCAGGTACCAAATACATATGGACTGGTCATTGGGAATGTACGTTAAGCCATATAACCCTCATAACTGTGGCCTAATTACCTCTGTTGTACTGTATTGTATTTTTTATTATAAGAGAAAGAGCCATTTGTTGAACTGAAAGGGGAAACTGTAGGGGGAAATAAGATATACCTTAAACTTAAAAGAAAAAAAAAAGGGAAGAGGATGGAGGGTTGAGGGTGGGAGGGTGGGACTCGAGGGGGAATAGGGAGGGGACTGCAACTGACATGTAACTTGAAGAAATAAAAAATAAAGGAAAAAAAACAAAAAACACCCCCAAATCTAAAGTTCCCTTGGATTTAATAGGTTTCCCCATGGTCACTTTGGTTGTACATAGGAATCTACTGCCTTATACTGCCTACGAGCCTCCAGATAAAGGGAAAGAATCTGAAACAAAGTGGTTGACTTTCCAACCATGGTTCAAAAGCATAGGAGAAAAGTGTCTTTCATGAAAGAGGTTATTTGTATATTTAATGCATTCATTACTAGGTAAGTCCCTCTGTGTCCACATCTCCCAAGTTCTTACCTTCAGTTGGCGGATGGTCACCCGTGCGTGCATTCCCACAGGAGAAGACAAACCTAAGCCATCGAACTGTGGCTCCTTCTGTGGTGAGTGAATAACAAAGATGACCCCAGAATCGACAAAACCAGGCGTGGGGTCATCAGTAAATTCCTCCTG
>CAJQZJ010034368.1:448991-460902 GCA_907164525.1 Lophiomys imhausi
GTGTCAGTCTAGAAGGAGAAGGTTGGATGTGTGCATATAAAGATTCTGCAGTGAATCAGTCCACTGCTGTGTAATTATCCTTGAGGAACATGCTTTAGATTTCTGTAACTCAGAGGCCTATTTCTCCTCTACTTGTTAAAACCTTCTAAGAAGCATTGACCAGGTTGGTTTATAAAAATAGTTAGGTGCTAATTGCTTATGGAACATTACATTACATTTCTAGGTCTTAATTGTCATATACATTTTTTTTATTTTCCACTAGGAAAATTTATGTTCAATGTTTAAACTAACTCTGGGGCTATTATCTAACTAATTTAAATATTGGTCAAATATTTTCTGAGTGTATGGTTTAGTTTGGACATAAATAAAATTATTTTAAGTGGGACACAAGAGGAAGTTATAAATATGATATTAACAGAAGTTCTTTAAAAGCATCCATGGCGTCAGTCATGTTTATGGGGGATACAGTAATTTGCTGTGATTCAAGATGAGATGACTATAAAGCTCAGCCATTCACTGTTTGACTTTAGTCCTTTAGTCATTGAATCCTTAGTGTGCCAGCAGCAGGGCAGTAATCTTCATCTATAAACCCTTGGTAGCAGAGGGCAGGGATGAGAGCTATTGATCCAGCACCTTAGATGTTGGGACACCTGAGCCCCAGGTCCAAATACAACTTCCTAGCCCAGTTACAAACAGAAATCACCAAGGAAAAGCAAATCAATGAACAATGAGGCTTAAGTAAAATACATTTATGTACTATTCTTACATAGTAGGGTCTTGTCTTTTCAGAGAAGAATTCCATGGCTAATAAGATATACATGCAGTTCTCAATGCGAGGATGAAAACCCTACTACAATTATGTTTTTAGTGATAGTGTCATTAGCTATACACAAGTCATGATAGAGCTCTCCATTTCTTGACTCTGATGCATGAATGATGCCTGAAATCATAACAGAAGTTAGTAGAGCAGCCAAAGATGTCTAGCTTATGCCTAAAGGATCTACTTTCTGAAACTTGAAGACAACAGTAATTCACAACCAAAGGGCATTCGAACAAATTGGCAAGGGGTGAAATAAACGTATCTGGAGGAAATTATTTGACAGAGGAAAATATTCTTACTAAAAATAGAAACCTGTACATTTTCTTTTTGTTTTTCTACCCAGACTTATGTGAAGCAAAGTAAGTACCTGATGGACATCAAAGAGCAGCTTTAAGCCTCTTCCAGACACACTCACTTTATTCTTGTTTTGGATCGTCTCACCATGGTTAAAAGTAAAGCAGTTCCCATATTCAGTAAAGACATGTTTGAAATCCTCCAATATGAAAATTAACCAAACAGAACACAATCAGTGGGCAATTTTTCAATGTCCCCAAATTCTTGTTACTCTGTCATTTTTTGTGCTTGCAAATGTTTGTATGATGATTCCTATGTCAGAAAGATTTGAGAGTTTGGCAATTTATGCATGTACCTGATCAATAGTTTCCACTTGTATAATGAACAATTATGCCAATTTGCTTGTTATTTTAAATGATACATTTTCACATATAATTAAGATTTTTTTTTTACAACTTAAAATAACTTGTTTTCCTTTTTTTACTTATGAATCACAGAAACATGTATTTGGCCTTTGGTGAATGGCTTCCATACCCTTCCTTTGAGAAGTCACTGCTCCATCTTCATGTTCTCTGTGGAGCAGTTACATTCTGCTGTTCATTGACTTCTTTTGATAACCAGCTCCATCCTCCACAGAGATAAGCATGTTATATAAACTGAGATTATCAACATTCCCCAAGCTCTTGCTTAGGCAACAGTTTTAACTTCCACCTGTTTCAGATGAAACAATCACCTGGATTCTTGATTCCTAACATGACACTGATAAAACTATTGGAGACTGAAGTTTTGGCTCTCTGTGGGGAGATAGCATCCCAAACACAGGCACGCAAAGTTATGAGACAGGAAGGCAGAATCAAAGAAAGGGGCTCACTGGTACAGTGTTTTCTAAAGCCAGTCCCGCTTTTAGATTACCAAGCTAGCTAAACCAGTTCATATATTTTACTTCACAGATTACTAGAATTGGGTTTCTGTGATGCATATTATCATTAGTGAAAATTTTCCAAGTATCAAATGTAAATGTACACTACCTCCATCCCCACCCCTGCGTGCCTTCCTGCAAACCATTACATTAGAGTTCAAGCCTCTCTGCTGATTGTCTTCATTCCTATAAAGTCTCTTCTGGGAATTTCTTTCATCTACTCATAATTATATCATGAGACTATGAAGTTAATGATCACTTTGAATCTATTTCGTAGAATAGAGAATTAGAGACATAGGAAATAAGGGATCAGAATTCAGGCATGCCGTACTTTATCTTAGACTAATTCTGTAAATAATTAAAACAGAATCTTAGATGCTACATGTGGCTATAAAGTTCATTGTGCATCTTGTGCATGAGGCATATAATGCCTAGTTGAAAGCTGGAAGGTTCATTTTCTGGGTATCTTCAGAAATTGCTACTAGCTCAGATACAGTGTGACAGCTACTTAATGGTGGAAAGAAATGTTTTCTTCAAATATGTTCTTAAAGGATAAGGGAAAAATTGAAGTATTATATTGTGTTAAACTACTTTATTTTGATAAAACTACACCACAAGAAAGGTCTTTAAAACTTTTATTCTCTATTATTTTTTCTAACCTGCCCCCACCCTATGTGTGTGTGTGTGTGTGTGATGTACACACATATGTGATGGCAAAGGACAACTGTGAGTGTCCTGAGCTGTCACATTCACCTTATTTCTTGGAGTGAGGCTGGTATCCAGCTCACACAAGTCTCTGCTGCCCTTAGTGCTGAAGTTACAGGCAAACCCACAGCACCAGAAGGTGTTTTCTCCAGCAGGTGCTGGGTCTGAGCTAACATCGCCATACCTGTATAGTAAGTAATGCTCTTGCCCCACAGCCATCTCTCCAGCCCCTTATATAAGTTCTTGAGAAAAGAAATTTGTCTCACATAGATCCACATCTCCTGGTATTACAAAGCAGAAGCTAGCAGAGCTAATGAAACCTACTTACATAAAATTAGGTTGATTTCCCAATGGATCAATTTTATCTGAGCATAAAACAGAACAAAACAATTGTCTACAGTTTTGATTATATTTGGAGAAAGGTTCAGCCATTACCTTTGGACCACATGATTTTCCAAAAAATTCACAGTGCAACAAAGTGTCATGATTGAGATAAAAACCGTTGTTCTTGACAAACTCTGTGATGCTGAAGTTTTGGTTACTTGAAACAAAATCTAAGGCCTCTGAAGAGCCAGTGGTGTTTGCACTGATTTCCTGAAGGCGGAGAACTTTGGAGACTACATCCCATAAGAAGAAAATGATGCTAAATTTAGATGCAGCATCTGTTTGGAATCTATTAGTAGGAATGAAGGCATTGGTTAGAATGATAAAACTCAATTTTCTAGAAGACAGAAACAAGACAAAACTAATTCGATAAAGGGTTATATTTGTTAAGCAATTTGCACTGTGCATCATGTTTAGATCTTTATTTGCATGACTTCTTCCTTACATTTCTTCAAAATGCAATTACCCACAAATCTTGAACTGAGCAGCTTTCTTCTCTTCTCCTTGACTGACAGCACAGAGTGGCATGTGTGGTCCAGTCTCCACAGGGTTTCATGTCATCCATACGTGGTTTCCATGTCATTCTAGCATTCTAGAATCTTCTTATATACTAGTCTTTGCCATTTCTATATTTTTGTAAAAGTACTAAATATTCTTTAACTGATTTATAAAGATAGAAGTTAGATACTTATTAGAGGGATATTGTGTAGTGTTTATGGAAGTTGAGCACCCCTGGGGTTGCTCAGTTGAACACAATGTTCTCCAACTCTATCCTCAGTATGAACAAAAGGCTTTAATACTAAATATACAGACACACATTGTACACATGTACTTCACCTTTGTTATCCGTTCACCAATTTATGGCCTTTTGCATTGTTTCTGTCTGGTGAGCACTCAATGATGCTGTAATTATTGCTGGTACGTATGTGCCTGTTTTCCATATTAGCTTTCTTTTCTTTGAATTAATTGCCAATAGTAAGCTTTCTGGATAATGAATTCTATATTTAATAGACTGAGTAAGCACAGTCCTATTTCTATATGGCTATAATAGTTCAACTCCCAACAGTATGCAAAGGTTACCCCACCCTCACAAACTCAAAAATATTTGTTAGTGGTTGTCTTTTTTGAAATAGCTATTCTCGCATAGAAGGAGTTAATAACTCATGGTGGTTCTGACCTGGATTTTATTTTCATTTTTCCTTTTAGAAGGGGGGTTATTTACTTACTTAGTAGGTTCTGTTGAGCTACTATAAAATGATTATCAGAAAGTTACATTGAGCATGATTATAGGTTTTTCTATATTTTCCCATGTTTATAATATCTGCAGAAGTTATCCTGGTGGTAACAATAACCATGTTATATTATTATTTAAGTTTTAGTCTTTATTTTCATTGCATTTTATTTATTTAATTTAATTTAAACTTTTTTGAGAAGTTCATACATGAGCTCTCTACATATATCACTCTCACCCCTCCCTCTCTCATTCCAACTCTTCCTGTGTCTACCTCCTAAATTTACAATCTCTTCTTTAATTATTACTGTTTTATGTGTGTGTGTATACATGTGTGTATGTGTGTGTATAACCCATTGAGTCTACTTAGCTTTCTTTATAAAACATTTTTTCTTTAAGATGTTTTCTCTCTAGTACTCGTCATATTCAATCTTTTCCCAATGAATGCAAAACAGATGCAAAACAAACAAACAAACCGCCTAAGCCAATATTATATGGTCCTTCCTAACATGTCAAAGATTACAATGGTTTTCATGATTAGCATCTAACATACTTGTATGCCTTACTCCACCAGCTCTGGTTTTCTCACAGCTACCTCCATCCTGACCCTGAAAACATCCTCCTTCTTAATCTGAGACACTCTTGACTTTCTTCTTAATTTTATAATGCCTGACAACCTCCCTTCCCATGGTCAAAAAATTTTCTGGATACCATTTTTAAGGAGTTAGTCACTGATAGATTTTGATAAGAGACACAGTTTTCACCCTGAATTAATGGTCACTCTGCAACCTTTGATGGCCCTGTAGAGGCCATGAAACAATGCTTCTCATGGGATTCTTTTCAAAATGACTATGTGGTTATTTTGAACTTAAATGAACTAGCCCTCCAAAATTAAAGAATCAGCACTCCTGTGGGTTTGATAAATATAGTAAATGAAATTATTAAGGAAGTCTTCACTTTAGAATATTCTCTTAAACTAAATTTGTTACACTAATGAAAGTTGATACCATACTGGTAATTTTGTCATGTTAAATGATGTAAATGAAGTCTAATAATACTAGAAACAAAGAAAGTTTGCTATAAAATGAAATATTCAACATAAAACCAAAATGCCATGGAGAGTTTCTTTTCAACTTTGATACATATTTTAAAAAATTATTCTTTTAAAAAATAGTTGTGTGTCTAGGGGTATAAGTCAAAGGTAGAATTCTTGTCTCCCATGCATAGGACTAGATTCAGAACTTGAAACTGCAAGAGAAAGTTTGCTTCTTGTTTCCACAATGTATGCCTTAATCTTTTATGAAACATATCTTGCAAAATCACGTATATATATGTATGTATATATGGTATCTATTGATCCTAACATATGAGGCATATATAGTACAATGTTACAAAATACATTGATTTCTGTAAACCAACTAATACCTGGGAAACAATTCCAAAATATATTCTTATACACACCACTGGCATTAAACTCACTTCCTAAAACCAAATGACCCAAATTAAAAAGTTTCACTTGATACATGAATTAATATATGCTTAAGCCCTTCATTGTCCTGCCAGGATACCTAAGTAGGTCATGTATTAACAACAAATATGATACTTTACAGATAATTTTAAAGTTAAGAAATCTGTAGAAGAATTACTTTTGGATTCCCCTTTGAGCATATTGTAACATCTTGCTGCTCCTCTCATTAACTAACAAAAGTATTTAACATATTTCATTAATTTTGTAGTCTGCATGGCACACACATACACACACACACTCATGCACACACATGCATAATGCACAAACACATGCACACATACACACATTTACATAGATCTGAGAAATAAGTGAGCACTATGAATCTAAAGATGAAGAGACAGAAGAGCTTGAGCTGTGTGTTTTGAAACAGTGGTTAAGCGCATAAGCTCTTACCCATCAGCCACTATCTATAGCTTTGGTAGAATGGGAAAAAATGGATAGATTTTCCAGAAAGCAATGGAAATATTTGATGTATTCTACAATGATGGTATTTAGCAGGAATTTGATACAGAGCTATTTATAATAATAAGTAAGAAGTCTATGAAGAGTAGCCCATTTTCTAGAATCTATTGCACAACTTAATTTTTATTATGTTAATTAAAGTTGTGTCAAGTCTTCCTTTATGAGATTATCCCTTCTTGTCTGTACATTGTTTTATGTAGGAAAACTTTTCAAAATTGAAGTTAATGGATATTTTTAATAAACTGAAAGTTGTCTGATTGACACTGTCAACAGATACCTACTAGGCTTAATAAATGAAGAGTGTATTGAATGTGACATTGAGTATACCAAACACTAATGCTCTTAGAGACTGATACTGATGAAGTCATTGACAACTTTGCATTACTGTTTAAACAGAAATACAGTGTTACTATTAAATACTGATAAGAATATATGTCCTTTTCCAAAAATATAATAATAAAATATTATTATAACTTTTTCTTAAAATTTTATTGTTTTTCTTTTAATCTTCAACACTTTACACATTCATTATTTTGTTTCATAGCTTGGGTATTAGTGAAAAGAAAGTGTCTATTAGGCGAGGATAGGATAAGTCTGTGATTTGCACTCTGGCCTCCACATACACATGGGCCCCATGGACTTATTAAAACTTTTGATCCCTTTTCAGTTAAAATGAATTCCCAAGCAACATTTCTCCTATCAGCTGTCAATTCCCTACTGACACACAAGAGTGTTGAAAGCAGACACTCTGATGCCTCTCTTCCACCTGACACAAGGGAATCAAAGAGATACTGGGTATTCCCAGTTTCCAAGTCACACTCATCTAAAACTTCTCCTCTCCCACATGGACCTGAGTGGAGATGATGTGTTGGCAGCCTGAATCTCTTGGGACTCATTAGAATTTCTGGCTAGGAGGTAAGGCATAGGGAACTTTGGTTTTCTTGCTCACCAGGAGGGCATCTTTTGTTTTGCTGAGACAGAAAAGGAAGACAAGGGAGGAAACGTGTCTAAGTTGTACAGAACCTTGCTGTTGGTTCTGACATTCAGTAAGTAAATACTCCTGATGATCATGTCAGCTTCAACTGTATTTCCTTCAGACCAAATAGTTTAACAGTTCAGTTTCTGAAAACATTTTTTAACCACTGGTTACAGTTTATTCCCTGTGAATAGTGACACTTGATTGAAAGAAACTGATACACAAGAAGGACCTGAAACTGCAACTTAGTTATCAATTGTATTTATTAATATGTATAAATTATAATATTAGGCCAGCTGAGCACCTAGCAAGTTGGCAGGATGCCAACATGCCTGGCTTGCCTTAACTGGCAGCCTGCCCCTCCCTGGGGATAAAGTCAGGGACCAAGGGTGGCCTTCACCACCTGCAATCTAAACTCTGTTAACTAATGTAGTTATTAATAATTATAAATTGTTATATTAGGCCAGCTGAGCAGCCAGCAGCCTGGCAGGAGACCAGCAGGCCTAACTCGCCTTAGAGGCCTGGAGGTCTCATGGGGTGGTCTGGGAGGGTAACTCTCAGATAATATTTATTAATTACTATAAAGTCTTATATATTTGTCCAGTGGAACAGCAGGCAGCTGTGGCCTGGCAAAGTAGTTGTTGAGGCCTCCCAGAAGGCCTAAGACCGGAAGCCTAAACTTGCAGTGGCCTTTTTCCAATAATTAAAAACACCAAGACCTTCTAATGTTTCAATGCTTAGACCTTATTTGGGCAGACTCTCAATTAGCTAACCTAAATTAATCCCACACCAGTTAATCCCAATCAACCATGCTATACCTTCCAGAGCTCTAAGACATATCTGTCTGCTTCTGTGTCTCCTGGCAGAAAGAGAGCTTCCTCTGTATAAAATATAGGGTTCTTTTCTTGGTCCCTAGATGCCCCTCCTTCCTATATTCTTTCTGTCCAGCTAATTGGCCATTAGCAACTTTTATTAAACAATCAGAGAGCGCCTCAGAAAGGGCAGTAACCAGATCACTACCACTGAAATCAACCTCTGAGATCTAAAGTATTAGACGTTCCTCTAACAAGGACCTGTCAAGTGTATCTGCAAGAAAGCCTTGCCTTTGTCAGAATACCTTGAATAGTGTGAGGCAATGAATGCTGAAGATCTCTCTTATGAGAGGGTTGGCTTACTTTGCCTTCTAACATCTTAATGCATAAAATGAAGCTTTGAAGGACTAGAGGTCACACAAACCTCTGATAGCCTGTACAATGCGTCAAATACTAGTTCTAGAATTGCCTCAGAGCTTCAGAGAAGCAGTAGAGAATTCAGCTGAGTCTGAATGCAATGCTCTTCAGAGCTCAGGGCTCTAGGCAATTGGCCTGGATGTATAACTTTGGGTCACTAGCTAGCCAAGCCTCTATTAAACATCAGCTCCCTTGTTCTTCTTCCTCATCTGCTCCCCTTCACACTCCTCATGGAGAGCCTGTGTATGTAACTATATTGCGTTTAATAATTATTCAATTACTTAGAGATACCCTTCTCTCATTAGCATACTTAAACTCAGGAAAACAGATTGTTTTACATCTACTGAACTATTGAATTTGGTATTTATCTACCATATTACTCTGCAAGGTAATGGGGGGGGGGAAGAAAATGGATGGGAAAATTAGCAAGTTTCTCTATTTCCTTAACTTTGTAATTTAAGTTCAATTTTAAATACCAGTGTCTTAAATACTGCATCAGAACATCTGATGTTAGTCACCAAATAAATTTATACTAAAATTAATTTTTATGAAAAAATATGATTAAAACAATGATGCATACCTGTTCAAGTTACAGAATGTCACAGCTGGGAACTCGATATTTTCCACATACTGAACCTCTATAGATGTTGTGGTTGGCCACGTGAAGTAATTGAGCAAACGACTGTAGATTTGCCACACCAAGAGTGAGACAGAGCCCAGCACCACAGACAGCCAGATCACCTTTCGAAACTTGCTCTGGTTCTGGGCAATATTATGTATCCCATGGAAAGAAGTGGAGGTAGCAAAGTCATGATGGAACTTCTTCCGGTCAGTTAGAGATGGCAGCGGTCTCTTTGAGAGATAATGCCTTATCTTTTCTAAGAGTCCTAGTGTCCACAAAATTATGAGACAAAAACAAATCAATGAGTTAGAAAAACTTAAAGCCATTCATAAAAGCTACAATGCAAACATGACAAAACAGGTTTCTTTCATTATATGCAATTCATGAAGGCCCCAGACTCATTTTGCATTGGATGATTTATTCAGGAATCCATAAAAAGTGCCAACTAGGTGAATCTTGATAATCTGCTAATGCCATCTAGAAACAGCTCTAGTTAGGGAAGAGGCATTGGTGGCAAGAGAATATTGGTATGTTGTTAAATCTGACTCTGAATGAGGTGTTCGTGACAGCTCATAACCTTTAAAAATAGTCCTAGCTTTTAACTATTCTTTACCCAAAGAATCACAAAGTTCCTTGGGGTGGGTTAAGCTTATTGTCCTGAGAGTCTTAAGTGAAATTGCAAGCAACTAGTTTTTCAGCTAATCTTTGTCACCATGCTGTAACTTTTGGTTCTTGTGACTTCTGTGCATCATATGCCTTGTACACAACTGCATTGCTCCTCTATTGGTCAATCAGAATGTCAGTCAGCTCAGTGGTTTGATCAGCTTCCTACCTGATTAGAAAATGAACTGGTACTTTTGAGATTCCCAGTAATCAATTAAATAACGTTTATTGATTTCGATTGATAGAGATCAGTGAGAGTTTCACTAAAATATATTTGGTAATAGATAAAACAGCCTTCCAGAATTTCCCTTTGGTGAATATTCTTTTGAGTTGGTGTTAGAAGGTGCAAAGCCTCTTTGTCACGTTAAGAGGATGAGATTCATGTGCAATTGGAGACTTCACCTTCTGGTCTCGGTCTCCTCTCTCATAGCTTAGGCAACTTCAGCCAAGATTTCATTCTTTTTCTGCTTCTTCTATTAACTGATAGCAGTATCATCTGCCCAATGATTTTCCATATTAAATAGCAGAATCCTTGGAGAGAGCTCAGTGCATGACGTAGATGGCGAGAGGTACTCGATATGATTAAATGTTTTTGTTTTTCTAGTAGTGATGAAGCAAACGGTTAAATATTCAGGGTTTTAAAAACTATCTGAAGTTCTCACTTAAGAAACGAGTTCTTGGACAATCAAGGTGAGTAGCTGGCTGGATCTTAGTGGGGATGAGCCTGATGACCTGAGTCATCTCTTTGGAACCCATGTAAAGGTGGAAGGAGAGCACGAACTACACAGATTTGTCCTCTCAACTCCATACATGTGCAGTGGTACCCAGACACACACCACACCTCTTACACACACACACACACACACACACACACACACACTCACACACACACATTAATAAAAATAACACAGATCTCAGAAAAAGAAAGAAGTGAGATCTTTAAAAGCCTACTAAATTCTCACAATAAAGTTATTTCAAATTTTAAATTTTTGCCTTAATTCAATAAGTATCATTTTTTGTCAGCTGTGCAGTATTAATTTTCTTCCAAATGACTCCAGTCTTTCCTTATTATTAAGTTAGTTTTAATACCTTGTCAGTGTCTAATCAATAAATTAAGATTTTTTTCCATTTGGAATAACTAATTTTATAAATAGTATTTTATCAACATTTTCTAAAGTTTCCCATGCACTGTACATGAACATCCACAAATAATGTTACAATATTAGTTAAAGCTATTACAAACTATGTAGTCATGTTTATATCAACACCATCGGCTGGAATTGCACCATAATCTATAAGAGCATTATATAACATTTCTTTTAGTATCAGGTTAACCAGCACATAAAACAAAACAAAATAAAACAAACAAACAAAAAAAGCACATGTCTTGCAAAGTTTCACATAAAATCAGAAGGTTGAAAAACTTATTAATTGTCAAAATAATTTTAATTGTGATCAATTTTTATTACTTAATTGCTGCTTAGAAGCATTATTAAAACAAAACAAAAAAACAAAACCTCAGTCCTAGGCCACTACTGAAGGGACATGGGCTGCTAGTGAGAAGAGTAATCTAGAAATAAGTACCTAGCCAGGCAAAGTACAGCTTGATGCAAACACTACCCTGAATAATACTTTTCAGGTTTACCTTCAGTTACCAACTTGTTTAATAAAGATATACTCATTGTCAATTGTGTTAACCTTACTGAAGCATTTTCTGCTATTTGTTAGAATTGTAGTTGTTTTTTAAATGAATATTTCAGACCAATAGTGAAACGACATGGTGATGTCAACAGGCTCAGGGCCTGCAGTGAGGGACCACCAGCCCACACAGTAGAGGCTTTGAACTCTCAGGGCCTGCAGTGAGGGACCACCGACTCACACAGTAGAGGCTTTGAACTCTCAGGGCTGCAGTGAAGGACCACCGACCCACACAGTAGAGGCTTTGAACTCTCAGGGCCTGCAGTGAAGGACCACCGACCCACACACTAGAGGCTTTGAACTCTCAGGGCCTGCAGTGAGGGACCACCGACCCACAGAGTAGAGGCTTTGAACTCTCAGGGTCTGCAGTGAGGGACCAC
>CAJQZJ010034368.1:460912-514890 GCA_907164525.1 Lophiomys imhausi
CACAGAGTAGAGGCTTTGAACTCTCAGGGTCTGCAGTGAGGGACCACTGACCCACACAGTAGAGGCTTTGAACAATCAGGGTCTGCAGTGAGGGACCACCGACCCACAGAGTAGAGGCTTTGAACTCTCAGAGGAATATTCTGTCCAGCGCATCTATGGAAAATTTGGGGCCCCTGACATAGAGGCTGATCATCACAGAAGCAGTTAAGAAGCCCTGGACAAGCATATACTATATAGAAACAAACTAAGAAACAACAAAAAAAGATTGTAATATATAATAATATTTTCATATCTTTTGAGTCCCCATAAGTTATTTTTTGCTACCAAATTGTATTATTCAATTTTAAACTCATATTCATTACTGTGAAAATGATCCTGGGAATCCAGTTTCCCATGAGATCAAACACCACACCATTTTCTGATTATTTCGTGTCTTTAGGAATGGAGGATGTAGTTGTTCAGGAGATTTCCTACCTTTCTCAGCATATACTTTTGATTTCTCAGTGTGTTCCATTTTTTGCTCTCAGTGATCCCAAGTCCTCCAGGTGCATTCAATTTTTATCAGTAACAATATTCATTTTGTGCCTTTTATATAAAATACAGCAGTTAAGGTTGTAAAATGTGGGGGCAATTTAAATATTTGTGTTGCTATGTTAAGCCTCATAAAGCACTTAATCTGTAAAAAAAAAAATGACAGAACAGCTATGGGCATTTTATAGACTGACAAGAGGCCATTATAGATGAAAAACCGGAAGCACCATTGAGAACCCATTTTGTAAAAAAACAAAAAAACACAAACAAAACTGTGACCTCCCAGTGGCCTCTGATCACACCAGTGGGTACTCAGGGGGGCAGTCTGTTTGCATTTTACTTCTACCTCCAGCTTTATACAAATCAAATTGAGATTGTGTCTGTATGTGTGTGTGTATTTGTGTGTGTGTGTGTGTGTGTGTGTGTAGAAGTATGTTTGTTTTGACTTTTCTTTCATAAGTCAGAGAAAGCTATTTATGACAGAAATAGGAAACAGTGGAAATAGGAAAATAATAAAACTACAAAAGATACTAACTAAAGAAAAATGCTAAATGAAATAGTATAAATTCGTCAAATCACGAAGGCCAACATTTTCATATTAACACCTTTGAGAACTTACCATTTATTTTATTTAATAAAGGCTGATGTGCAATCGCGTGTATAAATGCTGCCATCTGTTGACCAAGCCCGGTAATTACATACATGTTTGCTATTTCCTGTTGGTGTTGTCATGGTAATATTTCACAAGCATCTTGTGATCAACATTGGACATCAATCTGGATACTCCAGTAGCATAACTTGCAACTGGGCTTACGTGGATGCAAGATAAGAGCACTCGCGTGATGGAAAGGCAGAGACATGGGTGCCCTCCCCATTCACTGATGTTAAGGAACAGGGCGAATCTTGTGAGATGAATTGTCAGTGAAGTATCTCTTTCTCAGGGTTAAACTGCAGACAGGGATACAGTCTCAGAATTCATGTACTCCAGATAGCAAGAATCCACTCGCCCTTCCCTTGCCTTCAGGACGAATTCTTATTACTATCTTTCTGCAAAATATGCAGAGCCATCTGGTGTACAGGCACAAATCAGAGTGCCAAGGGGGTCTGCTCGTCAGAGGCGCTAAAAGAAATGTCTTCTGTTGCTAGTTTGATTGGGGAGTGGGGGAGTCTTCACTGCTTGGGAGTAAGGACAGCAGGAAAATGAGACTTCCACGGAAGGAAAAGCTCGGAACAAAAAAAGCAAGAGGGAAAGAGTCCCCAAGTCATACTTCACGTGCTTCACGGGCAAATTTGCTTAAGTTCTACTCTCTAGCTTTCATTTTCCATTCACTTCCTCTTTTCTACACCAAAAAAGGAATTGGTATTTCCCCAGAGTGCCTTTATGCGAAGACAGACAAGGAAAGTGAGAGTTCCCGTGTCATATTTCTTAGCTGAAAACAACAAAAAGAAAAGAAAGCTGAACTGTATGATCCAAATGCCTTTGGGCATGTGCTCCTCTTCCCTATAATAATAATAGGCAACAGTTCTTGTTTACACACTAATAAAGGTAATTGCTCACCTCTTTTAAACATTAAAATGTGCTTCCCCACATCTGTTGTCTTCTTTCCTTTGCAGGTTTGTTTTTGTTTTGTTTTGTCAGAAAGTCACTCTCCCCCCCCCTTCTTTAGTGACTGAATAAAATTTGAATTTCAACTTGTCTGTGCAGTTACAATCTCTCTCTCCATTTCGCCTCACCTTCTTCTTTGAAATCAAAACCAGGATCCCCATCAAGGATGTACCTTGTTCTTTTGCTAGTCCGGGTTTTTCACTTTCTAAGATAATTATAGCTAAACGTAGAGGCTCATGCTTCCTTTCTTGGATTGTGACAGCTCTTTGGAATAAGGATGCAGAGAGAAGATAGATGTGGAACTCCCCCTCCCCTGCCCCACTCTACTTCTCTGGAACTAACAAAAAGCTAGGGAATAGCCTGATAAAGCCAATCCTGGGAGAACTGAGAGAATCCCAAGTTACCTGTACCTCTCAACTTGCAGCACTATCAGCAAACGATGACTTATTAATACTGACAAATAAGAAAGATTAAATAAATAGAAGTGCTGGACAGAAAAGCAAACAGAAAACCCGACTAACCTTTCCCTTAGATTCTAAGCATGGACGATCCTTGGAATCAATGAACACCGTCTAGAGGACCGTATTGACTCTGGCCGAGTCCCAGTAACAAAGATACAATTTATGTTCGTTATTTAGTTACTGGAGAATACTTTTGTTAGCCCTACTTCTGAAATATTGCCATTTTCAATAATAAAAAGCTTAGTTCTGTTGAGTAGTCATTACTTTTTCTGTGGAGTGACCCAGGTCCCACTACTGACCCAGAAACTCTGCCATTTGGCTCTTAATTTGAAATTTGTTTTTAAGTAAAGTTTTATGTTTGATTGTTTTTTTGAGAGGATGCATGCCCATCACTAATAGTAAGTTGTCCTCCCTTCTTCCTCTTCCTCCTCCCTCCCTCCCCTTCTCTTTATCCCCTCCCTCCTCCCCTGACTTCCTCTTTCCTTTACATTCAGAACAGGTGTATTTTTTTTCCTTTATTTTTTATTTCTTCAAGTTACATCTCAATCGCAGTCCCCTCCCTATTCCCCCTCCAGTTCCACCCTCCCACCCTCAACCCCCCCCATCCTCTTCCCTTTTTTTTTTTAAGTTTAAGGTATATCTTATTTCCCCCTACAGTTTCCCCTTTCAGTCCAACAAATGGCTCTTTTTCTTATAATAATAAATACAATACAAAACAACAGAGGTAATTAGACAACAGTTATGAGGGTTATATGGCTTAGCGTACATTCCCAATGTCCAGTTCATATGTATTTGGCACCTGACTTTAACATTCTACTATCTAACCATCTCCATGAGTTTAAAGTTCTATATCTAGCTCAACATTCATACTAACTTGCAACACAATTTTAAAAGCATCTTCTTAGATCTATAACACTCTCTTGACTCCTAAACCACTCGAAATTTAGTTATGAGGCTCTAGCTACCTGTTCTTCAACCACCTCAGAGACCTGAGAGGGATAAATATATCTGATTTGATAGGAAGTGCAGGGCCTGCAGCTTCCCAAACTAAGAAATGACATACCAGTGGCTGCCTGGACAGTTCCCATTTTCTCTCCATACATTACAACATTGATCTTCAGTCGTTTGGCCCCGTTTCTCTGACAGACATTGATTGTAGAGCAGAGGTTATGAAGGACTTGCCTACCCTGTCTTGGCAGAGCTAGGCTGTCGACTTACCTGCTTCCAGGTTTTGTCCTTTTTGGACAGCGTTCTGTCTAAGTTGGAGCAAGGGGCTTTTCCTACCAAGAGATAGGCTTGCGACTAATTCAATCATCTCCCACTGGAGATTCTTCGATGCTCATCTTCTACTTGGGGTATAATAGGGGGTGCTGTCAGGAGTTGATATGTCTTGATATAAAAAAAAATCTAAAGTTACGAAAACATCTTTGAATGACATATTCTGCAGATCTCTTGAGGTTTTTGAAGAGGCCCTATCTATCTCTTATATTAGGGTAAGCAGATGTTGCTTGTCTCTTAGCAGCTTTATTTCTGATTAGCTTAGAAAATAACTATAATAGGCTGTCATAGTACCTAACAAAATGACCAGCTTGCATAACTATTAGTTTGCATTTCTTAATTATCCTAAACAGTTTATGACAATTAGTAGTAAGAGGTCGAAACATCACATTTCATTTTTTTTTATTTACCTCCTATCCCTTCCATCCCATTTCTCTGGGGTAGGGTGTCCTTATATAACAGTCCCTCATCTCATTTGAGAGGTCGTATGAGGGCTAAGAGTCTCCTCATTCATTGGGGGTCTATGAGGCAGTACCACCAGTGAAAAGTGTCTCATTGCCTGGGAGAGAGAACTAAAAAACAAACAAACAAACAAATAAGCAGACACACAGATAAAAAAGAATAAAAATTAGAAAAAATATATAATAAATAAATAAATAAAAATAAAAAATAAAAAAAGTCTATGTCCAAGTTCCCTTTGGTGTGTTAGTTGTAGTATCGATACCTTCTACTATATAGCTAAAATCCTACTATAAGTGAATAGATGCCATATGCATCCTTCTGAGTCTGGGTTAGCTCACTCAGGATGAGCTTTTCTAGTTCCATCCATTTGGCTGCAAATTGCATAATTTCATTGTTCCTGGTAGCTGAAGAATATTCCATTGTGTAGATGTACCACAGTTTTTTAACCCATTCTTCAGTTGAGGGACATCTGGGTTGTTTCCAGTTTCTAGCTATTACAAATAAGGCTGCTATAAACATATTTTTTTTTACCTAAAATATATGTTTGGTTTGTTCTTAATAACTTTGAAAAATGAACTCTCAACTTAGCATGTGTTTAAGACGTCTACACAATGGAATAGTCCTCACCCATCAGAAACAATGAAATCATGCAATTTGCAGCCAAATGGAAGGAACTAGAGAAGCTCATTGTGAGTGAGCTAACCCAGACTCAGAAAGATACACATGGCATCTATTCACTTATAATCGGATTTTAGCCATATAGTACAGGATAACTATACTACAACCAATGCACCAAGGGGGACATGGTGATAGATTTTGTTTTTGTTTGTTTGTTTTCTCTCCCTGTCATTGAGACACTTTGCCCTAGTGGTGCTGCCTTGTAGGCCTCCAGTGTATGAGGAGGCTCTTGCCCCTCATGTGACTGCTGAACTGGGGCAGGGGACTGTTATGTAGGGACACTCTACTCCAGAGGAGTGGGATGGAAGGGATGGGGGTAGAAGGTGGGAGGGTGGGACTGGGAGGGGTGGAAAGAGGACACTCTAATGGAGATGTAACTTGAAGTAATAAATAAACATTAAAAAAGGGAATTATTAATTAATTTGATGGTGTATTGATTTGAAATGAGATTAAATTGAAATTATTAGAACCAAGTTCTACAATAGCCTGCAAGTACAGGTGTTATTTTTGAGTATTCTTTTTTTCCATGCTACATAAAGACCATTTTTAATTAAGATGACTAATTCATTTCTTTTTGGAAGCTTGAATTTAATGTTGGTAACAGAGGTTCTTTTGGTAGCATGTTTAGTATTGATGCTAGTTGCTATTCATGAAATGAAAAACCAGTAAGTCTTCTTTTAGTGTTTGAGAATTTTATAAATTCATATAATGTCTTTCAGTTAGATCTAGTCACCATTTTCTCGATTCCAAATCTGCCCATATACCCCTCACCATTTTTCCTCCCAACTTTATGTACTCCTTTTTAAACCCACCAAACACACTTAGTGCTGTCAGTATGTGCATCCATGTAGAGCTGTCCCTCAGAGCATGAGTAGTCTATCAAGGGCCGTGTCCCTGAAGAGAACTGACTCCCCCATCATCCAACTCAAGAGCTCTTTAGCTTGGGGGACACTTCATGAGACCCTCCGTCATCTGTGTTGGGATTTGCCCTGGCTTGATCTTTCACAGCTATAGTTCATACACTCATAGCTGCCAGAAAGCTCATGTCTTCATTCAGTTTTATTTTTATAGGACACAAATAAGAAGAAATTAGTCAATATGTCCTTGACTAATTCAACAAATTCACATATCTGAAGTGAAATCACACAATGTAGAGAGAACATAGGACTCAAAAGCGGCCCTTGTGGGCGGCACAAGCCTCAGTTACTGAGAAGAGGAGGCAGCTCAGAAGCAGTGGAGAAGATGGAAGGTCTGTGAAGGTGGATATTCAGCCTGTTTAGTCTGCTAAGTGTTGTGCTTACTAGAAAAACAGGAAGGAGACAGTCAGCAAACACTTGATGGATGACTAAAACTGGTTTGTCCCAGCCTTTCACTCTTCATTTTTGTATTGGGAGAAAAAATTCCTGTAATATTTTCAACATTTTATTTCAAAAAGTGAAACTTTCCATAAAATGATTAAAACAGCCGTATTATAGGAGTGGAGTAGAGGGACCATGGGTTAGCACATGTCAGCTTTGGAGGCTCTTCCTGTGGAGAAAGACCTGGAAACTTCCAAAAAGGAGAAGCCCCTAGTTATCAAGAAGGTGGAAGACCTGAAAGCAGTATCAATAAGAACTCCCAGCCAGATTCCACCCTTAGAAAGAAAGGGCAGCAAAACCCAACAACAGCAGTGTTGCAGGCTTCATTCAAGATGCATGGAACAAAACTCAAGGAAGTAGATGAGTCTGTCATCAAAAACAAGAAGTTTAATGCCAGCACTTGCCTGGTGGTAGAGGTAAGGCTGAAAAATCTGAGAAAAAAAAATGTACACACACCTGCACTCAGGTCCCTACTCTGTATACAATCTATATACAGTCTGTATACAGTCCCTACCCTAAAGTATACAAGGTATGTAGCGCTCCCATTCCATCCCATTTTAAGGTCCCCGTAGATCACTGGCTATGATGAAGACTCTCTCATATATTGATTTTCATAGTTTGGAATTTCCAACCTTCCATTGTTTTCCTTTTGACTCTTTATATATAAAGATGAAAGAGAGAGAAGTTGGAGTCAAAGATCAACCACATTGTGATGATTTGTAATGAATTTCATATCAGAGTCTGCCAGTAATAAGGAACAAATCCATTTAAACACAAATGTGGATCAGCTTCAGAACTCAAATGGAAGAAAATTAAACATGAAACACTACCACTTAGAGAACAGAACTACAGAAATCTGTTATGGAAGAGTTAAAAGTCTTAGAGCTTGCACTATTTCGCATCCTTCTAACTCGCTTCTCCCTTTTTAGCTTTTTGCGAATTCCCCTTACCAGTTCAAAATGCACACCTATCAAAGGAAGACATGCTTGCAGTAACTTCTATGAGCTTTCATGAATACAATTCACATCACACTTTCAAACCCCTTGCAAAGACATTGTCACACACTCTGGGATATACAGGACAGTATAAACAGATCATCTTTGGTCACTGTATTTTAGCTACTGTCTCTTTTACATGTTAAAGCAGTTAGAACAATGCCATTGTCCTCTCTCTAAATCCTTTGACTTCCTCTAAAATATCACTTACCAGACCCTTAAAATTCCCTTTTCTGTTACACCTCTAGAGAAAGGGGGGTTGTGATGCTCTTTTATTTGGCCAGTGGGTAGCCATGTTTGGTGACAGGGCCACTAACCTGTACTTATTTTGGCATATTAATAAATTTATATGCCTTTGTTCCTTGGAAATTATACAATGAGCACATAGATCCAAATGCATAACCTTTCATTAACTTTATCTTCATTTCACTCGTAGAGGCATATACATTTCATTCCTTAAGAATCAGAATCTTCCAGGATGCATAGAGTATAAAGAGCTCACTGTACAGCCTGTTATTTAGCAGTCCATATTCACATGTTCTATACTCTATCCATATTATAACATTCAATTTACCTAACAGAGGATCACAGATTGCTGTTATCTTGTGTACTTAGCCATCTCTAATCTAAAAGAGAACTGAAGCCATTGGTTTACTTTTGTCTCATTGTTATTTATTTTCAAAAACGCTTGTTTGATACTTTACACAGAATAACCTCATGCAGCATTTTGCAGTCTCCCTTATTATAGGTTCAGACCAAATATTCATAGTAGGAGCCACACAGGTGCTGTTTCCCAAGGCATCACATAGACAGGCCCAAGGTCTTAGTTTCTCCTGTATTTGGTGACTGTATTTCTTCTGTTGGGTAGACTATCCCAGGTGTTCCTTTGTGAGGTTATCTTTTTTTCTTCCAAAATCAGCAACAAGATTGCAGAAGCAGCTTACGTGAAATCATACTTTTAAACTATTTATTAATAACTCTAAACACCTTCCAACCCATCCACCTGAGGTGTGAAAGAAAGGATATAGGCCTGCTAAGTCACAGCAGTCTAGTCAAATAGTGTAATTCTCTGAAGCTGCAAGTCATGATGGGTTGTGTGGTATCTTTTGGAGTTAAGCAGCAATGAGAAGCAATGCCAAGCAAAAAACCACTTGGTGTTTCCGAGACCTCCTCTTATACCTACAAAAGGATGCCTCCCAATTGACCAACTCCATGCCCTATGCACAAGGTACTTCCTGTTGACCAAGATCACAAGCTCTCCAAGGAGTCTGTCCATCAAAGCATGTAAATATATTCCCCACATGTGGCAGTTTTCCAGCAGGCAAAACATCACACTCTCTTTTATCATGATGTTTTGTATCCCTCTTCCACGAGTCTGTTTTTCAGGGGTGTATAACACACTCCTACATCCCATATTTGAGACCAAAACAAAAATCACATTAATTCAAAACAACTGTGCTTCCAAAGAAATCTGAACCTCCACCACATTTATGTAACAAAAAGAATATCTCCTTCCAAGTCCTTTTTGTCATAGCTTTAATAAAAGCCAATGAATCTTGTTGGGGTGAATTATTCATGTGGTATTTATAAATAACAGTATTTAATTCCTATCACTCTTTCTATATTTGTTGATTGGAATCTGTTTATTTACTTGTTTGTGGTTTTGTTTTCATTGTTGTTATTTTGGGGGTTATATTTGGTATTTTTTTTAATAATTTATTTTTTATTTCTTCAAGTTACATCTCAATCACAATCCCCTCCCTACTCCCCCCTCCAGTCCCACCCTTCCATCCTCCTCCCCCTCAACCCCCCATCCTCTTCCCTTCTTTTATTTTTAGTTTAAGGTATTTCTCCCCCCAACAGCTCTCCCTTTCAGTCCAACAAATGGTTCTTTTTCTTATAACTATAAATACAATACAAAACAACAGAAATAAATAGGCCACAATTATAAGAGTTATATGGCTTAGCATACATTCCCAATGTCCAGTCCATATGTATTTGGCACCTGACTTTAACATTCTACTATCTAAATTATCTAACCATCTCCATGAGTTTAAAGTTCTATATCTAACTCAGCTTTCATACTAACTTGCCTCACAATTTTAAAAATATCTTCTTAGATCCAGAACACCCTCTTGATTCCTAAACAACTCAAAATTTAACAATGAGACTCTAGCTATCTATTCTTCAACCACCTCAGAGACCTGAGGATAAATATATCTGAAGATGAGCATCGAAGAATCTCCAGTGGGAGATGATTGAATTGGTGGTAAGCCTTTCTCTTGGCAAGAAAAACCCCTTGCTTCAACTGTAGAGAGACTTCTGTCCAAAAAGGACAAAACTTGGAAGCAGGTAAGTCGACAGCCTAGCTCTGCCAAGACAGGGTAGGTAAGTCCTTCATAATTCCTTCTCTACAATCAATGTCTGTCAGAGAAACGGGGCCAAATGGCTGAAGATTGATGCTGTAATGTATGGAGAGAAAATGGGAACTGTCCAGGCAGCCACTGGTATGTCATTTCTTAGTTTTGGAAGCTATATTTGGTATTTTTTTTTTAAAGAAGGATTTCACTGTATATCCTTGGTTGTCCTGGAACTCATTCTGTAGAACAGGCTGGCTTTGAACACATGGAGATCCTCTTGCCTCTGCCTCCTGAGTTCTGGGATTAAAGGTGTGTGCCATTACCACCTGGCTCGGAATCCCTTTGTAATGAAGAAATTAAAGAGATTTTATTTTTGTTCTTCCTGATTAAAAAAGAATGGTGTGTGTAAATTCATGGACTGTTCTGTAATTTTATACCTTATACCATATTTTGATAGTTATTAAATATAAAGTTCTTTAAATTTATAATTTTCCTGGAAAAAATTAATTAAAATAAGTTTGCTGTATAATTTTCCATTAAATGTAACAGAAAACATGTTGTGGAAGAAAAGTTTTGATCATTTGAGAATTCATATTTGTTTGAGACACTGATGAGCCAATGTAAGATACCATGATACTTAAATGCAGCAAATGAGTTAGCTCTTAACAATTTCAACTCTCATTTATTTGAGGGTTTATGTAGAAATGGGTGGGGCAATGCAACTAACTTCAGGCTGTTTCTTTAAAATAAGTCAGTGATTTTATTAATGTTTCATTTATATATTTTATACTTTTATATCAGATATACTAAAACCAAAACTATGCTTCTTGAGTCATAATTTCTATTATTTTATTATATGTCTCTCCTATGATTGTAGCCAACAGATGTTGAGCTTGTTTTCAGAGTAGAAATGTTGATTTTTATTTTCATAAACTGATTGAAGAAGATGCCCATATTTAGTAAATCTTTTAATGTGAAAAGCATCTTTTATTTTTTTCTATAAGAAGGAACAATGAAGACAAAAAATATTGTGGCTGTGACATCATAATTAATAAATATTACCTAAACACATGCCCTAATTACTTGTGCACTTGAAAAGTGCACCTAGCTATTGTGATGTCTTCTGAAACCAAAAGACACTTGGGAGTATGCTGAAGGGCTTCTCATTCATCAGTCTTTGGTAGCCTGCTATTGGCTCAGCCTGTGGGAGGGTTCTGTTTGTCACACAGCTACATCTTGGCCAAGAAGTACATAGCTCATCTCTAAAAACTAGGAGGTATTTCATGCACAATTATCAAAAATGTCCCTGTCATTGGTCAACAGAGGGGGAAGGATTCCACTAATGCTTAACTTGCAGGCCATGAGATTGCAAAATGATGTGTCCATACAGCGTATGACACTGTGGGTCAAGGTCAATTGAAAAGGGTTTCTCCAAATAGTCACCCAGAAATTTTATGTTCCTTTCTGTTTTCTCAACAATGAACTTTTAGTTCTGTGCAATAGAACATCTGGTTAATAGTTGCCTCCATTTCTTCATGCTAGAACAAAAATATTTATTTTCTATTAATATTGTACATTTAGACATTTTTCTAATGAAGATTATAAATTGTATGCTTACTAATGTTCTTTTTCAACACAAACCAAAACAAAACTAAATATAACAAAATAAAGCACAAAGATAACCTGAAGATGGCAAAATATAAATTAGAAAATTAGGAAGTCAAACCATGGAGGGCTATCTATATATTACAAATGATGAAGTTTCATCATGTGAATTTTGTATACCACAGTGGAACAAATAATGTCTCCAAATATCTATGTATCTTCTAAATCTCAGAAAGTGACCTCATATGGATAGGACTTTTGCCAGATAATTCTTTAAGTGTATTGTAATAAGATCTTTGTACGTTGAGGACAGTCATGAATCCAAACACTGGTATCTTTGTGAGAGACAGAAAAGGAGGCAAGATGAACACCAGGGCCAAGAGAAGGGAAGATAAAGATAGAAACAGACATAGAGATTAAAGCTGTCAGGAATGCCAGATATGCCCGGAGCCAGTAGATGCATGCCAGGAAAGATCTTTAGGCTCATTGGAGGGAAGAACACTGAGACTAGGGGCTGGAAAGATGACTCTGTGGTTAAGAGTTCTTGCTGCTTTCCCAGGTGATCAGAGTTTGATCTTGACTTAGATCAAAGGGTTTGGATGTCTCTGCTCTTCCATCCATGCTTAGTCCATTGCGCTTCTCTCTCTCATAGGCTGGTTCAGGCAGGGGTCTGAAGCTGACTTCCCACAACTTCAACACCGCCAACATCCTGGGAGTCTCCAGCACAGCACACTCTTCACTTCACAGCTTCAAGCAACACCCTCTCGGGCGGGGCCTCCCTGTCACATGCCTGGCCTTAGTGACACTTTTTAAGCAAGTAGGAAGATTCCACAACCCCTTTACGTGTGCATCCTTCATGACTCGAAAGCTAGAACCACTGATGCTGCACCTGACTCTGCAACGTTTGGCTGGGATGGAGCCTGACTGCTTTCTTGAATTACATTTGCATGATATTTTCTTTCTTGTTGCTGTTTAGGAGCATAAGAATTCCTCAGGGATTTCCTTCTAACAAGTCATAAGTTTAGCTGAGTGGAGTCTTGCCCTGAGGACATCCATACCTTTATTCCAGTTCATGTTAGACTTTTTTATTACTTCTTTCAGCACAAGCTTTGGTTCCAACATTAAATTTCCTTTTGATCTTTTTCTCCTCAAACTGGGCATTTTCCCCAGCATACTCCTTTTCACTGTAGACTTGCACAAGGGTGTGTACTAAAAACCATGGGACAGATTCATATTAAGTGGTCTTAAAATTTCTCCTGCTATGTGAATTCTCTGTTTAGCTCTGTTCCCCATTTTTTGATTGGGTTATTTGGTTTCTTGGCATTTTATTTCTTGAGTTCTTTGTAAATTTTGGATATTAGCCCTCTGTCAGATATGGGGTTGGTGAAGATTTTTCCCAATATGAGGCTGCCATTTTGTTCGAATGACAGTGTCTTTTGTCTTACAGAAGATTTTCAGTTTCATGAGGCCCCATTTATTGATTGTTGGTACAAAAAAAAACTCTCTCCTGCTAATGAAATTAGTCCAGAGTTGTTTTTTTTTTTTTTTTAATTTGGCCTCAGGAAGACTTTTGGAAAAAAGTTCAAAGAAGCCATATTCTTTGCCATAATATCACAAGAATGGTTTTTATCTCAGCTATTAATACTGTTCTCTGAAATCTTTTGATCTGGACCTCTATTGTCCACAGTGCTGTCAGCACTACTGTCTAGTTTTCCACATGCCTCCAAAACCCAGCATAGTCAAGGTTGTCACACCAATAGCTCAGTCCCTGGTGCCAACTCTGTCTTAGTTACTCTTCAGCTGCTATGACAAAATGACATAACCAAGGGAACTTATAAAGATAAACCACTATTTTGGGCTCACATTTGCAGAGGGCTAGAGTCCATGAATGTCATCACAGGCAACGTGGCAGCAGGCAGCCAGGGATAGTGCTGGGGTAGTAGCTGTGAGCCTATGTCCTTATCCACAAGTAGAAGGCAGAGGGCACTAACTGGGAATGGAGAAGGGGGTTAAAAACTTTACAGCCCATCCCTGTGTCACACCTCCTCCAACAAGGCAACAACTCCCAATCCTTCCCAGTCTTCTACTACTGGAGACCAACAATTAAAATGTATGAGTCAATGGATGCCAATCTCATTCAGACTACTACAAGAAGCTTGACACAGAACATTCAAACTGCTCTCTGGAGCAATATTGCTGCTAAGTGAAGCAGTAAAGTGGTCCTGGCATGGAAAATGTGATCGGTAAAAGTTTTCACAAGCTATCAAGATAATAACATACTTATTTATGTTTTATTCACACTTACAGAAATGACCTAATCAAGGGGATATGAGGGGAAAGTAGGACAGACTGTTAGAGCAGAGGGGTATGTTTGCCTGTTTGCTTTTGTTTGTTTGTTTGTTTTTTTAAGCTAGGATCTCATGATGTAGCCATGTCTTGCCTGGACTTGTCGAACTCCTGATACAGCTTTCCCAGTGCTGGAATCACAAATACATGTCACCATACCGAGGATGGGACATGGTTTTAAGGTGCTTGAATAGTTCATGGTGCAATGTTTAAAGGGGAGGGTTTGAGAAGATAGCAAAGTAAAGAGAAGAATACTGAAATACAATGTCTTAGGGTAACTGTAATAAAACACCATGACCAAAAGCAACTTGGGAAGGCAAGGGTTTATTTTCTCTTTTACAGCAGGCAACAGTTGTCTGTACCTCCCAGTTTAAATTCCTTAGTCTAAAATCTTTAATGAAAACAAGTTAGTTTTAATTATGTTATATAAATGTGCTCATAATATATTTTAAAAATCTCATTATTTCAAAAATGCTATAATCATTCTGCTGTGTTTCACAATGGGGCTGGGAGGACAGTGCGCTCATTAAAGTAAATGAATACATGCAGGTAGGACATTAAAAATACAGTTATTCCTTCATTGTCTATACATTTTCTTTTATGAAGGGAAGTGGGTATCTATAAGTTCTGTGCCCCATAACAGAGGTTAGAAAAATGAACACAAAATCCTTACATGTATTAGACTGACTGCACAAATGGAGAACTCAAATTAAAATGACTTCCATTGAAAAAAGAGTTGTAGGTCTTCTGTCAAGGAACTAGTACATAAAACGTAATTTGGGAAGTCCTGGGCTAGAAACACTCAACACAACCTGATGCTCATCAGAACCTAAATATCTCATTTGTAGATTTACATTTTTCTGAATTTATGTTGTTGAATAAACCAGAGAGGCAAAGAAACACCATGTCTTGTATAGTGGTTTAAATGAGATATATTCCTCAGAGGCTCATCTATTTGAACACCTGGTTCCTGGTTGCTAAGATTATTTGGAGAGTTAGTAGAAGTTTTTGGATGTGGGACCTCAATGGAGGAGGGAAGCCACTGGAGGCAGGCTGTAAACGATTAGAGCTTCTCTCACTTCCACTGTGTATGCCCACCCCACCCATCCCCTCTCTCTGCCTGTGTGTAAGATATGATTGCTCAGCTTTCTGCTCCTGTTTCCATGGCTTTCCCTTAATTATGGGCATCTAGCTCTCTGGAACTGTAAGTCAAATTAAATTTCCCTCCTTAAGTTGCCTTTGGTCATAGTACTGCAGGGGGCTACTGAACTGTAGTTATGCCATCTCATGAACATATTCCTAAGAATACTTTAATGCTAAACTGTCTTGGGTGAAAGTGGTTTCTGGAGCAGCCCTAAATTCCTATAAAATGTGACCCTGAGCTAAAGGTTAACTACTTAACATTTACAGATTAAGTCTCGACTTCTGTAAACAACGCTTGCTTGCTGAAGATGTCCAGAGATGCCTTTTTGTATAGATCACAATTGCATTTGTTTTCCCTTAACTCTCCTCTATTGTTGGTGGGAGTGCAGGCTTATGCAACCACTATGGAGGTCAGTCTGGCGATATCTTGGAAAACTTGGAATATCTCTGCCTCAGGACCCAGACATACCACTTCTGGGTATACATCCAAATGACTCCTCACCAAATCACAAGGAAGTTGCCCCATCTATGTTCATAGCAGCCTTATTTGTAATTGCTAGAAACTGGAAACAACCCAGATGATCCTCAACCGAAGAATGAATTAAAAGAAAACTGTGGTACATCCACACAATGGAATACTTCTCAGCTATCAGAAACAAAGAAATCATGCAATTTGCAGCCAAATGGATGGAACTAGAGAAACTCATTCTGATTAAGATAGACTAACACAGACTCAGAAGGATGCACATGGCATCTATTCACTTATAGTCAGATTTTAGCCATATAGTACAGGATAACTATACTACAACCAGTGCACCAAAGGGAACATGAACATAAACTTTTTTTCCTGACAATGAGACACTTTTCCCTAATGGTGCTGTCTTGTAGGACCCCAGTGTATGAGGAGGCTCTTGGCCCTCGTATGACTGCTGAACTGGGGCAGGGATTGTTATGTAGGGACACTCCACTCCAGAGGAGTGTGATGGAAGGGATAAGGGGTAGAGGGTGGGAGGGCGGGACTGGAAGGGGTGGAAAGAGGACACTGTGATGGAGATGTAACCTGAAGTAATAAATAAATATTAAAAAAAAAAAACTCAAACCAACTGGAGGTTGGATGTTTCCCACTATATTGCTTGGGAAGGTCCTGCCATTAGGTAATAGAATTTCCCATTTGACTCACTGAGGACTCTGGAGGGTTTTTCTCTTCAAGTACCCAGAGCAGTGCTTTATTACAGCAACATCAACAAAATAACTAATACAACCACACAGTGGGTTAAGAACTTTCACTAGAGTCTCCGACGTGAGAAGAGTTCATTGGGAGTCATCTCTCTCACTGCCCTAAGGAACAAGCTCAGTTTCCTAAGATGCTGTGGTGTGGTTCGAAATTCCAAGAGCAACTTAAACATTTCCTTAAATAATAAGCCTTGACTGAAATGCTTCCTCTACCATGATGCATTTTTTCAGTGTCATCTGTCCACAGTGAAGGGGATCTCCGTGTCATCTCCTGGGTGTCTACTCATGAATCTCATCCTGGAAAGGTTTGCTTTGCTACTGTATCCACAGTGTTTTCCCAACTCAGAGTGAAAGGTGGTGTTTCTAGTGTATTCATTGAACAATCAGAATTGCTACTATTTACCCTGTTTGGTTGTTCATTGTATTAATTATCTAAGTACTTGTTAAAAGTACACACAAATGGTCATGAAGATGTATCATTGGTTTAATATTCTTGTCATTGAAGATAGCCATCTGAATTCTCTTCCTGGGACCCACATGGTAGGAGGAGAAAAGCACCTCTTGTAAACATCCTTTGACCTGCACATCCATGTAAGCCTAAGTAAACAAGTAAATGAAGATTTTAAAGCACACAGAGAAAGAGAAAAATACCATGCACTTCACAGTGTTTTTAGAGAGAAAAATACTTTTGAAAAATCAGTGGTTTGACTTTCAGAGTAACGGTACATTAAGTCAAAAGATGTTAGGGAAACAAATATCTCTTTCAATCTCCCTAAAATATATACATAAAATAACAAATTATTTATAATACAATAAACAACTGTAGGAATGCTGAACCTCAGAGCATTAGCTCAGAAATAACGAGCCTTTAAATTAAATAATATCCTTTCTGAATTTAATGAAATGATTATCTGAAAAGTAAATTTAGATATTTCATTGAAATTTTGTGTATATTTGATTTGACAATTCTTATGCAGCTCAATCTCTGCAAGTGAACTTCCTAACAATTTATAATCAGCCAGGTGGTGGTGTCGTACACCTTTAATCCCAGCACCCAGGAGGCAGAGACAGGAGGATCTCTGTGAATTCAAAGCTTGATAGCCTGATCTATAGAGTGAGCTCAAGGACAGCCAGGGCTACACAGAGAAACAGTCTTGAAAAACCATAGATAGATAGATAGATAGATAGATAGATAGATAGATAGATAGATAGATAGATAGATTTATGTCCTCTAATCAGATTCACTGACTCCGGAAACCCTCTATAAATACACAGGTTTTCTTAGAGAGCTAGTCACATGAAGACAGGAGAAGTATGTACAGGGAGGCTTGTCACGGCACTTCTGTCCCAGGTGAGGATATAGCCAGGATCAGACTAAGATATTTGGCAAGTATAGCTAGCTAGTCATTTGTTTCTGGTTTTCTTTTGTTATTAATAGAATCCTCTGACAAAAGCAACTTAAGGGAAAATGAGTTCATTTTAGGCCATCATCGTGGTGGGAATGTCAAAGCATCAGGACCTCAGAGCAGTTAGTCATACTGTGTTTTGTCAGAGAGCAGTGGATGTTGGTGTTCAGCCCACTCTCTCCACTTGACCCCTTGACTAGGGAAAAGGTGCCAACCATGTTGGGCATGTCTTTCCACCTCAATTAATACAATCAAGATAATACTCCATAGAGATACCCAGAGGCCACTCTCCTAGGTGATGCTAACTTCGGCCTACTTGACAAGTAACATTGGCCATCATTTTATCTTACAAGGTGTCTCAGAGATTGTGGGTTTTTATTTTATTTTAGATTATTTTATTTTATATTATCTTTATCAAAAGAAAATTTATGTAATAAAAGTTAATTTTAAAGCAAATTCATACTATAATCCACTATGATACCTGAGGTAAAATAAATACTTTGAAAATATCTACACATTGCATTTTTAGTGTTTTCTTATTTTGTCAATTTCACATCACACATCCTCTCATCTGCAACCTCCCCTCAGAACCACCCTCCACCATTGAAACCTCTTCCAACACACACACACACACACACACACACACACACACACACACACACACACGTCGTTGTGGAAGCTGTAGTGTGTCTCAGTGTGTTTCACAATATTCCCTTTGGTATATATATATTTTTTTTGCTTGAAAATGTTCATTAAAATGACTCTTTGGTCTGATACAAGGCCTCTGACTTCTGCTACTTTGTCAGTACTGGAACCTCACTGGGATTCCTCTCAGATATCCTTTTGTTATCCTGTGTCATGGGGATCCTGTAGTTTTGGGTTTGTGGAACTGGCCTCTTCATACACTTCAGCAATTCACCCATTGGGTATATATTGGGGTGGGCCAACTCAAAGCCCTGGTTCTGGGCCTCAGCCCTCAAATCCAGGGCCAGTCCTACTGTGCAATCCACGTAAGGTGCAGGGCATGGTCTCCTGGGTGTTACAGCAGATAAGGGCTTGAACCAGATCTTCTGCTCCTGTGACCCCATCAGGGCCAAGACTCCTGCCTGAAACCTGTGGCAAGGGCATCAGAGAGTGGAGGGGAACACCACTGAAAAGAAGACAGAAGGCATGGCTGGCTCTCTCACACTCATACCCTCAGGACTGGCTCACTCACATCCCCAACATCCAAGGCCAGCTGTACAATACTGCTCAGGTGAGGTGCAGGGCCTTCTCTCCTGAGTCCTGAATCATGTGAGGGGCAGGGACAGCTCTCATACTCTGGAGACCCCACTGGAGCTAGATCTCCTGTCTGCCACTGATGGTGAGGGCAAAAGGTAGGGGAGTTTAATCCCTCCTGCACTAACACCAAAATGTAGACAAAAGGCAGGGATGGCTCACCCACAACCCTTACATCCAGTGCAAGGCAGGGTTCTTCTAGTCTCTGGCTTACTCCTGTCCTGGGAGCCGATCTGGTGCTTGCCTGGTGCTAGACTAGTGGTCATCACAGGTTAGCTCCCTGTCTGGGCCTCATGGCATCAAATTTGTGTTAGTCTCTGGCATGCTTTTTTCCAGGAATGTTAGTGTACTATTCATTAAGATGTTCATAGGTCAGAACACCGAATGTAGGCATAGTCTCTTTCCTCTCTGCCACCTACTGATGTACATATGACACAGTAGCCACATCTGCAATGCCTCGAGGGGCAGGTACACAATGAATTTTTATTATTCTTCTATATTTTAAAATTTTCTGAAACTTGTATACAAGAATTAAACTGGTAAACTATAAAAAGTGGTTTATTTATTCCAACTGAGCAGAAAGGATTCACATTATTTAGTATTAGAACTTTAGATGTTTGTACCTGTTAGCACTAAGATAGTTCAATGATGGTAGCAGGCCAGACCTAATCAGGAGTCTTGGTGTAACCTTCAGTCTAAAGATGGTTGGCAGGACAGCTCTAGCTTTATCTCATTAGTAACAGAGAAGGCATGGAGTTCCATTTACATTCCTGTAATCACCCAGTATTTCTGTAACTGAGATAAAGGAGACAGAAACAGGAAAAATATTCATGTGACCCCTTGTATCAAGGTGAGAGTAGATGTCATCAATATGTCGTGGTGAAAAACACTTTCAAAACTAATAAGAGTACACAAAATGACTCAGCCAGTGGGGTTGCCATGTGACCCTGTGGTTGTGTTTGAGCAAACTCACACAAACAGATGCAGAGACATGTGCAAGTCATGTTGGAGCTAATATGGCTGCAACAGAACACGAATAAGAACTAAGAATTTCAGTACCCTGGATAATCAATTTTCACATTAATTTTTTTTTTAAATTTAACTTGAGCACCCTCAGTCTGGTCTCACATTCACATTGGTCTGTGTCCAGTGGCTCTTTGATCTGAGCTCTCAAAGGACGTGTGCCTCCTCCGTCATCTTTGCTTCCTGTAACTCCCTATCTCCAAGCCCTGTTTTAGTTTTCTCAATGTCCCAACTATAATCTGTCATCTTATTTCTCAACTTGTTTTAGCTTTCCATTATTATTTCCCTCTCTCGATTGCTCCTAATTTCATGAAAAAAAAAAAAGGTCTGCCTCTGCTCCTTCTATCCTGAGTTCTCCAAGCCTACATGCAATACAGTCATCATATCTGATATGCGAAGTGAAGGAAATCTTGTAGTACAAACCAGAGGAGCCTTATGCCCAACGTAAGTGAGCAGTTGCAGCATCTGTATTTGCTGTATTGTTGTATTTGTGGCGTTGGGAGTGAGTCTCATGTGCTAGGCAAGCACAGTACTAATGTGTCACTAGTCCTTGTTCTGGTACATTATTTTAAATAACTCCCCCACAATTAGCTCAATGTTGAAATATTCTACAGCTCAGTCTGTATTTGAAATGTCTACAAGGTATAAAATAGATAAGGCATGTGGCAACTTCTAATCATTTAAGTATTTACTGCATGAGGGCTAGAATCTTTGTGTGTCCTCATGATATTTTGTCATATTAACTCATGCACATTTCTCCCCATCTGGCTGTTCTCAGGAGTAGACTTTGAAGGAGAGATGGAAGTGTTGAGAGTTATTTGTGCACAAATGCACTACTTCCTGTACACATTAGTAAAATTGTCGTAAGGGCCAGATTCACATCGATGCAACTAAACAAAATTGAAAATCAAAGTCAAATAAACAAATAACCATAAAATGAATTTATTCACTGAACAAGATAATTTAAGGTATTTTTAGTTGTTCAATAATGTAAAAAACGTATCCTTTAAAAAGAGGAGAACTGGTGAAGACATAAAAGAGTCTGAACATTGGAAACTATGTAGGAGTCTGTGTAGGAGAAAGAACATAGATGTCACACGAAGAAATGCTTGTTTTTGCATACTGGCTCTATCAGCGAACAGCTAATGCAGCCTAGGAAAAATCAGTTCTCAGAAGCTAGAGTGCAGGAAAAGCTAGCTGATGAGATATAACCTCCAATTACTAAACTCAGGAGGCTGAGACAGGGAGGGGCTCACAGGTCTAGAAGTTTCTGGGTAGTCTGGAGAGATAACCCACTTCAAAATCAAGAGCAAAACCTAGCTGCTACATAATTATTAAGCTAACTAACTTAGTGAGAAACAAAATGAATCCAGCAGAGGGCCTGGCATAGAAAAAGCATTTCAAATATAGTGTTGTTTTGTTTTTACACTTTAGTAAGTGTTCTGCAATTATTTGAACAGGTAAATTTACAAACATGAAACAGTGATAATTCAATCATGAGAAATTTTTAAAAGTTATAGTTTGGATATGAAATGTCTCCCACAGTTTTGTGTGATGAACCATTAGTGCCTAGCTTACAGTACTATTTTAGGAAGGGGGAAGCAGGGGCAATAGGCTCACTGGAAGAAGTAGGTAACTGAAGATTTGCCCATTTCTGGTTGCTAATTCTGCTCTTTCTCTGCTTTATGTCTACCAGGACATGAACAGAATCTTCTGTCACACACATGCACACACACTTGCTAGTGTGCACACACGTGCATGCACACTCCGATCCAGATTCAATGCAGCAAAGGACTATATAATGAAACTGCTAAAATGGAGTTTTCCTCTTTCTTGATTGTTCTCTTGGGCATTTTGACCAAAGTGATAATCAGGAATGAAAACCACAGTATTTGATTTTCAATAACGAAATGAATAATGAATCAGTAATGATTTTCAATAATGAAAATCAACTAACAGAGCCCAAATAACTGTGCCATAGTTTTCACTGAAAATTAGAAGTTGTAGACTTACTGTTGTCCCTGCCCACAAAGTTCAGATGTAAATAAAACTTCATAGCTTTAAGCTCACCCATGGACTTTCCTAGGTTACCCATGTCTCTTCCTTCCAGGCTCCACATATTGGTAACTTTTTTCTCTGCTCCATTGAGCTCATCTGTGATTGCAATGGGCAAAGGGCAAAGGAAGGTTCAGTTTTGTTGACATATGATAGCTGTGACCTTACATACCTGTTCTATGCTGAGTTCACAAGGTATAAAAAGAAGTGACACACAGGGCCTACCTAGTATAAATGCAGCCTCCTGAACAGGCAGGGCCCAGAATTAGATGATAACAGTTAAATTTGAGACGTGCTAAGAATTTGAACAGGAAACAAGTTGGTGGAAGCGCCGAGGAGGAGGAAGGAATCACTTCTTGGAGGCACCTTAGAAAGCATCCCATGGAAAATGGTCAGGGCCATGTGTTAAAGGCCAAGTCCTTGAACACAGATGGCAGGGGGAGAAGGCACATCAGCATGGAGACAGTAAACCTGATGTCCTTACAGTGACCCTCGACGAGACCTGAAAAATCACACTGTTAAGAGTATGAAGTCCAGAGGACTGTCGATGTTGGGGTCTCCTGGCAGGCTCTGGATAGAGAGCAAGATGGTTCTGACATCACATAGTGAGGACCACTTTTCCTTGAGGATGTCCAGGCAGATGTTGCCCTAGGTGTCCATCTTGAGGTGATAGCAGTGTGTGAGGAACTTCACTTGTGGGTGCATTGTAAGGGTAGCCACTGGGGAACTCCAGAGAAAGTTTATACCGCAGGTCTTCATACTGCCAACTACTCCATGGATGGTCCCTACCAATTTGAACTTTTTATCTGATTCAGGGAAGGCAGAAATTTCTTTGTCACCAGACATCATGAGGGTCATCAACTCTTGCTGTAGCCTCTTGCCCACAGGGCCCCAGATGGTGCCCCTACAGGGCTCAACTCCTTTGAAAATGGTGGTGACACTGGCATACATGCTGCTGAGCTCTGGAAAAACCCTCGTACCATTTAAGAAGAACCAGCAAGAAGCCTATTTAATACAGATCTCCAGTCAAGAGCCCTGATGCAAGCTGTCCATCTTCTCCTTTATGTTGTCTTTGTTCTTATATGGTCTGTCCTTTCCTTGATTTCTAAGCTGTGGTGTTATTTTTGTTTTATTTGATTTTTAAATTAAGTCTGCTTGAACCTTTACAATATATATTAAATAAACAAATGATAATATTTTAAAATCATTTCTAATTTTAATGGGACATACAAATTCTCTCTTGCCCATGTGTTGAAATGCTGGCATTGCATATCTGTTCTGAACATGCAACACAAGAGTATTAGGATTTTTGTATGTTTTATATGCTTTGGTTTTCCTTTATTATTATTTATAGTCAGTTGTAAGAAAGCTTCAAGGAAAGAAGACATTAGAACACCACACCTTTAATTAGCTGTGTCATAATATATGATTTGAGCTCTCAATATTTTCTTTTTTATGATAATATTTATTTATTACAAGTTACATCTCCATCATAGTGCCCTCTTTCCACCCCTTCCGGTTCCATCCTCCCACCCTCTCCTCCCTCTCTTACCCATCCCACTCCTCTGATGTGGAGTGTCGCTATATATCAGCCCCTTTCAGCTCAACAGTCATATGAGGGCTAAGAGCATCCTCTTGCACTGGGGGCCTACATGGTAGCACCCCTAGGGCAAATTGTCCCATTAATAGGCAACAAAGTCTATGTTCCTGATCATTTTGGTATGTTGGTTGTAGGGTAGTTATCAAGCAATCAGAAGCACTGGCTATAAGACTCACCATGATTGTTTTTGAAAAGAAAAAAAAAAAAGTGTAAGTCATCTGTTCTGTATGGGTACCTCGCCGAATGAGTTCATGAAGGCAGCATCAGAACAGCTTCCTCTTCCTGATATGTACACTTTACTACTGGAATATTTTGCAAGTTTGCCTGATACACAACGGCTTATTATATGTCTAATATTTAGTGTTTCATCATACTTCAATAGCAAAAGCAAGAAACTTTTTATATTACAGACATTCAGTCAGTAAGACCCACTGAACATCAGTTTCATGTGATTCAAACTGTGTGTTGCAATAACACCCCCAGACGTTTTCGCCATTTTGTTGTTTCTAATATAGCTAATGATTATTGTGCTTCTTAGTGTTTTCCAAAAATTGTACATTGTGAATGAAACAAAGCCTTTAAAAAGTTTTTATACAATTTATTTTTCTTGATGATTTTAATATTTTCTCAAGTTACACTCAATACATTATGGTTTAAAATTCCACTGAACTGTATAATGAAGAATTAATTCTAACTAGTTTTATTGTTGATTATTTTCCTCATTCACACATGAGACGCCTGGGAGATTGAGTTCAGGATTTGGTCTATGCTGGACAAGCAATCTACCAAGGAGATACATTTTTAGGCCGTTGTTGAAAAAATCTTAATGGCCAATGTATCATCTTCATATTGGGAAACTTATTGTCAAAATATTGATTAGAATTTGATGTACCACAAAATACATCAGTAACAAAGAAAAGCAGGTTTCATAATAAGTTTGTGTTTAAATAGCTGTAACTTGTATTTCAAATCTTAGTGTAATTGTGTTTATAATGCATATCTTAATAAAAAAAGAGATACAATAATAGTGTATCTGTAAGCATTTCTGTACAAACATCATTTTCTCTGAGAAAGAGTCCCTGGGTCCTGGTTCCTTGGTGGCTGCCATGCTATTCTCGGCCTTTGTTTCTTTATTTACAGGATTGGTAAATAAGATATAGCTGTACTCATCTTCCTACCATGGCTTATTTTCTCCTTTGAAGAGTAATAAAGAAAAAGTCCTACAGTTACTTGTAACATGATTTCTTTCCTTTGAAATCAATGGTTTCTTCCTGTATTTTCTCCAATCTTCCACAATTATCATTAAAGAGATGTTAGAAAACCCCAACTTGTCTCATTAAGTTAAAACCTAATGGATTTTTATTATTTCTAGACTCTCATGTATGGAAATGAAACAAAACACCATCAACAAAAAAGTACTTCAATATGGTGATTCAACCTATCAACTGTATTGAATGGCTGACATTTTTTTTGCCTGGAAATGATTAAAGCTTAACACAGAGTAATTATTTAGTTCTCAGATATATTAGACTATGTAATGTGTATATATTAGCTTGTGTTCTACCAAAGCAGAGCCCCAGTACACTTGGGGGGAGTTTTAGCTGGTGTTTCTAGGTAGACATAGTAAAGGGGTATGGAGATATAGACACTAAACAAATAAGGAAAATCAGAATAAGAATAGGTACTTAGACACAGTATAGGAAAACTCAAGAAAAAAGGACAGATTACTGAATATGCCCTTATACCTTTGTATATTGATACAAAATTAATATTATATTTGGCTAAATTGGTATTGATCATTGTATATTAATGCAAAATTAAGATTGTATTGGGCTACATCAGTATTGGTCTTTGTATATTGATACAAAATTAAGATTATATTTGGCCACAATGGTATTGACCTTTGTATATTAATGCGAAATTAAGATTGTATTGGGCTATATAGGTATTGATCTTTGTATATTGATACAAAATTAAGATTATATTTGGCCACATTGGTATTGATCTTTGTATATTGATACAAAATTAAGGGTAACGCTTTTTAAAGGTATTGTACCTAGTAGTGCTTAAAAATGCAATGTGAAGTTTCAGCCTTTTGCCACCAACCATCATAAACTATTTAGGATAATTAAGAAATGCAAACTAATAGTCATGCAAGCATGTCATATTGTTAGATACTATGACAGTCTATCACAGTTATTTTCTAAGCTAATCAGAAATCAAGTGCTAAGAGACAAGCAACAGTTGTTTATCCTAATATAAGAGATAGATAGGGTGTCTTCAAAAACCTCAAGAGATCTGCAGAATATGGCATTCAAAGATGTTTTCTTAACTTAAGATTTTTTGATATTGAGACATGTCAGCTCCTGACAGCACTCCCTATTCTACTCCAAGTAGAAGATGAGCATCGAAGAATCTACAACTGGAGATGGTTGAATTAGTGGCAAGCCTATCTCTTGGCAAGAAAAACCCCTTGCTTCAACTGTAGACAGAATGCTGTCCAAAAAGGACAAAACTTGGAAGCAGGTAAGTCGACAGCCTAGCTCTGCCAAGACAGGGTAGGCAAGTCCTTCATAATTCCTGCTCTACAATCAATGTCTGTCAAAGAAATGGGGCCAAATGGCTGAAGATTGATGCTGTAATGTATGGAGAGAAAATGGGAACTGTCCAGGCAGCCACTGGTATGTCATTTCTTAGTTTTGGAAGCTGCGGGCCCTGTACTTCCTATATAATCAGATATATTTATCCCTTTCAGGTCTCTGAGGTGGTTGAAGAATAGATAGCTAGAGTCTCATAGTTAAATTTTGGGTTGTTTAAGAATCAAGAGGGTGTTCTGGATCTAAGAAGATGTTTTTAAAATTGTTATGCAAGTTAGTATGAAAGCTGAGTTAGATATAGAACTTTAAACTCATGGAGATGGTTAGATAGTAGAATGTTAAAGTCAAGTGTCTAATACATATGGACTGGACATTGGGAATGTATGCTAAGCCATATAACTCTCATAATTTTGGCCTATTTATTTCTGTTGTTTTGTATTTTATTTATTGCTATAAGAGAAAGAACCATTTGTTGAACTGAAAGGGGGAGCTGTTGGGGGGAAAAAGATATACCTTAAACTAAAAAAAAAAAAAAAAAGAGGTAGCAGATGGGGGTTGAGGGGAAGAGGGTGGAAGGGTGGGACTGGAGGTGGGAGTAAGGAGGGGATTGTGATTGCGATGTAACTTGATGAAATAAAAATAAATTATTAAAAAAAAAAGAATAGGTACTTGGGCACTGTTCTTCCAAAGGACCTGGGTTTGGTTCCCAGTACCAACATGGGTGTTAAAAGAACCTGTTCCAGTGAATCTGATGCCCTCTTCTAGCTACTGGGTGGAAGGAATATGTGTGATACACAAACATGCATTCATGCAAACACTTATTCACATAAGAAAAGGAATAATCACATAGACATGAATGGCAGACATTTCTGTAATCCCAGTGCTCTGGAGGCTGACAGAGTAGTATCTGCATTCTAACACATTTTGGATTACATGGTCAGACTCTTCTTCAGTCAGTAAGTCACTTAGTCAGTCAGTCAGTCAGCCAGTCAATCAAATAAATCAATCAATCACCAGACCATATCAAGTATCTGAGTAGGTAAGGTTCTGGTGGAATATTTTAATAGAAATTTCATGTTTTTCAGAATTAGCTTCTCAAAGTTGAGAACATTGGAATATTTATGCATGACAACACTTCTACTAGTTCAGTACTTCTATGTCCACTGCAATATATGACTGTTAAATTTTTAAAAAGTGAACAATGGGCTTAGAAAGTAAAACAGTAAATGGAAGACAATGATGCATACAATAGGCAGATGGGTGCCTTTTAAACAAATACCATGGTGTCTGGAAAAGTAGTTTGTGTCATTTCTAGTTAATGTATAAATCTAGCCCCACACAATTTCCTGCAAATACTTTTTCTGGTTCTGCTCTCACAGGATCATGTCTGTTCTCTAGAAATCTCAAAAGAAGATCTAGAGGTAAATAATTTGCTTTAAACACTTTTTATGTTTCTGGTCAAAGCTCATATGAACTCACAAAGATCGAAGTAGCATGCACAGGGCCTACGCAGATCTTCACCAGATCCTCTGTGTATATATTATGGATTCCAGCCGAATGTTTTTATGGGGTTCCTGAGTGTGGGAACAAGTGAGCTTCTGTTTTTCATGCCTTCTCTTGGAATCTTTTCCTTCTATTTGTTTTGTCCAACACCAATTTGTTTGATTTTATTTTTTCTTAATACATTTTCTTTTTATTATTATTTTTTTTATTCTTGTCCCTTAAAAGCCTGTTTGTTTTCTAATGAAACACAGAAGGGAGTGGATCCAGATGGGAGGGAAGGTGAGGAGGAACTGTGAGGAGTAGAGGGAGGGGAAACTTTAATGAGGTCATATTGTGTGACGAAAAAATATCCATTAAAGAAAAAGTTCTCTGTGTTTCACATTCTTGACATTCTGTTATTATATACCAAGAAGAAAGAATGTTTTGTCTCCAAGATTTCCAGTAGATGATTTCTGAAGATCTCTTTAGATTTGGAATTACTTTTAACTTGAATCTTTTGAGTATGTACCTGGGTCAGTTTTCCCTCCAGCACAGCTCCTCGGTCAATCCATATGCATATAGCTACATACATTTGAAATATGAATTCAGAAGATTACCAGGGATCATTGCCTGCACTCATATATTCTTTGGTTCTGTCATAATGCCTCAGTTTCACAGCTAGATCTGCTACATTGAGTTACAGCATAGTTTCTCAAGAGCTGTGGAAAATTTCCAGCATTGGAACTGGAGTATTCATGGCAAAGAAATTGCCTAGCATGCATGAGGCCCTTGGTTCTATCCCTAGCACTGAAAATGAACAGAGAGAGTGGGTAGAAAGGGAGGGCTAGAAGAATACAGAGATGGAAGAGAGAGAAAGAGAGATTATAAGATTAATTGGGAATAATACTTATGGATAATTGTAAATTTTTAAACATGATACTGAAGTAGGCTAGCATGTAACTCAGGAACTGAGAATTTGCCTAACATGCATATGGCATGGCATTCCTTCCCCCATATGAAAAAATTGGAGAAAAAAATTCCCAGTCTGAAGCAAACATCAAATAATAAAATTTTCCATGTACAAAAACAATTGAGCATTGGCCAGTCTATAACTATCACAAATTTGATGTGGTTGCTATTGCAAACATTATCAACAATGGGTATATTTAGGCTTTGCAGCAACAGTTGCCCACCCTGAGTGGAGGAAGCAAATTATTCTCCCTCAGTTTACCCATTCTCTGACACATCAGCTTTAAATCTTTTGATGATTTATCTAGAACTGGGGAAATAAAGTACTAAATTGGCAATTACTTTAAGGAGATCCATACAGAATGCAATGTCAAGAAAAGGAAAACTATTTTGTTCTTAAAATATCTACTTTTTCACCATGTAGCAGCTCTGCTAGTATGCTCCTGAGTGTCCAAACCTAGCCCCTGCACAAACGCTGCAGACTCAGGAGGTCCTATGTTTGGAGGTTGAAACTACCAGCTGGAGTCCTTAAAGGATATGATATGGAGGGAGTTCAGTCTCCCAGCAGGCAGTGATCTATGTCTTTGTCTGGTGACTCTGATTCTACAGTGTCTATATTTCCAGTACCGAGTTCTTTGCTGTCCCTGGCTTTGCTGGGCAAGCCCAGATAGGCTTGCACCTCACAAACTGCCTTTCAACAAGAGTATATCTCTGCTGTTGTCCAATCTGTCTTCCAGATGATCAAAATGCTTATGACTTGATCCTTAATCATCAAAAAATGCAACTCAAGATGACTCTGAGATTCCATCTCACATCTGTCAGAATGGCTAAGATCAAAAACTCAAATGACAGCACATGCTGGCAAGGTTGTGGAGAAAGGGACATTGCTAGTGGGAGTGCAAGCTTGAACAACCACTATGGAAATCAGTCTGGCGATATCTTAGAAAATTTGGAATAGCTCTACCTCAAGACCCAGCCATACTGCTTCTGGGTATACATCCAAATGATTCCTCACCAAACGACAAGGATTTTTCCACATCTATGTTCATAGCAGCCTTATTTGTAATAACTAGAAAGTGGAAACAACCCAGATATCCCTGAACCAAGGAATGAATAAAAAAAAAAAAAAACTGTGCTACATCTACACAATGGAATACCTCTCAGCCATCAGAAACAACGAAATCATGCAATTTGCAGCCAAATGAATGGAACTAGAGAAGCTCATTCTGAGTGAGCTAACCCAGACTCAGAAGGATACACATGGCATCTATTCACTTATAATCTGATTTTTAGCCATATAGTACAGGATAACTACACTACAACCAATGCACCAAAGGGAACAGGAACATAGATTTTGTTACCTGTCAACAAGACACTTTGTCCTGCTGGTGCTGCCTTGTAGGGCCTAGTGTATGAGGCTCTTGGCTCTCTTATGACTGCTGAACTGGGGCAGAGGACTGATATATAGGGACATTCCACTCTGGAGGAGTGGGATGGAAGGGATGGGGGTAGAGGGTGGGAGGACGGGACTGGGGGGGATGGAAAGCGGACGCTGTGATGGAGATGTAACCTGAAGTAATAAACACTAAAAGCAAACAAACAAAAACCAAAACAACAAATATCTACTCTTCTAATTTATAGAATAAAAGCACCTTTCTTACCATTTGTATTAATATGATGATCTGTAAGGGAAGAGTACTTTGCAGCACAAAAGACATAAAGAGAGTGAAATAAATCATTTAGCTTCCTCTATGTAATTACCTACCTAACTGACAAAGGAAGTCAATGGGTCAATGTACCATTCTCTAATCCTGACCCTCTGGACCAGGGCATCAGGAAAGTGATCAGGGACTACAGCCTTTCCCTATCTAAGGCTGTCTTGGGTATAAGCAATGATCAGACCATGCCAGAGCACTAAGCTTACTTAAGTGCTGGTACAGCACAGTGGTTTTCTGATTTCCAAATTCTCCAGTAACATAGCATTTAATTATCCTATAATATTTTCCAATTAAATATTTAAATTTATTAAACAGTAATAAAGCAAAGAAGTAAGTGTGCATCAGAATCTTCCAAAATGTAATTAAAAAGGTTTGTTCCTTGAGGAAGTTGCTATAAAACTTAAATCAGTTTTTTTTTTTTTCCACATTACCCAATTACAGTTAAAGCTAAGCTTAGAAACAAGTTCTGGTTTCTGATACCTCTAAGACCTTAAAGGTGAAGTATCTTTTTTGGGGTGGGATAAATGGGCAATGTTGTCAGTGTCAGGTTCCTAATAGCAGCACAAATTGACTATAGACAGGATGGTAGAGCTTCTGTCTTGACTCAACAGAACCAAAAGCCATTACTTATGAGACCAGTAAGTGGCATTTCTAGAAAGTCCATTGTGTTGCTGATATCTTTCAGAACTTCAGACAAGGGGTAATTGTTCTTTTTGCACCAGGTACCAGCACAGATGGGTCTGTCCTCCCTGTCACTGGCATGTGTCAGTTGAGTGTAAACTGTTAAGGTCAGTACAGTGCGCTGCTGATAATTATGAAAGAAGAGCTAAGCCAGATGAGCTCTAACACGGACTGGGAGTGGCTCTCAGCAGCCCCAGCTTCTTTTAGTAAATTTCTTTCCCCGAGGACATTGGAATTCTTGTTCCTCTGAGATTGTAAGAGTATCTTACTCAGAGAGATTAGACTTTTGTCTATAATTATTGTCTACATTATCTTTAGAGATCCTTAAACTAATAGAAAAGCTTTATTGGAATTAGGTAGTTAAGTGCGAATGCCTGCGGACTTGGCCTCCATTGATTTATTTGATGTCTTCTTTGTTGGATATAAAAGCGCAACTTGGCAACTCAGAGGGTTCGATTTGGCTCACTCTGCTGGCAAACGAGCTGTGCTCAACACAAATTCACCCTCAAGTTCCAGAGGTTCAGTGCTGAATCAGTTCAAATGAGCCCTGGCTAAAAGTGTAAGCTAGGTGCTGATTGGCTAGGGCTGATAATCAGGACACATAAAAGGCAGCAGCAGTAAATTATCTGGAAGCTTGATGCTCTCCCTGACCTAGCAAACCTGTGTGCTCCTGAGACGTGTCAGTACCATGAGTGGGTGCCCATTTTTAGGAAACAGTGTGGAGTGAGTGTTTTCTTTTCTGTTCAAATGGATGGGGACTCTTCAGCCTTAGCCTACAAACAGTTAAACTTCTGGACTTAAAAGTCACCTTATTATTCTCTTCACTTATTAATAAACCAAATAGAATTAGTAACAGAATCATAGTTGCCTATATTATGGTCACTGGGTTTTTTTCAAGCTCCTTTAAAATTTATTTTTTCACATGCTCAAACCGCAGATATACTTTGAAAAACTTACCTATGGAAGACCATGAAGAAGACAAAGCTCAAACTGGTGTAAATAGAGCCAGCAAAGGAGGACTTATCTATGGGAACTACTTGCAGGTAGGTGGCAAGCCCTCAGTAGAATCAGTGGCTGCTGTGAGCCACTAAATTCGGCTCCATGGCCTTCCCCTTGCCTGTCTTTTCTCAAACATCATTAGTTTTCTGAAACTTAGGATTCTTCTATTCATCCATATCTGCCTTTTCAAATTTGCTATAGCAAGTTAAAGTGTGAAATGTACCTTCGTAGAAGAGGTGCGGCAAGAGCAGACAGTTCTGTATCTGGACAGAAGATCGTGAAAGATAAACTATCATGCAGATACCAGATAGGCTTTTGCTCAGCACAAATAAAAAGATGAGGTCCTAATGCCAAATTATCTTAAGAAGCCTGGAAATTCCTCATCACAAAGCAGAAATGTTAAAGGTACACATAACTTTCTCAAAATCACTAGTAAATAAAAGAGAGCATTCGGTGAGGGATTTGGAAGTCATTATAGCTAAATTTCAGCTTAAAAAATTGAGATGGAAAATGGTTAAAGTCCTTATACCTTTTAAAATAGTTTTGTAAGGATGAATTGATAAAGAGATTAAGACCTTCCAGAAGCTTCTTTAGGGGGGAGAGAAGAAAGGACTGCAGCTGTGCAGCTGCCCAAGCAAGTGGGCAGTTTCCTATCACACCCACTCCAGGGCAGAGGAATTTCCAAGGACAACACCGACACACTGAATATTTTTGAGAAGAATGGGAACTACAAACGCTTTTAAAATCTCAAATCTAATCTATGCTTTTTAATGAAACTCATTTACTGTAAGAAAAGAAAAGAAAAAGACAGATTGAGTTTTAAGAATTTGAGAATTTGGGGAACTTTTTCCACATTTGTATTCTGCTTTGTATTACCATGTATTTCCACAACTCAAGATCCAAAATATTAAAATCAGTCTTCTCATTTTCTTATTTAAAGTTGGAAAAAATTTTGAATGCACAAGAACTTCAAAGTGAAATAAAAGGAAATAAAATCCATGATGAACACCTTTTTATTATAACTCATCAAGGTAAGCTGTAAAGGTCAGAAACAAATTACTTGTCACCAATAGAACAACCACTCCTTTATCTGTAAGGTGGGAAAGTCTGAGGAATTGTTGTTTGACATTCTTGAGAATATTTTGTGTCATATAAAATCTCACAGCAAGTTCTCTGAACTTTCATCGGTCATTGCTGTGTTCCTTCAGAGCAATTAGATTGTATTGGACTCCAGTTTTGTCCTTAATTCAAGAGAGACCTTTCAACTCATGATATTTCACAAAAGATTTGCAAGTTAAGATGCCATTATTTTTTTATGATGCATTGAAAAACCTACTTTCCAGAAATAAACTCTTTTAATTGATTACAAATTCATATAATGTTCTGAAAATGTAATATTGAGCAACAATGCAGTTTTTATATTTGGTAATGTTTTTCTGATTTTCTATTTCTATATAGTGATATTCAGGCCAGCAGTCTGTGTCTTCAGAATGGCCTTTTATTCTGAGATTACATGCACATTTTCACAAACATGTGTTTTAATAGGCCCATGATCCCTCCCAAAATTAAGAATGCTCACTTTATGGTTGTCAGTTCTGTGTTCTGTTGTGTGCCTGTCCAGGATGTCTGCTCAAGTCAACAGTCACATATTTCCCTTTCGATGAGTTCTTGTCCTTTGTCCAAAGAACTTCTTACTTTCCAGGGTGTGTAACATCAGAGACCACTTTTAGTGAAGAAATCAATTACAACACAGAGTTGGCTCATGGTGTTATATCTGTTTTTCATTTTTTTTTTTTTCTGCTTACATTTTTATTAGTGGATTGTACTAAAGCAAAGTCAGTAAGAGAGGAATCATGGCTAGTCAGTATCAATGAAATTCAAAGATAATTTTGAATCCCATCTCTACTGTTGTGAATTAGACAGTCTTAGTCATGTTACTTAGATTTCAGACTTCCATCATTGAATGAAGTGAATTATTCTGTATTATACTTGTTTCATGACAATGAGATGAAACAATGCTGAATAAGCCCTGAGACTATAGCATATGGTAAGCCTGTAATAGACCGTGGCCATCGTGATTTGAGAGTCTTCCATGCTTCAGTTACAGCATACTGGCAGTGTCTCATTGAATTCCCCATACAAGGTCAGTACTGAAAAGGAAGACGTAAAATGACCAAAAGATTTCATTTGTTCATTACCAGAATATAAACATTAGGTCTCCCCAAATCTTATGCATAGCTGGAAAATTAAAGTTAAGTTTAGTTTTCTAAAAAAGTCATAGCCTGTTCCATAGAGTGGTAGCGCATGGGGCACACCAAGGACATCAGATTGTCAGCCTGCTATGCTCATCCGACTATTACACTGATGACCTTATTCACCTATTGCTTAAGTAAACACCCAATGACAAGCATGGTGCTGACTACTGAAGGAAACATAGATGAAGATGAAAATCTTTCTTTTGTGGGGCTTATGTACTTATGAGAAGGACATGCTAATGGGCAAGAATCATTTTGTTTTGCCATGAACAGTCTGGTCACAATGAGTCAAACTGTATTCCCAAGTCTGTCATGTTCTTACTATAAGTCTTAAGAGTCTGAAGTACAAGCTCCCACTTAGAGGAAGGTAAGTGGCCACTGTACATAGCATTAACTGGCTGACATTAAGGAAAATCCAGTTCTTTATCCCAAATGATATCTTTATTAGCTACATAGTCCTTACTATGCATTTCTACACACTATAGGCTGTAGGACTTTTCAGTATCTGTTGTATTGTTTGGTGACCCCCGTGGAAGGGAAAAACAAACTCTCATGAACAATTCCACTTATGTTCTTTAGTAGAAATGTTCTGACAGACTTCCAGCTCAAAGAACTGGCCTGGAGCTGAAGCAGGGATTCTCAGAGAGGATGTGTTGCATAAGGCTGACTCATTTACAAGACAGGGGCTTCTTTTTTTTTTTTTTTTTTTTAGCTTAGAAAATGCTTTATTAAACAAAATCAATTAAATTTCTTTGGTACTCAGGAGCCTTTAATAGGCTACAAATTTAATGACTTACAACGAGAAGCTGTTATGCTGGGCTCCCCACATTTCTTTTTTTTTTTTTAAATACTTTATTTTTTTTTCCTCAAGTTACATTTCAGTCACAAACCCCTCCCTATTCCCCCTTCCAATCCCGCCCTTCCACCCTCTTCCCCCCAGAAGTTTCCCCTTTCAGTCCAACAGATGGTTCCTTCTCTTATAACAGTAAGTATTATACAAAACAACAGATATAAATATGCCACATTTATGAGAGTTAAATGGCCCAGTATACCTTCCCAATGTCCAGTTTATACATATTTGGCCCCTGACTTTAACATTCTACTATCTAACCATCTCCATGAGTTTAAAGGTCTATATGTGACTCAACATTCATACTAACTTGCAACACACTTTTAAGAGTATCTTCTTAGATCTATAACACCCTCTTGATTCCTAAACAACTCAAAATTTAATATGAGACTCTAGCTGTCTATTCTTCAGAGACCTGAGAGGGATAAATATATTTGCTTATATAGGAAGTGCAGGGCCTGCAGCTTCCAAAACTAAGAAAGGACATACCAATGACTGCCTGGACAGTTCCCATTTTCTCTCCATACATTCCTGCATCAGTCTTCAGCCTTTGGGTCCTGTTTCTATGACAGACATTTGTTGTAGAGCAGGGATTATGAAGGACTTACCTACCCTGTCTTGGCAGAGTTAGGCTGTCGAGTTCCCTGCTACCAAGTTTTGTCCTTTTTGGACAGCAGTCTGTCTGCAGTTGGTGCAAGGGTTTTTTTCATGCCAAGAGAAAGGCTTGCCACTAATTCAACCATCTTACAGTGGAGGTTCTTCGATGCTTATCTTCTACTTGGAGTAGAATAAGGGGTGCTGTCAGGCGCTGATATGTCTCGATATCAAAAAAAAAAAGAAAATCTTGATTTAAGATAACATCTTTGAATGCCATATTCTGCAGATCTCTTGGGATTTTTGAAGATGCCCTATCCATCTCTTGTATTTAGATAACTACTACGACCCAAATCAGCAGGAAGTCACTTTAAGAGAGCGACGTCCGATGCCCAGAGGGTGGGGAAGGTGTTTCTCCGCCCTTCTTTTTGGTTATTTGAAGGATAACTGAAAACTCCGATATTTAGGGGAAGAGATTACAAGCTGATAAATGGTCCTGTTTAATGGGTTTTGGAGGTTAGCCCCAGGGACTTCCTACTTTTCCTTTTCTGTATCCTTCTTCCTCTCCTATGTAGGACTGCATAGGCTTGAGAAAAATGAGATATAGACATAGCACAGGAAGGACCAAGAAGAAGGGGCAGATTATTGAATATGCCCTTATACCTTTGTACATTGATACAAAATTAGTAGTTTATTTGGCTAAAGTGGTATTGACCATTGTTTATTGTGCAAAAATAAGATTGTATTGGATTACATCGGTATTGATCTTTGTATATTGATTCAAAATTAAGATTATATTTGGCCACTATGGTATTGACCCTTGTATATGGGCATAATATTAAGATTGTATTGGGCAACATAGGCATTGATCTTTGTATATTGATACATAATTAAGAGTATATTTAACCACAATTGAATAGATCTTTGTATATTGATACAAATTTAAAGGTAACACTTCCTAATGGTATCATACCTAGAGATACTTAAAAATAAAATGTGAAGCTCTGACCTCTTGATACCAACCGTCTAAAACGATCTAGGATAGTTAAGTAAAACAAACTCCTAGTCATGCAAACATGTCACTTTGTTAGCTACTATGGCAGTCTATCACAGATATTCTCTAAACTACCCAGTAATCAAGTTGCTAAGAGACAAGCAACATTTGCTTATCTAAAGACAGGGGCTTCTTAATTCGCAATCTGATTAGCATGAGGCTTCACTGTTACTGTTTGATCAGTAAGCACTCTGGTTGGTCTCTTTTGAGATCATAGGTCCCTAGAATTGTGCAAATAAAGAACCACCAAAGCTCAGCAACCCCCAAGCAAGCAAACAAGAATAACAACAACAATCAAATACTACATTACAAATGTAAGAACTTACAGTTTTCATCTAGGTTAGTAATTGTTAATCTTTCAGTTGAGGGGTAAAACTGAGGAGCAGGAATCCACACAGGAAGTAAAAATGAGTTGTGTGTGCTATCTGAAAAGACCTAAAGTAATACATCTGTAAGGAGGAACTACTATAATAATAAAAATAGTAAATATACAGAATAAAGTAAAATATCCGGTATACTAGAGATGATTAAAATTAAATGCTTATTTCTACCATAAATATGGATCCATACTCACATTTATTAATTTTAAAGTTACATTTCTCAATTTCTTATATGTGTCTGTCCTATAATTATAGTCAAAGGGGCACCTATAACTTTCTAACTGGCTTTTTAAAATTTACAGCTTATGAACTGTGGTTTAAACAAATCCTTTGGGAACTAGATTCTGTTCGTGAGATTTTTCAGAATGGCCATGTAAGTTTCAATGTCTTTAAACTGATTGACTCTGTATATCTTTTAGAAACACTTAGAAAGTATAAAGTGAACTAATATTTAACTAAATATTTAAATACTGAAATTACTAGAGACTTTTAGTGAATCATTCTGAGAAGTTTCAGCATATTGCAAGTCTTCAAATCCTTTAAGAAGAACCACTGTTCCATTTAAGATGTTATAAATTGGGGTAGGCTGTAAAGCTAACTTGTAATGATCCTGTAACAGATAACAAAAGTCTATTTCTACTTAGTACTACCTATGGCAAGATAGGTGGAGGGAAGGCAAAATAGGTTAGAGGAGGTAAATGAAAAAAGGAAGAGTTGGAAGAGGAAGGGAGAGGGGGAAAGGGCAGGAAGACAAAAGATGAGAGAAGACAGAATAGCACCCTGCGGCTAGAAGTGCAACTGCTGCTGTATCCACCAATCTCCTATCTTCTTCCTTCCCTGAGGTTCAAGACACTACCTACCACACTACCATAGGCTCTACCTATGTGACTCTGCTCCATGAACTGCCTCTCTCTCTCTCTCTCTCTCTCTCTCTCCTTCCTTTTCTCTCCTTTCACTCCCAACCCCTTCTCTTCTTCTCTTCTCCTTCTCCCACTCTTTCCTTCCCTCCCTCCCTCCCCTCTGCCCATACCCCTTCTGCCCCGAGAGTGAATACAACACCATGGCTTGTCAGAGGCAATCTGGGCTTTCAGTGAAGAACAAATGAATAGATTTACCCATGTATCTAATCTTTCCCTAGAAGTCTCTCTGATACCTTGAACTTTCTTCTCTAAAACAAAACTAAAGCAGAAACATGTTCTAAAATCAGAGTAAGTTGGTCTACTGGGTAGCTTCTATAAAATTTCATCTATATAATTTTCTGCTTTTAAGAATAGAAGTTCCTTTTTGTAGAAATCTCTTCCATGCATTTCAGAATTGCTATTATCTTAAAATACTTATGACAAATTTTAGTTACAAATGTCATTGTTAATACTGACAGAGAACTGATAGCAGTTCATTGACATGAGTAATTTTCTGTATCTTCTCAAAATCCAATCAATTACTCAGTATTTCTTCCTCTTTCCCCAGGTCAGGGATGAGAGGAACATGCTCAAGGTGATGACTCGAATGCACCGCGTGGTGGTCATCTTCAAGCTCCTGGTGCAGCAGTTCTCTGTGCTGGAAACTATGACCGCCTTGGACTTCAATGATTTCAGGTGAGCACTTCCCAGTTTAGAATGCAGTGGGGTTCCCTACCTCATTAAAGCTCTGTAAATCAATATACAAAGGTATAAGGGCATATTCAATAATCTGCCCCTTCTTCTTGGACCTTCCTGTGCTATGTCTATATCTCATTTTTCTCAAGCCCATGCACTCCTACATAGGAGAGGAAGAAGGATACAGAAAAGGAAAAGTAGGAATTCCCTGGGGCTAACCTCCAAAACCCATTAAGACAGGACCATTTATCAGCTTGTAGTCTCTTCCCCTACATAACAGAGTTTTCAGTTATCCTTCAAATAACCAAAAAGAAGGGCGGAGAAACACCCTCCCCACCCTCTGGGCATGGGACGTCGCTCTCTTAAAGTGACTTCCTGCTGATTTGGGTCATAGTAGACCTGTTTGGGGCCCCAACCCAAATGGGAAAAATGATTAAAAATGTTAGTACAATCCTTTTATGTTCAGTCCTTCTGTTCTCAGCTGTTTAGATGACCTAAGGGGTTTGTAGGCAGAAGCTGATCTTGCAGGCTTCACTGAGGTTCCGGCTGGGGCATTGTGTAGAGCTGAACGGTCCCAGCGACACTGGATTGCACTGGTGGTTGCAGGCCCCCGATGGAGACAGCTATTGAGGAAGTCTGCCAGGCAGAATCAACTGGGTCACTCATCCTCCTTGGTGCCTGATTCTGCTCTCTGCTGAGGATTCCGCTGTCCGCCGTCCCCGGGCTCCCCTAATGGACACTTCGATTCTCCTGGAACGATAAGAACAGAGCCCTGTCCCAATCCCAACCCTAGGACAATTGCCCTCTTTTTTTTTTTTCTGGGGGGGGATGGGGGGGTAGGTAGTACTTCTCCTGAAGCAAATTTGGCCTTCTGACAACATACAAAGCGTTATCTTTCAATCCGGGTTAAAGTAGAAATCATTCTATCACCTTGGAGCTAAACCAGCTCTAGTGTATATATTTTGAGATCCCAAAGGACAATCTGCCTGCATCGAGAAGGCCTTTTGTAAGTAGCCTCCAAACCTAGGTGTATATTGGTACAAAATTAGTAGTTTATTTGGCTAAAGTGGTATTGACCATTGTTTATTGTGCAAAAATAAGATTGTATTGGATTACATCGGTATTGATCTTTGTATATTGATACAAAATTAAGATTATAGTTGGCCACAATGGTATTGACCCCTGCATATGGACGTAATATTAAGATTATATTGGGCTACATAGGCATTGATCTTGGTATATTGATACATAATTAAGAGTATATTTAACCACAATTGAATAGATCTTTGTATATTGATACAAATTTAAAGGTAATGCTTCCCAATGGTATCATACCTAGAGATACTTAAAAATAAAATGTGAAGCTCTGACCTCTTGATACCAACCGTCTAAAACGGTCTAGGATAGTTAAAACAAACTCCTAGTCATGCAAATATGTCTCTTTGTTGGCTACTATGACAGTCTATCACAGATATTCTCTAAACTACCCAGTAATCAAGTTGCTAAGAGACAAGCAACATTTACTTATCTAAATACAAGAGATGGATAGGGCATCTTCAAAAACCCCTTGAGATCTGCAGAATATGGCATTCAAAGATGTTATCTTAAATCAAGTTTTTTTTTTATATCAAGACATATCAGCGCCTGACGGCAACCCTATTCTACTCCAAGTAGAGGATAAGCATCGAAGAACCTCCACTGTAAGATGGTTGAATTGGTGGCAAGCCTTTCTCTTGGCATGAAAAAACCCCTTGCACCAACTGCAGACAGACTGCTGTCCAAAAAGGACAAAACTTGGTAGCAGGGAAGTCGACAGCCTAACTCTGCCAAGACAGGGTAGGAAAAACCCCTTGCTTCAACTGTAGACAGACTGCTGTCCAAAAAGGACAAAACTTGGAAGCAGGTAAGTCGACAGCCTAGCTCTGCCAAGACAGGGTAGGCGAGTCCTTCATAACCCCTGCTCTACAGTCAATGTCTGTCAGAGAAATGGGGCCAAATGACTGAAGATTGATGCTGTAATGTATGGAGAGAAAATGGGAGCTGTCCAGGCAGCCACTGGTATGTCATTTCTTAGTTTGGGAAGCTGCAGCCCTGCACTTCCTATATAATCAGATATATTTGTCCCTCTCAGGTCTCTGAGGTGGTTGAAGAATAGATAGCTAGAGTCTCATAGTTAAATTTTGAGTTGTTTGGGAATCAAGAGGGTGTTCTAAGAAGATGCTTTTTAAATTGTGATGAAAGTTGAGTTGGATATAGAACTTTAAACTCATGGAGATAGGTCGACAGTAGAATGTTGAAGTCAGGTGCCAAATACATATAGACTGGACATTGGGATTGTATGCCAAGCCATATAACTCTCATAATTTTGGCCTAATTACCTCTGTTGTTTTGTATTGTATTTATTATTATAAGAGCAAGAGCCATTTGTTGGACTGAAAGGGGGAGCTGTTGGGGGGAAAAGATATATCTTAAACTTAAAAAAAGGAAGGGGATGGGTGGGTTGAGGTGGAAGAGGGTGGGAGGGTGGGACTGGAGGCGGTGTAGGGAGGGGATTTCAATTGAGATGTAACTTGAAGAAATAAAAAATAAAGTAAAAAAAAAGAGTTATGGCCTTTTGATAACAACTGTCACAAAGTGTTTAGGATAATTAAGAAATGCAAACTAATAGTCATTCAAGCTTGTCATTTTGTTAGATACTAGTGTAGTTTATCACAGATGTTTTCTAAGTTAACCAGAAGTCAAGTTGCTAAGAGACAAGCAACATTTGCTTATACAAATATATAGAGATAGGTAGGTGATCTCCAAAAACCTCAAAAGATCTGTAGAATATGGCATTCAAAGATGTTTTCTTAAGATTTTTTGATATTGAGACATATCAGCTCCTGACCGCTCCCCCCTATTCTACTTCAAGTAGATGATGAGCATTGAAGAATCTCCATTTGGAGATGGTTGCATTAGAGACAAGCTTGTCAATGGGCAAGAAAAATCCCTTGCCTCAACTGTAGACAGAATGCTGTCCATAAAGGACAAAACTTGGAAGCAGATAAGTTGACAGCCTAGCTCTGCCAAGATAGGGTAGGCAAGTCCTTCATAATTCCTGCTCTACAATTAATGTCTGTCAGAGATACTGGGCCAAAAGGCTGAAGATTGATGTTCCAACATTACAGAGAGAAATTGGGGACTGTCCAGACAGTCAGCTGTCTGTCATTTCTTAGTTTTGGAAGCTGCTGGCTCTGCACTTCCTGTATATTCAGATATATTTATCCTTCTCAGGTCTCTGATGTGGTTAAAGACCAGATAGTTATTGTCTCACAGTTAAATTTCAAGTTGTTTAGGAATTAAAAGGATGTTCTAGGTCTAAGAAGATGTTTTTAAGTTGGTAATGCAAGTTAGTATGGAAACTGAGTTAGGTATAGAACTTTAAACTCATTGAGATAGATAATAGAATATTAATATCAGTTGACAAATATGTATGGACTGGATTTTGGGAATGTATGTTATACCTTATAATTTTCATAATTGTTGCCTAATTATTCTTATTGTTTTCTACTGTATTTATTATTATAAGAAAAAGAGCTTCTTATTGGACTTAAAGGGGGAGCTGTTGGGGGGGAAAGATATATCTTAAATTAAAAAAAAAGGAGATAAGAGGGTGAGGGGGAAGACGGTAGGAAGGAGGATTGAGAGGGGGAGGAGAGAGGAGACTGTGATTGAGATGTAACCTGAAGAAATAAATAAATGTTAAAAAAAAGAAAAAAAAAAGCTCTGTAAATGTGTAGAATAAAAGGAGAAGCCTGTTCCATTACCACTTGAGGGACAGTGAAGGCTTTGAATGAGAAAGTATTAAAAACATTCCATGACTCCTTTTTAGATGTAAAGCTAGATGATCCACTAATTTCAGCTTATCATTGTGTTTTCTGTTTCTCACTACAAAGGATATTAGATGTGAAGTGATTAAATAGATTACAATATGAAAATATAAGAAATAACACTCGCATGAAACAAATATATCAAGCAAAATGTCACCATTCCTTATATGTTGTCAATTTTAGCTCTAACCTTCCAAACACAAAAAGCTGTCTGTATATGCTTGTGCATTCATATCTGCATATGAATGTGGACTTACGTCTTTAAAATACATGCAAGCATTTTTTTCTAAAATTAGAGAAGAAATTTTCCCAAGAAATTTAAACTAAGTCCATCACATGGTGTTATAGGCAAAATTTCAAATAGGTTTCAAAGTGAATTATTTGTGGTAGCAGTTAAGAATTAAAGTCCCAGCATTACTTAGGGGATTTAGAAGATGTAAGAGTTTTCATGGTTTAGTAACATCTCTGGTCATCTTTGTCTGAGGCAGTCAGCATTTCATTGTTTGTAGTAACTTTACCTCACTGATGTCTATCTCTGCAGGAAGATGATAATATCCAGAATTAAATTATATTTGTATAAATCTTTTGCCACTATTGAAAAACACATTTTTTAAAGACCACCTGTCTTTTTCTTTTAGGAAGACAAAGTATCACACAAATGCACACTGTTATTTATCTGTATATTTATTCAATACATTCTTGTGTAAATTTTATATAATGTATTATGTCTATAAATTGACATATACTAAAATATGTATTACATATATTAAAATTGATGACATTTCATAACTATTAAAACTATCCATTTTCAAAATGGTCCATGTGTCAGTGATGTTTAAACACCTCATTTTTTCTTATTTACATACAGAGCTCCATAGGTAGAATTCCAGGTGGCTGTCTGCTCCTGCTAGTAGTGTGACAAACTCTCTTTGGAAGGAGCCATTACAGAGATAAACAATCTCATCTTTTCCTTGCTCTTTTCTTTCCTTCTCACATCAATTCTCAGAGAGTACCTATCTCCAGCATCAGGCTTCCAGAGTCTACAGTTCCGGCTATTAGAAAATAAGATCGGTGTTCTTCAGAGCTTGAGAGTCCCTTACAACAGGAGGCACTATCGCGATAATTTCAGAGGGGACTACAATGAGCTGCTGCTGAAATCGGAGCAGGAGCAGACACTCCTGCAGCTGGTGGAGGTAGGAGCACAGGAGTCGCCCCCCAAGGAGCGCTCCAACCTCTTGTTAATGTTAAGACTGCTGTATCAGAATTCTAACACTCTTGTCAAAATGGTGACATCTTCATGATAAATAAAGACAGAAAAAAAAACTACTAAGCTTGTAATTAAGCTTACTAAAATATTTAAATTATTAAGAATCTTACTGAGAAACTCAACAAGATTTATATAATTGTATGCCAGTACCTAAGAACCTCATCATCTCACTAAATTATTCTATCAAATGCTCCTACTGAGAAATGTGCAATTAGCTGGAGACTTTACCTTGATTCTGCTTGATTATTCAGTTGACTTTGTTTCTCTGAAATACAGCATAACTGAAAAGTTGTACTGAGAATTTTTACTACTTAAATTACTAAGAATGTTCTCTTCATGAAAATTCCTTTCTTATCCAAATTTTCTGGGAATTTATAAATAGTGTTTAAGGTTTCTCTTGATTTTTGTCACTAAGCTTTACTCTGCAAATAAATTTATTTTATCTCTAGTGAATTGTAGTCTGTTCTTTAAACTTTTGGGTGTGGTGTTGTATGTGTGAATGTAGGTTACTGTTGCCTACATACTACTGAAAAAACATATCAAGACAGAGTAAAAGGACAAAACGAAATGCAGGCTAAGTAAGAAATGATAGGTATGTATAAAGTCAGTTTGATTTCTGGGCTAGAAGGTGATTTACAATCTTAGAATGATTGCAGGAGGGGCTGGAGAGATGGGTCAGTGGTTAAGAATACTCACTGTTCTTTCAAGGGATGACAGTTTGGTTCCCAGCACCGAATAAGTTAGCTCACTGCTGTGTGTGCAGTTCTAGGGGATTTAGTGTTGTCTTAAGGCCTTAGTGGCCATGGCATGCACATGTACAAACCCACATGCAGATATGCATATCATTCAAAACAGAAATACAATGTTTAAAATAATTATTTAGTTAATGTTAAAGATGCTAACTAATTTTGTCACTACCTCTGATATTAATAAATTGTATCTTATGCATGTCATACTTTCTGATGCTCTAAAACATATGTTTAAAAAATTCAGAAGTCATTAAGACAATGGATGCTCATAGATTTCTAGAGAAAGTGTATCTAGAGGGTTAGCTCTTACTGATGGTGAATGAAGACTCAGTAAACAAAATATGTTGGTGCTATTTAATAAATTAACAGAATGAAGGAAATGACAAAGTTTTTCAAATAAACTAACATGTTTCTCAAAATTATGAAGATGTTAAAAGCTTAGTTAACCAGATTTTCACCTAAATAATTATCTCCCTAAGGCATGGCTGGAAAGAACACCTGGTTTAGAGCCACATGGATTTAATTTCTGGGGAAAGTTTGAAAAAAATATCTTGAAAGGCCTAGAAGAAGAATTCCTAAGGATTCAGGTAAGTATTAATTCATACCACAGACTTATTGATGAAAAGCATTTGAAATTTCACCCATAAATTGTTTACCCTTTTCATTATAATCTGCCTTTTATGAATGTATTTTCCTGAACTATATATATTGTGTGATATATTATGTGATTGATTTAACTTTTTCCATGTGTATAAAAATGTCAAATTAAGCTCTTCATTATAAACAAAAAGATTTTTACCTATAGTAAACACAGTATTGATATCATTTTTATCCTTATAGAAAATTGCATATTGTGATTAATTCCAGTCACAGCTAGTACAGAAAAGAGCAACTAGGAAAATGTATTTAACCATGTAACTTTTCTTTGCTATTGTTTTTGCTAGGTTCTTTACATTGGTCACAATATCAATTTGCTTCTTTTTTTTCTTTTTAGTGAAGATGTTTCCAAATGTTCTTCCTGAGTCTCTCACCCTGTCTTCATGATCCCACTTTTCTAGTCATTCAACTTTGCCAACTTGGGAAGGGGTTCGAAAAGCATGTACTTTAAAGTCCTGTGATATAGACTCAACTTTCATCTTCATGGTAGACCTCAGTGACAATAAATATTACTTAAATTCTTGAATAATTTTTCCTGTAGGCAAAATGGATAAAAGATATCTACCCCATAGGATTATGATGACCTATCCATGCTTTAAAGGATTTCAGGAGCTGTTGGGTTGCTTATGTTTTTGTCTCCCATCTACCTCTCATCCCACTATCTTCATACCTCCTCATTCACAAATGACATTCATAAACATAAACATCCATCTCTTTGCTTGCTCACCCACCTCCTTCTGCTTCAGCATCTATGTATTCAACAATAATTCTCAACACATTTATCTCTAGCTGGGATATCTCCCTAGATCAGATCATGTATTTAATGTTCCACTTAGTATGTTCTCCTAGTCCTCTCAAAATAAGCAAAGAAAATTAAACAGAAAAATTCCCTCCCATGGGCCCTCCTCTTAATCCAGTCATCCCAGAGTTAAGGACATTTTTCCTCCTAAGAGGCTTCAACTGTCAAGTAAGTCACTGGGAAGTGATCTTTGTTCTTATTCCGCCTCAGCAATTATTTCTTATTTTTGAAGATTTATTTATTTTATTTATTTATTTTTATATGTATGAGTATTTGTCTCCATATAAGTATGCAGTGCATATTCATGCTCCAGCTGATGCTCACAGAGATCAGAAAAGAGTGTTGGATCCCTGAGGCTTGAGTTACAAACAGTTGTCAATGAACATGTGAGTATTGGAAACAGAACTATGGATAACAACAGGTGCTCTCAACCATTGAGCAATCCCTCCAGTTCCTTCAACAATATTTTTTGAGGGAATCACTGGACACTATCAGCTTTCTGTCTTCCAATAGCTCTCACATATTTTTTGTTTTAATATCTACCACCATTACTAAAGCAAAAGACTCTCCACTGTCCCATCCCTTCCCCATTGTAGGCCTTCCAGTTCATTCTTGGTGCGGTAGTAGTAGCTGTTTTTCCAAAATGCAAGCCTGATGACTTCTCCCTCTTGCCTAAATCCTCTCTGGCTCCCTTGCTGTTTTCAAGTAAAAACAGATATCCATAACACAGACTCCAAGGCTTTTCATAGGTCACACACTCTAACTGCACTAGGCTCCTCTCACTAGCTGAGCTCAGTGTTCTGAATCCTCTCTGTTTAAAATGTTTGTCACCAGGCAAATCTTTCCATGCCTGCCAACCTTCTTACTGCTGTCACTCCCTATGGTGATGCTGCTATTCCAGCGAAGTGCTGCCCCTGCTTTTAATGCTGTGCTTAGGTGACAAATTGCATCACATCTTATTCCTATAACATGTTTGAGGTGAGGTGATTCAATTTTTGATCAAAATCTTTATGCCTGTCACATTCCTGTAAGTATTTACTTAATAAAAGAATAATCATTGGAAATAATATTACACGCAGGTTCTTACTACAGTGTACTTGCTCTGATGGGTTGGGGATAGTTGTGTTCGATGATCTACTCCCAACCAATTTAAGCAATTGCAAGTAGAACTTGCAGAATTGCAAGTAGAACTGTAGGGTAGGCAGATAAAGCAGACTTTCTTTAACCAATCAAAAGATAGAAACTAAATAAAAACATAATGTAAACCATATTTAAGAAACTGTATTTATAGACTACAATTGTCATATAGAATTTAAATAGAATTAATAGTTTTGCTGATTAAGAAAAAAGCAGTTTGTAAGGCTTACATTACCTCTGTTAAATGATTATTGTTTAAAATATGATCAGTACAGCAGCTATTATTCATTTTAGTTCATCTCTAATGAGTTTTCTGAAGAGTAGTTGATATTACTGAATTATTTAAACATAAACAATATGAGAGAACATCAAGGATACAGAGATTCCTGCTGGTAAGATGGATCTTCCACATTGTAATGTCTATCGGATGTTAAGAAAAACACCCGAGGCACACCCTTGCTACAAGCTGAGAATCTATTTCTCCTAAGGGAAGCATTCTAAAATACCAATGTGTTTGTTCTCTGCTTGGGAAGACTAAAGCAGTGTTTTCCCTTAAGGCTAAAGAAGAGTCAGAAGAGAAGGAGGAACGGATGGCTGAGTTCCGGAAGCAGAAAGAGGTGCTACTGTGCTTGTTCGATGAGAAGCGTCATGAACATCTACTGAGTAAAGGTGGATGTGCTGTCTTCAGGGTCTCACACTTTAAGGGCATACGCGTGAGGTTGAAAAATAGAACAGAAACCTGTCTATCAAGCCTAACTTGGGGGGGAAATCAGGTTTACCTACTTAGGGAAATAAGAAGTGTGTAAATGCTGTGTCTGAGAGTTTACATTAGCCAGCTTGGTTGTTGAGTTTCACTATAAGACACTAGTGAACATTTCCATACTGTGTGCTATGTATGGTGTTGCCAAAGTAAGTTCTTATTGTAAAGTACCTCAAAAAGGTTTAGAAACATGCAAGAAAGGTGTAATTTTATTTTTATCGTGCAATACAGAATACAGCAGAGGCATGAGGTTAGCATAAGTTGCTAAACCTCCATTATCCATAAATCCTCAGTGAAGCATGGCTAACTTTTGTCCTCAGAAGGAGGGGCAAAGCTTTGTTTTTTTGTTTGCTTGTTTGTTTGTTTGTTTGTTTTGTTTTTTGTTTTTTTTTTAAAGCTCACATGCCACACTCTAGGAAACTAATTTTATGTGAATTAGGAAAAAAATCTCACAATTTTTGGGCTTTTTTCAGACAGGATCTTATTATGTATCCCAGGTTGGCTTTAAATCCATCATCATCCTGCCTCAGCTTTTGAGTATTGTGATTACAGATGTGGACCACCACATTCAAAACAAACAAGCAAACCAAAGAAAAATAAACAACAAATCACTTTCAAATAGGGAATGAAGAGAATCTTGGTTAGTTTTTGAAGAGTGAACCACTGTATTAGTGGTTCAACTAAAAAATACATGTATCATGAAAGTTACTCATTCTTTATATCAGGCTGACCTAATATATCACTGAATATATCTGATAGTCTAAAATAATATACATGTATAATGTTCAATATAGATAACATATTAATTTTTAAAATTTAAAAATATAGATCATTAAGTTCAATCTAAGGAACAAAAATTTAAATTAAATGTTCACTCTTTTTCTCTGAAAACACATAGGACATTTAACGTATTTAAGATGATGATTCAAATTAATAGGATTGCCATAAATTATCTATCGAGTTGAGACTTGCTGTGAAATCTAGCTCAGTGGTAAAAGTCCTTGCCTAAGGCATGTTAGGGCCTTGTGCTCCATCCCCTGTACCAAAAAGACATTTAAATGCTAAAAACATGCTGCATATCCTACAGGTGAACGAAGACTGTCATACCGGGCGCTCCAGGGAGCACTGATGATATATTTTTACAGGTAAAACAAAAGAAATGGAAGTAAATCTAAAGAGTGAATAAGGAGGATATTCCAAGGATACAGTTTATAAATTGCAACCAAACTTTAATACTATAAGTTAGTTTTTGGAAAAGCCACAGAAAATAATTACTTTAAATAGCAAGTCTGACTTTACTCATGCAGAGGCTGGGCTTTTATATGCATGTGCAGACAACCAAATGCACATTGTCTTTTAATTACAGAAAACATTGCCTGTCAGTCACTACGTGCCCCCAAAAGACCAAAGATAATCTTTTCTAAGAAGTCCAATTGTAAAATCATTATTTAATTGGAGGATGGTTTCAGAGATTTCTACATTTTATAAAATAAAAACTTGGAGCCAGTGAGATCAGTGAGTAGGTAAGGGCACATGGCACCGAGCTGGACAACCTGAATTCAATCCCCGGAATGCGAGGACCTGCATGGTAGAAGGAGAAAAATGATTCACTCCAATTGTCTAGTGTCCCAAAGTACTCCAGCCATTGCAACCACGTTCTGCATAAAACACACACACACACACACACCCATACACACACACACACACACACACACACACACACACACACACACTAAAAACTAAAAAAAGAAAAAGAAAAAATGGATAAAAGAAAATGTCTCATAAACTGCTGTCTACTTGGTCAGTGGTTTCATATAAAATTACCTTTACTGTCAAATGATTTCAGGATCTGCTGAGTGTTCAGCTTCTTCTTGGGGCCTATGAAGGTGTGCTCAGACAATGAGGATTACATTGACAAATAGGCATCAAGGGGCTGTTTACAGAATGCTTTGTTTGTTTCAATGTTACAAATTCTGTCAGATCTGTTTCTTTAGAATCAGAAGAAACAAAATCTTTTAGTGTTCTTTTTTCCTCCTTTTGAAATAAATAGATGCCTTAAATACAACATATTTCAAGAATGTTGATGTCTTAGATGGAAAAAGAAAGCACACTAGGGGACATAGAAATCATCTATGTTTGCACAGCTTAGTATCTGCTTAGAAGCATTTGATTGTTGTTAACATTATATTTAAGATACTATACATATCTCCCATTCTGTAGGACAGTATTAGTTGGGACTCTCTGGTTGATTACCTCATATATATCATATGGGACTTTCTAGACTCCACACAAATACTGGGCATTGAATAGTGTTATTTCAATTTTTTGAGATAGAGAACTAAAAAATTGAGATGACAATGCAAACATAGTTCAGCTCCTAAATATCAAGTTGACCATGGCGATTCCAAAGACATGCTGGACTATTGTGATGCACTGGATTTTCTTGATCAGAGAAGACTTACTGCTGTTGTTTTCTATAGAGAGGAGCCTCGATTCCAAGTACCCTTCCAGTTGCTGACCTCACTTATGGACATAGACACGCTCATGACCAAATGGAGATGTAAGTCCCTCCTCCATCAGGACCCCTCGCCCACACCATGCCTTTACCACAAGACATTTCAAGGACTGATTGAAAAAAAGTTTGTTTGTTCTAGAATGAAAAGGAAAAATGAATGTCTTGTGGGTTTTAATACAAAATATCTTCATCCTCTCTACAAAGCCTTTTAAAATAAAATCATTTCCTTTATTTTGTTTATTGCATTAGTTTTCAGTTAACTTATAGTTGATTTTGAAATAATGGGTTTCCTTATGATATTTGCATACTCACACATAATTGTACCTTGGCATCAACCTCCCCTTTCTGTTTCCTTCCTGTCTGGTTGGTGCCTTCCTCCCTACACATGGCCCCCTTCGCATGTTCATGTGTGTATTATTAAAACTAAGCCGAATGAGAGAAAGTATGCAGGATTTTCTTTTTTACCCTTCAGGACTCCCTCATTCCACATTTTCTCCATCCCTCCTGGCTCTTGGGTTTCATAACTTAACATGGTGACCTTCCAGTGCATACATTTCTAGTCTTTTTATTTTTATTTTTCCTGGAGGTAGGATCCCACAGAGAAACAAATGGGAAGGACTCATGAAAGCCATTATGTGGCCTGCCTCCCAGTCCTCACAGGCTAACCTCAATGAAGAATGAGTTAAAAAGCATGCATCTTAAGCTACAGGGATGCTAGGCAACCTGATGGTCTCATCTGGTGCTCACATTTGACCTTTCCATCTGGCTAAGTGATAAGGTGTCAGCCTCTGCTGAAGCAAAAACCATTACCAACCATTTAGATTTAGAACATTGTGGAGCTAATGGCAGGAAAATATTCATGCAGTAAATTTGTATGTTTGCCTAGATAATCATGTGTGCATGGTGCACAGGATGCTGGGCACTAAGGCTGGCACTGGGGGATCCTCAGGCTATCACTACCTGCGCTCAACTGTGAGGTAAGTTAGGGCTTCTCATCATGGTGCAAGTCTGCAAATCTTGGCATCTACAGGCCTACACCTATCATTTTGGAAAGTTATATTTACTTCTGTCTGAACTGTTAACAGCCCATTCTAGTTAGATGCCAATATTCCTGCAGAAGCTCAAGGTAATTATATGAAATTCTCAGTGAGAGAACTTCATCCTGTGACAAAAGTCTGGTATCAATGGCTGCTGAGCTAGAAGTGGTATAGAACAGAGGTTCTCAACATGAGTCGATACCCCAATGACCTTTTCACAGAGATTACCTAAGATCATCAGGGAAACAGAGATATTTACATTGTGATTTGTAACAAAAGCAAAATTATATATATGACGTAACAACAAAATTAATTTTTTGGTTGAAGATCACCACAACATGAGGAACTATATTGAAGGGTCGCAGTATTAGGAAAACTGAGAACTACTGGTATAAAGACATTAGTAGTCTTTACATCCAGGAAGAAGTCTTCAAGTCACTCTGGCTGAAGCTTTTGTTTTTTTTTTTTTTTTGTGTTTTTTAACCAAATTTATTCTTTGCATTTCATACATGTATTCTGAGTTCTCTCATGCCTTAACCCCGCCTTGTGTTCCTCACATTCATACCAACCTACTCTCTTCCTTATTCATGTGTTTTTGTTTTGAGATCCTACCCATTTACCCATGGGCACCTGTATGACCCTGGGTTTGGAACCCTCCCTTGGAACCTAGTCAACTTATCAGTGGTTACTCAATGGTGTTGGTGATTCTCCAATTCCCATAATGTATCAGTAGTCACTAGATAAGTGGGGAAGATGGCGACAAACCTCTGAAAGCCCTCCTCCATCAATGATTGCCTGTTGACAGATCAATTCTTGTTCAGGCTCGGTACAGGCAAGCACAGTTGCATTGGATTCATGAATTGAATGGCTGATCATGTCCAGAAAACACCATCCCATAGCTTTTTTCTTATCTTCCGGCTCTTACACTCTTTCTGTCCTTCTTCCAGAATGTTCTCTAAAGCTTACAGTTGAGGAAGAGAATATAAGAGTCTTTTTATGATTATAACTAAAGTTTTCATCAAACTAAAAGTGCCATAATTTAATTCACCTAATGTCTTTGCCAAATGAATTATATAAGTAAATTAATTTCTTCATGTTATATATTACAAATAATTTTGTCTACCCAAAAGAATGACTTTTCTTATTGTCTGTAAGGAAAAAGTCAATGTATATTGAGGACCTAAAATATACTAACACAGTTTCTGGGAAATTTATATTCTGTTTTTGTATAATATTAATATTCATAACACTTTACTACCAAAAGAGCTAATGAATAAAACACATAAGTTGAAATTCTTATCATAGTTATACATGTTTGCTTTCCCTGAAAATGAATTCTATATGCAAAAAAATAGTCAATGTTTTCTGAACAAAATAAGCACATAATCTAACATGGACATGGGCACAATTTGAACCTGGACAGTGTTTCTAGTGCATCATTATCTCATTTAATCCTCACAAAGTGCTGGCCAGAGGAAGTATTGTAGGTTTTACTTTCAAGAGTTCAACTCCTCAGCTTCATATCCATGACCCATATGTTACAAGTGACTGATGCAGCATTCCAAATCAGATTTAGTTGACTTCAAAGGCAAGTGTTCTTACCCTATAAAACTTTACCAGTTTTTGCTATTGTAAAGCTATCATTTAAATAGCTGGCTAACAAACAGAAAAGCAATTTTCACATGAAAACCAGGCTATAAATATTTGTAATGAAACCAAGATGATATTTAAAAATCACGAATCCTTCATAGAAGTCACAGGACAGCTACTTTGCAGTTAGGAATTTTTTTCTAATAAGCAACTAAGAACTCTATATTTTAATTCTATAACTTTACACCCCACCCTTTTACAATAAAATAAAAGGACCTAGCGCCATGTCTCAGCAGTTAAAAATATTTACTGTTCCCCTAGAGTTTGATTCTTAACACCCATGTAAGTCAGCTCACAACTGCCTGTAATTTCAGGTACAGGGGGAACTGAAGCCTCTGGCCTCATTAGCACCTGCCCTCACATGCATGTACCTCCATAAAGACATGCACAGAAATATATTTTTCATGTTTAACATGAATCTTCAATTCAAATGTAAAAATTCAGTACAAGTCATTTGCAGGGCTTGGGATTTGTTTTTTTTTTAATTTTTTTTAATAATTTATTTTTTATTTCTTCAAGTTACATCTCAATCACAATCCCCTCCCTACTCCCCCCTCCAGTCCCACCCTTCCACCTTCCTCCCCCTCCCCCCCACCCCCCCCCCCCCTCTCCCTTCTTTTTTTTTTTTTTTTTTTTTTTTTTTAGTTTAAGGTATTTATTTTTCCCCCCAAGAGCTCTCCCTTTCAGTCCAAATAATGGTTCTTTTTCTTATAACATAAATACAATACAAAACAACAGAAATAAATAGGCCACGATTATAAGAGTTATATGGCTTAGCATACATTCCCAGTGTCCAGTCCATATGTATTTGGCACCTGACTTTAACATTCTACTATCTAACCATCTCCATGAGTTTAAAGTTCTATATCTAACTCAGCTTTCATACTAACTTGCCTCACAATTTTAAAAATATCTTCTTAGATCCAGAACACCCTCTTGATTCCTA
>CAJQZJ010034368.1:524890-559470 GCA_907164525.1 Lophiomys imhausi
AATTTTAAAAATATCTTCTTAGATCCAGAACACCCTCTTGATTCCTAAACAACTCAAAATTTAACTATGAGACTCTAGCTATCTATTCTTCAACCACCTCAGAGACCTGAGAGGGATAAATATATCTGATTATATAGGAAGTGCAGGGCCTGCAGCTTCCAAAACTAAAAAATGACATACCAGTGGCTGCCTGGACAGTTCCCATTTTCTCTCCATACATTACAGCATCAATCTTCAGCCATTTGGCCCCATTTCTCTGACAGACATTGGTTGTAGAGCAGGAATTATGAAGGACTTACCTACCCTGTCTTGGCAGAGCTAGGCTGTCGACTTACCTGCTTCCAAGTTTTGTCCTTTTTGGACAGAAGTCTGTCTACAGTTGAAGCAAGTGGTTTTTCTTACCAAGAGAATGGCTTACCACCAATTTAATCATCTCCCACTGGAGATTCTTCGATGCTCATCTTCTACTTGGAGTAATATAGGGGGTGCTGTCAGGAGCTGACATGTCTCGATATCAAAAAATCTTAAGTTAAGAAAACACCTTTGAATGCCATATTCTGCAGATCTCTTGAGGTTTTTGAAGATGCTCTATCTATCTCTTATATTTAGATAAGCAAATATTGCTTGTCTCTTAGCAACTTGATTTCTGAGTAGCTTAGAAAATAACTGTGATAGACTGTCATAGTAACTAACAAAATGACACGTTTTCATGACTATTAGTTTCCGTTTCTTAATTATCCTAAACAGTTTATGTCGGTTGGTAGCGAGAGGTCAAAACTTGACATTTCATTTTTAAGTGTTACTACAAACAATACCTTTAAGAAGCGTTACCCTTAATTTTGTATCAATATACAAAGATCAATACCAATGTGGCCAAATATAATCTTAATTTTGTATCAATATACAAAGATCAGTACCGATGTAGCCCAATACAATCTTAATTTTACATTAATATACTAGGGTCAATACCATTGTGGCCAAATATAATCTTAATTTTGTATCAATATACAAAGATCAATACCGATATAGCCCTATACAATCTTAAATTTGCATTAATATACAATGATCAATACCAATTTAGCCAAATATAATATTAATTTTGTATCAGTATACAAAGGTATAAGGCTATATTCAATAATCTGTCCTTTTTTCTTGTTCTTTCCTATACTATGTCTATGTCCCATTTTTCTCAAGTCTGTTCACTCCTATATAGGAGAGAAAGGAGGATACAGAAAAGCAAAAGAGAGAAGTCCCTGGGTCTAACCTCCAAAACCCATTTAACAAGACCATTTAACAGCTTGTAGTCTTTTCCCCTAAATAACAAAATTTTCTATTATCTATCAAATAACCAAAGGGGGAGAACACCCTCCCCACCTTCTGGGGATGGGACGTTGTTCTCTTAAAATGACTTCCTGCTGATTTGGGACGTAGTAAACCTGTTTGGGGCCCAAATAAGAATGGAAAAATGGTTAAAAATGTTAAGAATCATTTGATGTTCAGTCCCTTTGTGCTCAGCTATTTAGATGTCCTACGAAGTTCATAGACAGAAGCTGATCTTCAGAACTTTACTGAAGATCTGGCTGGAGTAGTCTGTGGAGCTGAACGATCTTAGCGATTTTGAGTTGTTGTGGTTATAGACTTTTGAGGAAACTGCTATTGAAGAAGTCTGCAAGGCTGGATCATCTGGGCCACTCGTCTTCTTTGGTGTCTGATCTGTTTTCTGCTGAGGTTTCCGTTGTCCAGTTGTCCCTGGATTCCTTGAATGGATGCTTTAAATCTCCTGGAAAGATAAGAACAGAGCCCTGCCCTAATCCTAACTCTGGGACAATTACCTTTTTTTGGGGGGGTCAGGTAATATTTTTCCTGGAGCAAATTTGGTTTTTTTGATAATATATAAAGTATTACCTTTCAATCCAGATTAAAGAAGAAATTATTTTGATATTTTGGAGCTAAACAAACCTTTAGTGTATATATTTTGAGATCTCAAAGGACAATTTGTTTGAATTGTAGCCTGCCTTTTGTAAGTAGCTTTTAAACTTAAATCTTTCCAAATCCTATGTGCCTGTCTCTGCATTCTAAATTTTGGGATCAAAGACATGTGGTTTCCAACTGATGGGATTAAAGATGTGCTCCTCCACCCCTGGATCAAAGTTTTTCTCTGTTTAGAGCTTGTTTTGTATCAGGCTGAACTTGAGATCTTTGATCTGCCCGTTTCTGTCTCTAGTGTGTTGGGATTAAGGGTGTATTCTTCTCCAATGATGGGACTAAGGGTGTGAACCATCACCACCCTGTTTCTTTTAACTCTAGAATTTATAAGACAACTAACTCTATAGTGATCCTCCTGTCTCTGCTGGAGGTAAAGGCATGGGCTAACACCATGCATTATTTTACCTTAGCTCTAAGTTTTTTCAACTCTTGGAGGTTTGTAAAACCAGGTTGAACAGCTGTCACCTTTAATTTATTTACAGTGTTTTAAACCTGTTACCTGCTTTTTTAATGCCAAACCATGGAAATAGCCTATACCTCTACAAAAAAAACAAAAAACAAAAAAAACTTTTAAGCTGCTATCAAGTTTGTGTAATCTCTGTAGCCACCTGCAGTCTAACATTCTAATCTGAAATTAAGGCCATTTTCTTTTCATGCCAGTAAGGTAAATTATAGTTTGAAAATTTTATATTGTATTTTTATTATATTTTTAAGCTTATTAATTCTTTTCTTAAAATAGTATTATTTATTTCTAGAACATAGGGGAAATGCAACAAGATGATCTTTCCACTTTTAAAAACTTTCAAGGAAAGGAACATAGATAGGGCCATAAGTGATTCATTTAACCAAATCCTTTCTCTCACTACCAGTAGTTTATGCCCATTCCATAATCTTAATACATGTTACTGAATTAAGACTTGCAGTTCCATTTTTCTCACATAACCATTTAAAAATGCTTAGCACCAGCCTGCTTCGTATAATGCCAAACAAATCCTAACTACTTCAATATGCATTTATTTTTAAAACAAGAGGAGGGGGGCACCATTTGTAGGAAGCAACTTAGCCTCCAGATACATTTCCCAGAAATGGCATATGTCGCTCAAAGGGCTGCATACACTCAAGCCTTCCAAGTGAAATACTTAGTCTAATGAGTATAGAAGCATGAATGGCAAAGTTGAAGATTAGTATTATAAGTATTTTTTTATTTATTTGAAGCACAGTAAAAAAAATGGTACACTTTGGAAATTCAGTGTCACAAAGTACAATGCAATTAACTTGAGAAACATTATACAGCTAAACAAATAAATAAATATTATTTTAAATTAATAAAAATGAATCTTTAAACAAATAGGAAATAAGAGCACAATCTTATCTACATGAATATAGTACCAAAATAATGACTCTAGGTTTAGTCTAGATCACTCTGGTCTGAGTCAAACTCATTACTGTTTATAAACATTAAACTGTGATGTGATTAAAAATTACATAATATTAGTACCAATACTACCTAGAAACCCACCTATATGATATATAAATAAATATATATATATAACATGTATGATATAATGTTGAAAATTAACTATTTATTTGAAATATTTTAGAAAAGTTATGGAGTAGAGCACTTTTCATTTTTCTTTTTTTTCCGTTTTTATTTTTTTAATTAAATACTTTTTTTTCTTCAAGTTACATCTCAGTCACAAACCCTTCCCTATTCCCCCTTCCTGTCCCACCCTTCCACCCTCTTTCCCCCAACAGCTTCCCCTTTCAGTCCAACAAATGGTTCCTTCTCTTATAACAGTAAATACTATACAAAACAGCAGAAATAAATATGCCACATTTATGAGAGTTAAATGGCCCAGTATACCTTCCCAATGTCCAGTTCATATATATTTGGCCCCTGACTTTAACATTCTACCATCTAACCATCTCCATGAGTTTAATGTTCTATAACTGACTTAGCTTTCATACTAACTTGCATCACTATTATAACCATCTTCTTAGATGTAGAACACACTCTTGATTCCTAAACAACTAAAAATTTAACTATGAGACTCTAGCTGTCTATTCTTCAACCGCCTCAGAGACCTGAGAGGGATAAATATATCTGATTATATAGGAAGTGCAGGGCCTGCAGCTTCCAATACTAAGAAATGACAAACCATTGACTGCCTGGACAGTTCCCATTTTCTCTCCATACATTCCAGCATCAGTCTTCAGTCTTTTGTTCCTGTTTCTCTGACAGACATTGATTGTAGAGCAGGGATTATGAAGGACTTACCTACCCTGTCTTGGCAGAGTTAGGCTGTCGACTTCCCTGCCACCAAGTTTTGTCCTTTTTGGATAGCAGTCTGTCTGCATTTGAAGCAAGGAGTTTTTTCATGCCAAGAGATAGGCTTGCCACTAATTCAACCATATCACAGTGGAGATTCTTCGATGTTTGTCTTCTACTTGGAGTAGAATAGGGAGTGGGGTCAGGAGCTGATGAGAGCGACGTCCCATGCCCAGAGGGTGGGGAGGGTGTTTCTCCGCCCCCCCCCCCCTTGGTTATTTGAAGGATAACTGAAAACTCTGTTATTTAGGGGAAGAGATTACAAGTTGTTAAATGGTCCTGTTTAATGGGTTTTGGAGGTTAGACCCAAGGGTATTCCTTCTTTCCCTTTTCTGTATCCTTCTTTCTCTCCTATGTAGGAGTGCAGGGACTTGAGAAAAATGAGACATAGACATAGCACAGGAAGGACCAAGAAGAAGGGACAGATTATTGAATATGCCCTTATACCTTTGTATATTGATACAAAATTAGTAGTTTATTTGGCTAAAGTGGTATTGACCATTGTTTATTGTGCAAAAATAAGATTGTATTGGACTACATCGGTATTGATCTTTGTATATTGATACAAAATTAAGATTATAGTTGGCCACAATGGTATTGACCCTTGTATATGGATGTAATATTAAGATTGTATTGGGCTACATAGGCATTGATCTTTGTATATTGATACAAAATTAAAGGTAACGCTTCCTAATGGTATCGTACCTAGAGATACTTAAAAATGAAATGTGAAGCTCTGGCCTCTTGATACCAACCGTCTTAACCTGTTTAGGATAGTTAAGAAAAACAAACTCCTAGTCATGCAAACATGTCACTTTGTTAGCTACTATGACAGTCTATCACAGATATTCTCTAAGCTACTCAGTAATCAAGTTGTTAAGAGACAAGCAACATTTGTTTATCTAAATACAAGAGATGGATAGGGCATCTTCAAAAACCCCAAGAGATCTGCAGAATATGGCATTCAAAGATGTTGTCTTAAATTAAGATTTTTTTTGATATCGACACTTTTCATTTTTCATACCAACCATCTAACATGTCTGCATGTGTATGTTTCCAGCGACAGGTACAAAGTGTTTGTGGATCTATTTAATCTCTCTACATACCTGGTTCCCCGACACTGGATACCAAAGATGAATCCGATTATTCACAAATTTGTTTACACAGCTGAGTACAGTGACAGCTCTTACTTCAGCAGCGATGAATCAGATTAAATTCTTCTGGGCATCTGTGAAAACTACAGGATTCTCAGTCTGCCTTTTATTTTATAAATTTTTATGAATACATGATTGGTGTAATGTATTTATATATGTAGTTCAGTAACACGGTATTTTGGTCCAATCCTGGAAACAATTTTATAATCTTTTGTATTGTGATGATGTAAGATTAAATAAACTAAGCACTGTGATGAGAAATAAATCAGTAAAATGTGAGCATATTCATGCACATGATGTAGTCTTGTTAAAACTCAATTTACCCCGACACTTACTTCAATGGAAACACTTCGTATAATTATTACTTCATTGTTTCATGCTTTATAAAACTTGTTGAGAAGTTAGTTTATATTATAGATGCAGTAAATGCTGCCATTCTGTACAAAATTTAATAAACCTTTAAGTAATGAATTTAGTTTTGGCTGTGCATTGCCTGTAAGACATGGCTTTGTTGGGAATCTTGATGATCAGTGGCAGAAATCTGTCTGATCTAAGGGATGTTATAGGATTATTATTTTACCAGCTCCTAGACCTCAAACGCACAAAAGAAATATATTATAGGAACTCAGTTCAGTTCCCAGAATGTTACTCCTGAAACATTTTGAAGATGCTCTTCTTTCTTCTTTGTCAATATTAGCTGTCATAGACCACTTTTTCCCTTACATCGTGTACCCTGAGAAAAGCAAAGATGGTCTTTCTCCTATTCCAATGCCTCAGCCGGGGCGGGGCCAGTGCTACCACATGGAACTGCTGTAGAAATAAGCTGCAGTTCGAAATAGAGGAGAGATCATTTCAGCTCACTAAATAGGTCAACTAACTAACAGCAATCATGTCCATTCCTAATAAAAATAGGATGCTTAGTGTTTATATCAGACTTGAGTCTTAGTCTTCATTTTCTGGTGTGGTTTGACTGTTGACAGCATTTAGTTAATTCCCGATATGGGAGAGATTACAAAATGTTATGTAAAATTTTTATAGACTCAATATTAGAATTTCCAGTTATTCCCAAGAAGCAGGACGTTCTTGAAAGAAGCAGAAGATAAATTGGTCTCAACTAAACACATAAGGAACATTCTTGGCTGCTCTGTGATATATATGCAAAGTAGGACCATCTGTGTCCTAGGTTCTGCATTATGAATCTGCCTACTTTCTAATTTTTGTATGTTAAAGAAGAAACACAGTACTTTTGCAGACATTTTGGTTCAGCATTCTCCACAAAATAATAGCATTCATTTTGTTCTTTGTATTATATAGAATTCTATGTTAACATAGAAATGACTTAAGAATAAAGAAGGCATGCCTAGATTATATAAAAAGAAATGACATTTCACATATGTCATCTGAATATGTGAGAGAATTGAGCATCTGTGGATTTTGGTACCTGTGGGGTTCCAGGAACTGGTTTTCCAAAGTTGTAGAAGGAACATGACCACGGCTTTAAGCTACACCACTTGTGTGTATTTAGTATGTGAATGTGTGTACGCTCACACATGTACTAACATAGTTCATAATGGTAGCTAAAAAGATAAAAACACAGAGGCAAATACTATGGAGACTAAAGGCAAAATCTCAGAAATCAGTAAGCTAAAGAGCAAATTCAACTTGTGCTAACTGTCTACTGTTGTGCACTCCCAATGAGACACCAGTTCCTGTCTAAACGGAGAGTGCTTGTTTTGCAAGCTTCATTTTCTCTCATGAGATAATGAAAAGGCTTGTAAATAGATATTTTATGACTCAAATGCCTTAGAATCCTGGAATAAGTGCTGCCTGGCAAAGCACAACTTTCTGTAATAGACACACTGACTGGGTTCGTTACATTTGTACTTCTTGGTGATTAAGTTATAAACCATTACAAGAGTTCCCCCACCCCAGAGGAGGCTACAACTCTTAATGTAAATATCACAGTAATTTGCATTGAGAGTTTCTCCACTAGATTCCATTCCCCTTTGCTCTGGGGCTGGAGACCCACTTAAATGATAACTCTTAGTAGAATTTCAAAGTCACTGAAATGTGACTGATTTAACACTTGTAATGGGGCCCTTGTGAAACTGCTTCCAGGACCTGTTGGTGATTTTCAGTATGAATCCTAAGTGTTACGTATTACCCGTTCTGCCTCTCCTTTGGTGGAGCAGGAGCCCCCATTATGAAGTGTAGATGAGTAGTCATCACTCATTTACAGAGATTCAATGGTCTCTCCTCCCTTTCGCCCTCACCTCAGGACAGGAGATTTGGTACCATTGGGGTCACAAGAGCAGCACTCAACAGACCAGATGCTGCACCTTGTCTGGGTAGCATGGTAGAGCTGCCCCTGGATATGAGGGTTGCAGGTCCAGAAACAGGGCTTTGATTTGGCCCACTTCAACATACACCCCATGGATGAACTGCTAGACTACATGAAGAGGCTAGTTCTACAGACCAAGAACTGCAGGGTCTCAATTACACAGGGCAGCATCAGGACATCTGAGAAGAGTACCAGTGATGTTCCAACATTGACAAAGTGGCAGAAGCCAAACTCCTCCTACCAGACTAGAGAGTCATTCTAGTGAACATGTGCAAGCAGAGTGGTATTGTCAAGAGGTAATATTGTGGGATACACTGTGACACAGCTTCCACAACAAGTTTCTTTTTTTTTTTTTTTCCTGTTGGGAGAATTTGCAAGGGTGGGACAGTGGGTCTGATGGAAGGTGGGAGATGAATGGAAACAGGGTGCAGGCTACGAAGTTCACAAAATAGAACATAATAAAACTATTTTTTTTAAAAAAAGGTCTCTCTATGAAGCTCATTTGAAAGAATTTGCATGTTATCTTACAGGCACTGGGGGATTCTCAATGCTTTAAAACTTGTGAGTAAAATGATAACATTGTTTTAGAAATATAAGTCTGGAAAAATACAGTAGATGCATTATAATAACATCTTTCACAGCCTTCTGGATGCTACTCTGGAGAGTATAGTTGTAAACCACTGGGTTAAAGGTCATTGAGATTAGTTACTAATAAATATTGTCAGAATCAAAGGGAGTTACTTATACCAGGTTCTAATAAAAAATGAAAGACATGAAGCTGAGAAGTCACCAAAAGGAGGATATTATGTACACATGATACATAACAAGAACCATCACAAAGATTGTCTGACCACCAAAGATCATAATAAACTGATACCACAAAAAGGCCCCAAAACCACCAAACAACCTTTTGTGAAGTTATCTGCCTGGTGACTCCCTAGTCAAGGCTGATGCAGATCTCTGTAGCCCAGGGTAGATATTTCAGAACCTCACAGCTTAATAATCTTTTTGTTTGTTTGTTTTATCAATAAAATCTCTTGTCTCCTGCTACCACTTGGGCACACTCACGTACATCCCCAGTAGCATACACTGTGGAATAATAAACTCATTATCTCTGTAGAATCTTTCTTAGTTTTTTTCATTTTAGGTTGTCTGGAGACAATTGAATAGTGTAGATAGAAGACAATGAAAAGTGTATCTCCCAGAAAGGGTGAGTGAAAAGGAGAGAAGGTAGGTACATAAAGGAATGGGTTCTAAGGTGGAGTTGATTTGACTGAGGACCTAGAATTCCTTTTGACTTTCTTGACTGGTTACACAATAGCTATGCTGTTGAGAGAAAGAAATGGTCAGGAGGAAAGGACCACTGGGCACTGACAGCAGCAATGGGAGGATGGTGAGGGAAATCTTGGACATAGAGGGGTTTAAAGTGTCTACAGAGAAAACCACATTGAACATATGGGTTTGGATTTAAGGAAATGTGAGTATAAAGCTTATCAATATTAACAAATATCTATTAGTCCTCATAAATATTTACAGTCTATAGACCACACACTTAAGAATATGTACGGTTTAATTCAAAGTCAAATGTAAGCTGTTTTATTATAAATGTTATAAAAATCTGGAATACTTAAGGAGTAACAGTCATTTTGAAAAATTAAAACTCCTTTTGCATTTGCAACTGGGTATCAGAAAATTGATACATATTGAGAATCAATAACAAAAACTATAGCTGAACATAATTCCTTTCTGGATTCTGTGGATAATTAGACTACTTTTTTTTTTTCTCCAAAATGTTAGGAATGTTAAGAATGTCTTCTGTCTGCTCTTTCCCCACACTCCAGTTTCTGCACATTCCTTTGAGATTGCTTCTCACTGGCACAGGAAAAACAAAAACAAAACAAAACACCACAGATGTTCTTGATGATAGTATTGTAGTGAAGGACATGAACAAAGTACAAAGTGAGCAAGACGCCAGATGTCAGAGAGTTTTTCAAATAAAAGATTATTTGGGAACATTAAGAATGGGGTTGAGTTCTTTTGGTCTGGAAGGTGAACCACCAGGAACACATGGGAATTTTACAGTAAAGAACAAGAAAGGGGATTAATGTAGAAAATACTTTGTTCTCTATTACAGAGAGAAGAAGGCGAGAAGCTAAATGTATTGGATCCTTGACAGTGAAGCTTCCTAGAGGTTCTGTCTCACAGGAGGTAGCATAGGACATTTCCTATCACATGGTTGCGATGTGTTTCATTTAACTTCAGTGGGGTTGTCTCTCTGAAGACGGGACTTCCACATTTCTTCTTTGTGTGTAGTTGTTCTACTGTCTAGGGTAAGGTTCACTTGCTGAGATAAAACAACTGATATTTCAAATCTGCATATGTGGTACTCCATCTCAGAAGGTTGCTGGAATTGTGAGGTACACATCCTGTTAGGCTGAGAGTTCTTGTAGATGAGTTAATCTAAGGCTTGTGCATATAAGTCACAAAGGAAAAAAAAATCTGATCACTTCTTTGATCCAACATGACCAAAGAACTCCATTAAAATAAACACCCATAAAGACAATAAACACGCAAAAATACCAACTGCTTGGTGATGGAGGATTCTATATGATTTCTGATCATACAGTCTCTCAGACTTCCACTGTCCCACAGATTTCTTTGAGGGCCAATCTGCAGGGGATTTCCTATGAACTTTGCCTGTCCATCTCTCTGCAAGAATAAGATGATCTACCATAGCTTTGAAAATGCTAGTTCGCTTTTAGAGCTTCTCTGTAGACTGTTGTTGAAACATGATGGTGGATAATGCTTAGAGTTAAGTATTACATTAGATCATACTATGAAGAATATCATTTTCATAGTTGTCTCATGATGACTCCAAAACATCTCATGATCACACAAAGACAGCAGAGACTGAGTCTGCAATGCCTAAGGCAAAAGGCAAAAAAGGGGGAAAACATATTAGCAATCAATTTTTTTTCTATAAAATTTGATTTTCAAACTTTAGTTTTCACTTATGATTAAAATAAGTTAGTATCCACTAACAGAATAATGTAATGGTTATGCCCAGCCATCAGTTGAAGTAAGACAAACTCAAAAGCAAACACTGGATGAGATACTTAATATCTCTGTTACAAAAAAAAAAAAAAATCAAACCCCAAAACTACTTGCTAGCTGAGTACATGAAAAAAAATACATATTCTGTACTGCTCTGATATATATTTTATAAAGGAATAAAATAGCTTACGGAATTTATTTTAAAATGTTTAAAAACAAACTTTTACATTTGAAGTTTATTATACATCAATGAATCATAAGTGTTAGGCATTCTTAGAACATCAGAATATACAAGTAGTCACCATAGTAAAAGCATTAACACCCCATTTAAAAACTGGATTTCATTTTAATGACCTATATTTTTAAAATTCCCTTGGATTGTGGAACAGCTTCTACCTTTTGGTGTTGTTCATTTTAATAATGTGGACACCATTATTACAGGTATGTAATGGGTAGGTATATAATGTTCAGGAAATATTCTCAGTAAGGGTTTGGATCCCAGGACAGTCAGTAACTAGGAAGGTCTCTGGGGACTCAGACTTTGAAAGCAGGGAGAGAGAAGAAACCATCTGGGAGGCTGGAGAAACCAATGTGAGGTGCGAGCCATCGAAGCCATCTGAACCGCATCTGCATTGTGTCCACTGGACTCGCCAGGCCCCACAGTCCTGGTCAAAGCTTTGAACACGGTAAACTTTTCACACAAACTAGGCTCCCCTTACTGCCACTTTAAAAAACTGTGTGAGTCAGCCACAGAGGACCTTGAGCCCCAGCCTCAGATCTGTGAATCCCAATGACACAACAGCAGCCATGATTCCCACTGAGCAGCAGAGGATAGGATTGTTATTCATATTCATAGACTCTATGCATGGAGAAAGTTAACAGTAACCACTAGACTGAAGCAAAACACTCACTCTCAAAGTTTGCTGTAATTCTCCTGTTCTGTATGTCTCACAGTTTTGAAGGGTAGGCAAGTTGTGAGGATTTCTGTGTCACATAGTTAGAACTCAAGACAATGAGAAATGAGTGTTTCTTTTTTTTCTTTTCTTTTTTTCTGGTATAAGGTTTATTAAAGAAAAGGGAAAGGGAGGTAGAGCCATGGGAGAAACTGGAACATAGAGAAAGAGGGAGAGACAAAGGGAAATTAGAGCACAGAGAGAGAAACGGTTAGAGATAGGGAAATGAGTGTTTCTTTATGCAATTTAGTTTAATTCTAGGTAGATTTAGAAGATGTGATGATTTTCCGGGACAAATATTACACTATAATTCCGAGTAGAGGTTTTTGCATCAGCTTAGAACACTGAACCAGTGCCCTTCATTAGGTGTGGCATACAGTATTATTATACACTATAATGGAATCTATGTGTTTGGTAAGCCTGAGAGTTTCCATAGGCATTTTGTAAGCATTTTCAGGTGACAGGTTGCAAATTAAATAAAAACAAGTGTGGGGTTCAGATTTCCATACCTACAAACACACACACACACACACACACACACACACACACACACACACACACGCACACACATATTCCTAACTATTTTTCCTTCACATTTTTCTTGCCTTTGCAGGGTCAGAGATCAAACCAAGGACCATGAGCATGCTATGCAAGGGTTCTAACACTGACCCATATCCTCAGCTACTCTTGACCATCTCAAGCAATTAGGGGAATTCATATATTATAGAAAGTGAATGGGGAGCAGGGACATGGATTTGGAGAAGTTCAGTCACCTAAATGGGGTGTGTAATATGGTTTTTGAGGTAGTTGCCTTAGTTAAAGTATTTTTTTGTGTTATGTTTTAACACATATACATAACATAGCTTTTATTTTGTGTGTGGTTAATAGTATATTATTACAACCTTCATTTTTTATTAACAGGGCAAGCAATAAAATTAATACCATGAAAGGGCACTGAGCCCATTGGAAGCATTCAGATTTGTCATGATAATACGTTTAAAAAGACCTTCATTTATACTCTAGGGTTGTCAAAATAAATTCATGACTTACCACAAACATTACCTCCCATTTTCACATGGACATAGCCTTCTATTCCCCAGGAGTTTCCCCATGAGTTTCGCACTATCCAATATGGAATATTTCCTACAAAGGTAAGACACTAAGACATACTGATAAACCTATATTGATTAGCAGCACATACATTTCTGCATTTAAAATTGAGTATGCTATAAATCTATTTCTGCTGTGAGAAAAAATACAAATGTAAAGCAATAATTTTCAATTATTTTCTATGAATCATTTTGTCTAGACAACCCAGTAAATTTGAATTGTGTCATCCTACACAGAAGACTCTGAGTTCATTTCATTAAATACAGAGGCAGAAAAGACAAGGCAAACACATTCCCAACGGAATTAGAAGTAAGTATTACACAAGTGTGATAAACTATCAGGTACTTCACTCCTGCCAGCATTTACCCTAAATATTATGGATGAAACATTCACTTCATATGAATTAAAAACTATCATTCACAGATTAGGGGGTGACTTGGTGGCAGAGTGTTGGTCTTGTATATGCAAGCCACAGGATTGAATGGCCAGCACAAATGTATACACACGAAAGGGGGGGGGGGTTCTGCCAAGACAATGCCATGAAGATCATAGACAAGCAGCAGCTTTGGAGGCACAGTGGAGCATCTCAGCATCCTCTAAGTAGCCCTAGCTAAGAGCTCCTTCTGGAGAGGGATTTGATGAGCTAGCATTTACCTGTTTTATCAAAGCCTGTGATGAGAACCGCGTGGTTTGCCTCCCCACTGGAGCAGTGATGTTGGATTATGCCCCCCAGATAATCCTGCCAGCTCACTGCATCGACTATCACAATCAAAGGGCCGAAGGTCAGAAGTGCTTTTGCCATCTCATCTTCTTGATCACTATCAAAGGAAGATATGCATACGTAAAGAATTTAGCCTTCAGAATAAAAGGTAAAATAACTTTTACAATCTGTGTTAAATTGGTACATTTTTGGTAGCAGCCGCGAAGAATGCAAGCACAGATATTAAAATACAAGAGATTTTGACAGTCCAGAGCTATATGGGACTCAAGGATATTAGGAGCGTGCCCTCTTTCCATATCTTTTGCCATGAAATGTTTCTACTTTTATGGGCTTCTCAGGGCCCAGAATTTTTGGACCTCCAGCCACTTAACACATATTCCAATCAGCGTGAAACTAAAGAGAAGCTCTGTGTCAATGTTGAGAGAATTTCCTGGAAATAACACTTCTGTGTGCATGTATCACATTGGCCAAAACTCAGTTAGGGGACCAGCTCTGGCTTATAAGATGATACAGACAGAATTTAGTGTCTGGTAAGAAAAACATCATTTTAAACTGCAAAGTTCCTTTTAGTTAAAAAAAAAAAAAAAGTAAAGTTTTGATGTATGTAAATAGTTTGTCACCTCCAAGAGACAAGGATCTGGAAAACAACAGTGTTGACTTTTTGTCAATGAAAGTTAAACTCAGGAATTACAAAGAATGCTTACTCGGGAAAACACTGGAAGATATGTCAAGAAATAAGAAGAAATTTCAAGATGCCAGGAGAACTAGGTGCTAGGTTACTAAGATCGCAAAGCAAATGGTTGTTACTTTTACAATTGTTAATGTTTATAGCAATATCTAATGTTACCCAACATTTGGCCTTCAACCATCCTAAGTGCTTATGATCCAACCACTGTTTACATTTTTCAGAGGCCAGCTTGTGGGTGAAGGATATTGAAACCATGGTACTGATAGTTCAGGCTGTAAAGATAGCATGTAACTGTTTATTGCTACAGCAAGCTCTGAAGGATTAGCAGCTTTCACAGTAAATACTTCATTAACGCGCCTGCTGCAGCCACTTTCCAGTAAGTGTATACTTAGTCTGCAGATGGAAGCCACTCTGAAAGCCTAGCAGTTCAATTGACTACAATAGAAACTGTAACTCTGCATGGTACACAAGGCGTAGCCCAAATTATTAACCTCAGATTTGGCTTTTACACTTGGAATATTTGTTCTAATTACTGGTTCACAGTAACAGTACACAGCTACAGGTGGGAAGATATAAACGTAAAAGACACATGGTCAAAGACAAGCTTTGAATGTCTCCAATCCTGGGTTCAAATCCCAGCCTGTGCACTGTAGTTATATCATCTACCACTCATACACTACACAAATATAAAATTATAGAATTTAATAGGCTTTATATCCTATATATGTATGATATATATAGCATGTCTAGCATAAGTTATGTAATATATCATATATGATGAATTTATAATAAATATTACATATTTTACCCAAGTCTTATAATCTTCTCTGCTTTCTAAATTACTCAAGAACTAATTCAGCTCAGCCTAGGTTGTAGTATGCAATATGTCCTTTTTGCCTTGAAATTCACTGAATATTTTGTAATTCATATATATTTTCTATATTTTCCCTAATATGAATGTCTCCATCTACTTAAGATAACAAAAGATGCACAGTAAGTCCATCAATAATCAATTCAAGGATAACAGGAGAGATGAAATCAGTGTACAGTTCCAATTATGCAGTCACTGAAGCTATGTATTTACAAACTCTGTATGAGGAGATGGAAGAAAAGATAGAGAAGGTACTAGCCCAAGGTCACAACCAGCAGATAACTGCTCCATTTGATCTCAGACATTTGAGTAAGTGACATTGCCATCATTTGTTCTTCAAATGGTAGCTTTCTCCAAATTAAACTCTGTGGCCTGCACTAACTCCCTCCTGTCAGTCCCATAAGAACTACACAGCTGAGAGTCACTAAGTTTTCAGACTTAGATTCCACATGCTTACACTGTATTCCACAAATCAACAACTTCTATAGTTTTCAAAGAACTCTCCTAAGTTTCCTTGTCCTCAAGCTTTACTGTTAAAGGCAAATACTGTTACTGACATCTGGTGATTTTTGTGCCATTATCTCCTCTCCCTGTGAGCTTGATGCTACAATATGCCACGTCCTATGTCTGGACCCTGCGCAGTGCACAGTCGCACTGACACTTCCTTCCCTTTTGTTATCTGCATAGCTATTCTCACATGCCAGTTTGAGTCACATAAGCCCTAGATCTGAGGAACAAAAGTCCATGGAAGACGCCTAGAATGATGGTGTTTTGCCTTATGCCTAGGTGATGTTTGCATTTGGCTTTTTCCCTCTTTGTTGATCTTTTCAGTTTCTGCACAATGTCTTATGGAGGTTTGGGTGAATCACTGCCCTAAATGACATGCTTTGAAAGTCCTAAAAGCTAGAGGTCATGATATCAGAACTAGAGAGGGAGATGAATGGGCTCAGAGGTGAACAGGCATGACCTATATCCCAGCTTCTCAGGCCATAAGCCAGTGACCCCCTAAGTCGTAGGCCCACATCAGACTCAAGGACTGATACAGACAGTGGAATTTGGGCAACTAATCGCTAAGGCAGATACCAAGGAAGTCCTTCCATCCCCAGCTCTCAGCACTTTGATACACACTAACTCTTCCCAGAATGATACTCCAGCTCTTTGTCAGACTACCTGACCCTCTAATAAACCCAGGAATCCTGACGACACAGCTACCTCTACCTCAGTGGCACCCTCAACTAAAGGGTCTTATAAGGTGATTGATATCAGTTTTGATGAGACTTACAAGTATCTATCTCACCTCTGATCCCAGAATTCCTCAGCCACTGTCCTCTTGTCATAAGTAAGTTCCTGACAGGAGCTGACATGTCTCAACACCAAAAAATCGTAAGTTAAGAAAACATCTTTGAATGCCCTTTTCTACAGATCTCTTGAGGTTTTTGAAGACCACCTATCTATCTCTGTATATTTGAATAACCAAATGTTGCTTGTCTCTTAGCAACTTGATTTCTAATTAGCTTAGAAAACATTTGTGAAACACTAAACTAGTCCCTAACAAAACGACAAGTTTGAATGACTACTAGTTTTCATTTCTTAATTATCCTAAATGGTTTATGAGAGTTGCTATCAAAAGTCATTGGAAATTTGCTATTTGGCACCTGTTGCTGGACTTGTTAGCCTGTGGGATGTCAATACCTGCTCCATGCGTTTTCCTTCTGATGATGCACATAGAGCTACTGTCTGAGATTAAAGACTACCCCCTCTCATTTATCCTCTCCTTATTTGCACTTCGGTTTGAACAAAGGTAATGGCACCTAGTTCAATGAAAAGGAAATGGTAGCAACACTGTATATATATTGTACATGGGTGAAACTTTATGATATGTGTCAATCAGTTCTCTGAATCTTTTATTTGTTTTTTGTGGGTTTTTTGTTTTGTTTTTAATTTATTTTTTATTTCTTCTAGTTACATCTCAATTACAATCCCCTCCCTACTCCCTCCTCCAGTCCCACCCTTCCACCCGCCTCCCCCTCAACACCCATCCTCTACCTTTTTTTTTCAGTTTAAGGTATATCTTTTCCCCCCAACAGCTCCCCCTTTCAGTCCAACAAATGGTTCTTTCTCTTATAACAATAAATGCAATACAAAACAACAGAAATATATAGGCCACAATTATGAGAGTTATATGGCTTAGCATACATTCCCAATGTCCAGTCCATATGTATTTGGCACCTGACTTTAACATTCTACTATCTAACCATCTCCATGAGTTTAAAGTTCTATATCTAACTTAGCTTTCATATAACTTGCATCACAATTTTAAAAACATCTTCTTAGATCCAGAACACCCTCTTGATTCCTAAAAAAGTCAAAATTTAACTATGAGACTCTAGCTATCTATTCTTCAACCACCTCAGAGACCTGAGAGGGATAAATATATCTGTTATATAGGAAGTGCAGGGCCTGCAGCTTCCAAAACTAAGAAATGACATACCAGTGGCTGCAAGAAAAAAGGACAGATTATTGAATATGCCCTTATACCTTTGTATATTGATACAAAATTAATATTACATTTAGATAAATTGGTATTGATCATTGTATATTAATGCAAAATTAAGATTGTATTAGACTACATCAGTATTGATCTTTATATATTGATACAAAATTAAGATTATATTTGGCCACATTGGTATTGATCTTTGTATACTGATACAAAATTAAGGGTAACGCTTTTTAAAGGTATTGTATCTAGTAATGCTTAAAAATGAAATGTGAAGTTTTGGCCTTTTGCTACCAACTGTCACAAACTGTTTAGGATAATAAAGAAATGCAAACTAATAGTCATGCAAGCGTGTCATTTTGTTAGTTACTATGACAGTCTATCACAGTTATTTTCTAAGCTAATCAGAAATCAAGTTGCTAAGAGACAAGCAACAGTTGTTTATCTCTGAATCTTTTTACTGAAACTGAGATAGAAAAATAAAAATTCAATGGTTAAAAAAAAAAAGTCCTAGCACTTCAAATTGAATTTTTAAGAATTTCATAGGTACAATACTTTAAAGAGAGTAACCTTAATTTATTATCAATATATAAAGATCTATACCAATGTAGTCAAATATAGCCTTAATTTTGTATCAATATACAAAGATATAAGATTTCTTTCAATAATCTACCTCTTTTTCTTTATCATTATTATATCATGTCTATATCCCCTTTTTTGTTTTCAAGTCTTTTCTCCTACAGAAGAGAGAAAAGAAAAAGATAGAGAAAAGAAAAAGAGAGAAATCCCTGTATCTAACCTCCTAAATGTTTAACAAGACCATTTAACAACTTGTAACCAATCCCCCTTAATAACTACAAATATCTATAACCCATAAAATGACCCAAACTACTTCAGTTAGCACCTTTCTTCCTCACAAGACCAAGGGGTGTGGGGTTGCCAATGCTTCTAATATCAGAAAGCAGTTTGGTAAGGTCCCTGTGTTCTTGGAGTTCAGTGCAGGATGGTGTGGAAGAATGGAGGGAAGAAGAAACAAACCAATAGAAATATAGAATGTGAGTGATTATAAAGACGTAAAAATATGTGTTGAGGGTTGATGGTTGATGAGCGTAGGGTGTCCCTGTAATGTTTCCTGGTAGAAGAACCTTGAGGCAGGACCACAAGCCTTCCTCATACCATGACTAACATTTGGATTATACACCAGGATAAACCAAAGTGAATTTGGAAAATAATCTGCATAGAAAACTTCATTGCATTTTTTACTACAAAGTTATAAGAAAAATAAAATATGTCACACACACACACACACACACACACACACACACACACACACAAGGACTTTGCACTGTTGTCTCCTTCCTGTCCCCCTACCAGGGCTTCTTGTGGCAACTGCCTACATCTCTCAACTGTGCTGATATTTCCTTGTAGCTCTATTCTGTCCTGAGACTTTTTTGTCTCAGAATTAACAATTCTGTTAATTCAAATTCTCCTGTTTTTCAGCCCCAACAGCCTAGACTCTCCTCTAAAGAAGTGTACAGTAGCAGGCCCTCGTGAGAAGAATGGATTCTGACTCTCAGCTCCACTTTCTTCTCATCCCCTGGCAGGTCCTCATAGGTTGGCCTTGATCTTTCCTCCACTTGAGACACATTGGTCCCTTCCTTGCACTGTAAGCATGCTGGGAAGTGCCTCACGACCTCTGCACTTCTTTCCTGTTTGGAGCAATTTTCATGACCCTGCCTTCATTAGCACAATATTTCAACAGTCACTCTTCAGTAAGGCCCCTCCTGGCAGCCCTTTCTTGGACTCTCCTTTCCCCTAGATGCTCCCTTTACTCATCCTTTTATTTATTTTTTTCCTCTTAAGAAGATCATACACCAAACATAAGATATGGTTCTCTTTGTCTAATCACCAAAGGTCATTCCACAAGTCTAGGATTTTGTCTTTGTTTCTTTTTGCCCAATCCCCAACAAAAAAAAAGCACAAGTCAGTGGTGTTCTGAGTATGAATGAGTAAATCAATTCGTAATACTTCTGAGGCCTGATTCTGGCAGTTTGAGATTACTGTGAAATATTTTTTTTAATACAGAAGTTGTTGGGCTGTAAGTACTGTTTAGTTACTAGAGTGTTCTCTTTCTCTATCCTAGTTCATTGCTCTCCACTCACTCAGGGTGATATTATTCTTCCGTCTCTCCATACTTTCAACTTACTACTATGTAACCAGGAAATAGTTGTTCCCTTGATTCCATTTAATTACATGTGGAAGTCTGGATCCTCCTGTGAATACCTTTTCTTTACTCTCCAAGAACTGTCAACTTATAAAGACATGTTTTCTTATTTCAGGAGTTGTATTACTTTCACTCCCAAAGGACACAGTGACCAATGTCCTCATAACCAGAATCCACCCAGTGCAGCCAACTGTGGAAGAAAGAGAGGTTCTGTGTATGGATCTCAGGGTCGTTCTCACAGCCTTTGCTGAAAACAGTAGCTGGACTGACAGTCTTTACTGCTCTGGGCATGGGCATTTATACTTAGATTTAGAAGGTTATATTTTTTTCAAGGATCTAATTTCACCCGCGTTTGCCCCTATGTCCCATGTAGATGCCATCTGGATCAAGTATCAGTAAGCCACAGGACATTGTATGCCCTTGTCTGAATTAAATTCCTAAATTTATTCCCTGTAATGTTTCAATAATGGCACAATAACCCAAAATGTATTTGTCACTGGACCCAGGATTTGGTTGCTTCTTGAGTCTATGACATTCCTATTCTATTCCTGTTACTAAATGGCCTAAAGAATTCTCTGGCCAGCTTTGATTTTTTTCATGTGATTTTAAAGATATTTTATTGATTGTTTATACTTGAACTCACCCAGGGTTTCTCTACTGTTCAATTCCCATCACTAACCCCCTCCCTTTTGGCAGTCTTTACTCAACCTGAATCCTCATCATGCTCATGTGACATGAATGGTACATATCTTACCTTCAATGCTACAGTCTTAGCTCCAAGATTCCATGCAAATGGCTCAGATTTTTCTAATACCTGCTTACTTGAGAACTGCAAAGAATAGAGTGTTCAAAAGGGCTTCCTGGTATGCAATCTGAGAGTGATTATCCAAATTCCACACAGTGTGAAATAGGACAGGTTCAAATTAACACTGAACCAGGATCATGTTTTTTAGAATCTGGGTTTTGTGAGCGGTGGTAGATATATGTTAGAGTTTCAAACTTGGTTAAAAACCATTCTTTAAAATTTCTTATTTTTAGTGTGGCTATATGTGGAAGAATATGTAGATTCTCCTTAAGAGTCTTCTCGGGCATCCCACTGTGAAGGTCAGTTCAACTCTTTAGTAGGAAGTTGGTTCTGAGACAGGAATGGACAGGGATGCCTTCAAAACAGCAACGATTGTACAGAAAAATAAAAACATAAAAAAATATGTCATTTACCTGAAGTCATATGCAGAAAAACCCTTGACTGAAACTCCAGGCTGTGACTGGGGAAAGCAGCGACACAGGCCATTTTCTGCTTTGAATGGGTATTCTGAATCTGCCACCAACTTCACCTGCGTCTAGAGGAAACAGTCACAAAGTGTTCACTGCCAGTTGTTTTAAAGGTTAAACAGAGCTTACATCATAGCAGTCGAAGTGGTAAGGCCAAGCAGCCTGTGGGCATAGTTTGATCTTAAGATTCTAACTGAACTCACCAGGTGCTCACACCAAGCATCCAAGGAAACAGGAATCCTTAACTTTTTCTTTTGGCTATCTTTTCTTATGTCTTCCCGCTCAAGCCACTATAGATATGTTAATGAAGTCTTGTCCCCTTTCTCCTGAGGACATGCTAAGGCAACACACTTTCTTTCCAGGGCTCCTAAGAATGAGGTAGTAAGTCTCTGATCCCAGAAGACAGTGGTCAAGTATTCTTCCAGTCACAGTTCTTGATGTGCTGAATTTCCTACAGGCCAACGTACTGGGTGGGCCTATTCAAAGAGGAGAGGTGCAGCCACTGTTGTGTATAACGTGTCTGGAGCACTCAGTGGCATGGAATGGCTGCCTGTAGAGTGAGTGCGCAGTGGGACAGCATGTGGGTTTGGACAACACTGACTTGATGTCCTTTACAATGGCCCCCTATTTGCGCACTTCCTGCCACTGATGCTAGACATGAAAGAGAAACAGAGAAAAATGATGAAAGTAGAGTGTGACAAAGCACTGCGTGGGGGCCGGGGCTTCACATACAGTTTTGTCTGGTGACATGATTCCAACTTTTGGTGCTCATTTTCCTCATCTATGAAGAGTAATGATGCCAGCTGACCTGTGGTGTCCCTCCTAACACTGTCATTCGGGACGTCAATGGAAACCAGTCAATGCATGCCTTAATCCTTCTAAGAAGTTATGTGACATATTTCCATGTGAAAATTACCTACTAAGAAAAATGAAGAAATCTTATAATGCTGTTTTCTGAAAATGCCTTTGAGATGTCTTTACTCCTTGATATATTGATAGCTGATTTACCTGGAAGCCATTACTTCTAATATGTTCAGCGTCTGTGATGTAACTCAGAGGCGCTCTGGCTTAACCTATGTCTGGTTCTGGTCTGATCCCTGCACTGCACCTTTGCCCTGTTTAAGTCACTCAAGCTTTGTCTGCTTAGATTTCTGAATACGGACCTTGCTTAATATCGGAGTGTATGGATTATGAGTACGTAGAACATAAGAGGAAATCAGGGATTCAGAAAGCAGAGGTGATTACCTCATTTAGCCAGCTCAAGGCACTGAGAGGGGAGCCTCCATTGCATCCATAGTTGTTATAGGAACAGTCGATGACCTGCTGCACGCTGAGGTAATAGAGTGGTTTCCCTTGGATCGCAGAAGCCGACTCCATGGCGCCCACGACGCTGAAGGCCCAGCATCCTCCACACTGCTCAGAAGAGAGGGGTGGTGAAGAGTAACACCGTGTCTAGGTTAAACTTTTTCAGTGTCTCTAGATGCGGTAATACAAAGAAGAAAGAAATAGCAGAAAGTTTCCAGGAAGCAGAAACCTATGAAATAAGCAATCGTTCAAACTAAAACTAAAGTTCTCTCATGAGCATTGACATCTAGTCATTTATTAAAACTGAATCAGTAACGTCACTATTACAAAGTAACCATGCCAGGCTAATAAGTTAGGGGGGGTCAAGAAAACACTTGGAGGCGCTGATCGATTTACGATCAGTTAGTAATTTCTGCCTATGAATCACTGCTTCTCAGAAAAGAATAGATGGGCTGCTTCTAAGGAAAGGAGGAGACCCAAGGAGTCGAGTAGGAGCCTCATAAATGTCTGCATTATCTATAGATAAGGCGAGAGAGAGAAAGAGAGAGAGGGAGAGAGAAAGAGAGAGAGAGAGAATTGAAAACTGGCTTAATCCTAAAACCACAAACTGCAGAACTAGCCCAGCAAAGTCTTGATTGTCCTTGTAGGGGGATGCTCTGACCAACACCATGGTTCGAAGAGGTCTTATTTAGGTGTCTAACATCAATACCCAGAGCACAGGAAAATAGTCACCAACTGAAGATGAACTGATCTCCAAATTCCAGAAGTGTGAGAATGACTGGGAACCCCACACTCACAGCTACATCTGTTAAGCCAGTGAGGCAGATCCTACAAACCCCACCACTGCTGAGTACATACATTCCTCTGGGAAGGACTGCACTCATGTAACCCACTACTTACGCTCCCATGAATGCAATGACACTTGGAAAATTTTAATGGATTACTATAAACATTGAATTGGAAGAACTAGAAAAGAACATTTTAACCAGATGGAAACCAACACACTGGTGGGTGCAAAGCACTTCCCATTCATGGGGAGCAGGAAGGACCTGCTGAAGCCCACAGTGCAGGCACCCTGTGAGCCCCATCCTGTGGCTACAGGATTGACTTTCTCTGCTTGGCTACATTGCTTGTGTGATGTTGGAATACATAGCAGTAAGAGATATGACAAAAAGAAACATATCCTTTTAACTTCTACAAACTAGGTGGGCCATAATGCATCACAAATCGCACCTGTCCTACATAGTGCTGTCATTTTCTTTCTGACTTGAGATAAGCCTCTGCCCATGACTTCATATACCCCACAAACTTCCCTCTCAGCACCTGTATCTTAAAAGCATATCGTCTTTTTCATGCTGTGTGGCATTGCAATTTCTACATCTGCTGATGTATTTATATATTTATTCAACCTTCAATAAACAAAAACAAAAAGTATCACCTTGTTTATTAGTTTTCTATTTGTTTTTAAAATGTTTTACAAAGCTTTTAAGCACTGTGACTTAATCTGGCAATCTCCCTTTTCTATAAACTTTGGACAGAGCTGATCTGTAACAAGTGTAGGTAGTCTTGAAGCTACACTTACTGCACTTCTAAGGACTCAGGTTGGGTGGTATATGTCCTTATAGGGAATGAGGATTAAAACAAAGACAAAAAACAAAACAAAACAAAAAAACCAAACACGTTAACACATTTTCCAATAGAGCTCCTAGGAAAAAATGAAGGTTAAAGACCCAGAACCTGTGTGACCCGCCTCACTTCATTTATGGGCCCTCTGCTTTTGAATCACTCACACAGCCAGTAACTGTGCTTGCCTTCCAGCCCTTAGCCCACAGAATTCCTGGTTGGCATAGTATTCTGGCTACTGGGGTATATTCCTGAGGTGCACATGTGCTAAGGGCAACGGTCATGGATGAGTGAGTACACCAGGCAGGCTTAAAAGTCAGAACTTACAAAATGAAATGTTTGAATGACTATTAGTTTGCATTTCTTGATTATCCTAAACAGTCTGTGACAGTTGCTTTCAAAGGGCCAAAGCTTCACATTGCATTTTTTCAGCATTACAAAGGTACAATACCTTAAAAAGAGTTAACCTTTATCAGTGAGATCTAATGTTTTTACACATATAGTGATAATTTTTCCTTATGCATTTGAACAGTTTAGGCTTGACTGCTGAACTACATCATGTACATAAATCAGTCTTCCTTCTCCAGTTTCTTTCATGTCTCTTTTTACTGCATCTCAAAGTCATGACCTTTTTTTTTTAAACATTTATTTATTTCTTCAAGTTACATCTCAGTCAAAGTTTCCTCCCTCCTCCCCATCCTAGTTCACTCCTTCTACCCTCTTTCCCCTCACCCTCCTGTCTGCGCTTTGTTGTTGTTGTTGCTGAATTTAAGGTATATGTGTAAAAATATTCAATCTCACTAATAAAGAACAATGACTAGAAATTAGATATATTTTTCATCTACACAATTGACAATATGATAGTCATTGCTAAGAGAACATTGACATAGATTCTTGCAAGCTCCAAAGAGAATTCCTATGAATCTGTTTAGTTTTGTGTATTAGAACCTATACTGTTGTCAATTTGAATATAGAATGTCAGAATTTGTTTTGCTGACACTTATTTAAAGCCTAAACATGCTTATCTTTTGCCCTATCAGTAGTATTTCTAATAATTTCTCTTATCAAAATAATTGTAGGCTTCTTATAAATTTGGAAAATAAGGACTTTTATTACTATATTATGACTAATATCAAATTCTGGTAAATAATTTCAAGATAAAACTGTAAGGAATTGTTTAAATAAATGTTGAGACAACAATAACAAAAATAGTTAACCTTAATTTTGTATCAATATACAAAGTCATTTTGTTAGGTACTAGAATACTGTATCATAGATGTTTTCTAAGTTAATCAGAAATCAAGTTGCTAAGAGACAAGCAACATTTGCTTATCCAAATATACAGAAATAGAGAGGTGGTCTTCAAAAACTTCAAAAGATCTGTAGAATATGGCATTCAAAGATGTCTTCTTAACTTAAGATTTTTTGGTATTGAGACATGTCAGCTCCTGACAGTACCCTCCTTTCTACTCCAATAGATGATGAGCATCAAAGAATCTCCATTTGGAGATGGCTGTATTAGTGGCAAGCTTGTCACTTGGCAAGAGAAATCCCTTGATGCAACTGTAGATGGAATGCTGTTTGAAAAGGACAAAACTTGGAAGCAGTTAAGTCAACAGCCTAACTCTGTGAAGACAGGGTAGGCAAGTCCTTCATAATTCCTGCTTTAAATTTAATGTCTGTCAGAGATACTGGCTCAAAAGGTTGAAGATAGATGCTCCAGTGTATTCAGAGAAATTGGAGACTGTCCAGGCAGCCAGTTGTCTGTCATTTCTTAGTTTTGGAAGCTGCTGGCTCTGCACTTCCTGTTTTTTTCTGGTATATTTATACTTCTCAGGTTTCTTATGTGGTTCAAGACTAGATAGTTATAGTATCACAGTTAAGTTTTAAGTTGTTTAGGAATTAAAAGGATGTTCTAGGTCTAAGATGTTTTTAAGTTGGTAATGCAACTTAGGATGAAAACTGAGTTAGGTATAGAACTTTAAACTCATTGAGATAGATAGATAGATAATTGAATATTAATATCAGATATGTATGGACTGAACATACCTTATAATTTTCATAATTGTGGCCCAACTGTTCTTATTGTCTTGTATTAACTGCTATAAGAAAAAGAGCTTTTTATTGGACTAAATGGGGGAACTATTGGGGGGAAACACCTTAAATTTTTAAAAAAAAGGAAGATAGAAGGGTGATGGGGAAGAGGGTAGGAAGGTAGGACTGGGAGGGGGAAAAGGGAGGGGAATATGATTGAGATGTAACTTGAAGAAATGAATAAATATTAAAAAAAAGAAAGTCAGAACTAGATAACTGTGTCTCATCCTTCAAGGAACCTTCTCTTCCATTTGGATAACTGAGGTGTGATTTTACATAGAAAAACTCATGGGCTTCTTGGAAAGTTTGACTGAAGTTGACCTTGACGTGCATTCTGATGCTTAAACAACAAAGAACAAGAGGATGTGGGGCTCACCATCTTCTGGTTCCTCACTTGACTCACAACATGCTTGTCCCTCCAGTCAAATCTCAATGGCAAAGATGCCTTAGGGATAGGTGTCTGTCCTTCTGCTGGGTATCTGGGAGTCCAGGCAGGTGTGCTGCCTAAATACAAAGCTGAACAGAAAGAAGAAGACAGAATGGAGAATGTGTCACATGAAGAGCTTCCCTGTAGTCTTTTTTTTTTTTTAACATCTTGTCAAGCAAAAACAGTCACTACCTAGCCAACCTGTCTTTAGAGATTTTTTTCCAGTTTTTTCTGGAACATGAAATTCATTTGACTGAAGGCTATGAATGTAAATTTCTCCCATAAGATTGGAGTTGATCTAACATGATTTGCTTGATAGAAATAGGCCAATGATGAAAAATGTGCATAACTGACAGTGTTTCTTTTATTATTACCCAGGAAATCACGAATATTCTGAGCAGAAATGGTGCTAGAAAACTACTCATGAGTTGAGACAATTGCTGCTTGAAGCGACATGGATGTGTATATAAACATATTTAGTTCTTAAACAATGATTAGTAGGGGGTAGTAGTCCTTAATTCACTTCCTTTATGCTTAGCACATGGTACACACTTCAAATTTGGCATTTAAAAAATATCAACACTCATCACCAGTAGTGGCACATACGTTCGATCCCAGCACTAAGGAGGCAGAGGCAGGAAGATCTCTGTGAGTTTGAGGCCAGCCTGGTCTACAGAGTAAGCTTCAGGACAATCAGAGTTACACGAAGAAACCATGTCTCAAGAAAAAACAAAAACAAAACAAAACAAAATTATCAGCTGACATATACTTTACAAGATTTTCAAATAACCATTCCTTAATTAGACAAAGATGCCAAAACTATGCAATTAACCAACAGTACTACCAGACCTTACCTTTAAACTCTTCAGGAAACAAGTAAGAAAACTGATTTATTCCATAGAAGGCAGTGGAGTTTTCATGAGGGAAAGAGTTCAAGTATTGATGTCTGTTAAGACTTTCCTAAAATAATGAAAACAAGCTTTATATATCTAGTATTTCAGGTCTCCAAATTCATAAATTTATAACTAACTTGGAAGTATTTTTTGAGTGAAAAAGTAAAGCTTGATTTTTCAGGCTTAGCAAAATGTGCCTTATGTGTTTGTAATTCTTCTTTCCCAAACATGATGAGAACACCACACTCATATTTTTTGTGTTGACAAGCACTAGACATAGATGACACACTGTAATTAAGTAATTATGCATATGAGATGTGTCCTCCACACATTTGTTTTTCTCTGTGAAAAGTGACAAACTTGAAAAAAAGACAAAGTTCAATACATGAATGGAGATGTTCAATTCTCTTAAAGCTGAATCCAGGTTTTCTTTTCTCTCTCTCTCTCTCTTTTAATTTCAACTTGGGACAAGTGGTTTTACAAAGGATGATATCCTAGGGGTCTCCCTAGAAGAAGACCGGGTTTCCCACCTAGCTGGAAGAAAAGAACGTGTAATTATAACTCGGTATTTCATCATATTTTATATTCCTTGTCTATGAAGATGCTTAAATTTCCCAACAGTGTCTCATTGTGCAGGTTACATGGAAATTCGGGTGCCCACTGCTTGTGTACACATTGAGTTGTGCACCTAAGTATTTATGTGTAAGACACAGAAACCAACAAGCATAATCAGGGCAAGCTTATCAGTCTGAATATTACAACGTCACCTGTACTGAAGATATTCCTGGGACACAATAGCTCCTCATTAACTATCTGCTTTTTAATAATGACATATGCGAAATTTCCATATGGCCTGTGTTTAATATCCTTCATCAGTTTGTTTTCAGCAAGACCACGGCTGAGACTCATCACAGTCTTGTTTAATTCTTTCTTACTGATCATGAAGAGGAGTGCTAACCAGTGATGCTTTGATATATATATATATATATATATATATATATATATATATAATGAAATGTATAAGGTAAGTTTGTGTCACACAAATGACAACATAAGCTACAGAAGGGTAACTGCAAATGAATTTACAGAAATCATTCATAGGATGGCTTGATCATTTTCCTTAGCAGGTGAAGACATGGCAGGAATGGAGAATGTAGGATGTTTGTGGCATGTGGCAGCCATGGGATCTTTCAAGGCAAACCTTCATATATGGGAGCTGACCTGTTGATAGATGAATTGTCATGAATCCACAGCAGGAAGCTGCTGTTATTATGGTGGCAAAAAGCTGATGCCTGAGTACTAAGGTTGGCTAAATAGGGTAGACACAGAGAACCTTCTGATAGAAAATTATTAAATAATCGCCACATGGTGACCTTGAGAAAAACTTCAACTATCTATTGGGAAATTTTAATCCCCCCAAAATGGCTATTCCAATCGCATCCAAAGACCTTCCAAGATCTGTGTGATCCTGCTGGAATGCAGATACCCAACACATCTTTAATCTAATTGGATTACAGACAAGCCCTTAGTTCATACCTTGAATCCCAAACAAAGTAGATAAGGTTAGTTTGTACAAGGAAGTACCCATGTTTGAAAGTGATGTCTATTTGAGAGGCAGACAAAGTGAAGAATTAGAGAAAGATTTGACAGAATAGAATATGCCCAAGTCTCTTGAAACCAGAGAGGAAAGAGAGGCAACTTAAGAGAGAGCAGCTCAGAGGGAGAGAGAGGAGAAAGTTTTACTGGGACAGTTTTACAGATACAGGTTGAAGAGAGAACAAGCTAGACACAGGTGAAGACAGAACAAGGCAGAGAATGAGGAGCCAGAAGATTAGAACATATTACCAAACTTAGTTTGAGACCAAGCAGAGCAAATCAGTCAGAAGCTTAGAGAAGCCAGTTTGAATCAATCAGGTTGGAGAGGAGTTTGAGCCAGAACAGCTGAGCTGAATCATCCATCCAGAGTTCAGAAAGAGCAAGAAATAGTGAGTTTATTCACCAGGAAGTCTCAGAGGCTGAAAACATTGTAGGCCTAGATTAGATCATATGGAAGCTAGAAGCTTCCAGGACTAGGCCTAGATTAGCAGATGGAAGCAGTAAGCCTTGGAGATGACAACTACATCTGGTTAATAAAAGATGCATTTGCAACCACCCTGTGATCTACACACACACACACAAAAGGACTTATTGTCATAACCTTCTCTGTTTCACTGTCACTCAGTGTCAGTGTTCTCTTTCAGTCTAACTGCCAGTGATCCTGGTATTTTCACCATTCTCTCATAGGTATGCATCTATGATGATGGCAAAAAGTGAAAAGAAAAGGCATAAATGACCAATATCAAGCATGAGAAGTCCATGACTACAGTGCTTCTGGCATTAGAAAACTAATTATTTTGGCAACTTTATACCAAAAAATTTTACAACTTGTATAATATGGGAAACTGCTTAAGAAACAGATTACTGAACATGGGAAAAAATAGGAAACTTGAATCTTTATCAACTCACAGCATTAAAACTGTAATAGAAAATCGACCCAGAAGGAAAACTCTAGTTCCAGATGGCATCAATGATGAATTCCATACCATTAAGAAAGAAATAACTAATTTCACAGAAAACAAAGAGAAATAATACTTTGCAACTTTAACAAGACTAATGTTACTTTGGTTCTAAACCAGAAAGAATATCCCAAGAAAACAGGAGTATACATGAATAACTGTCTTGAATATAAATATAATACTCTTAGTGAAATATTAACAAATAAAACCCTACAGTGTTTCAAACAGAAAATACATCATGATCAAGTGGAGCAGATACAAAAATAGTTCACTGATTAGCAGAGGAAAACATATCAACATAAGGAATCATATGTCAGGATGTTCTTCCATAAGAAGATGCGTGTAACCTGGGATCTATAGCATGCTTGTGATTTTTAAATCTCAGTCTGTCTGGTTGCTAAGTAGTTACTCTAACAGTAATAAAAGAGAACAATATAAGATGATCCATTTTAAATACTCATAGAAGTAACTGTAAGATGGTGATTGTTAGATCTCCTCTAAGATGCGGTTCTCACAGCAGCAGCAGACCCTGCAGGGCTCCAGTGAATGATGGTCTCTTTCACTTGCTCAACCAGACACAGGTTGCAGAGTTCCAGTCACCCCTGCAATTAGTCCTGCCCTTCCATAGCGCTCTAGGACCATGCCAGGGACAGTCTACCTATTGTTGCTGATGTCTTGCTAAGAACAAAATGTTCTGTGTCACTCCCTTGCTACCACTAATTTACTTCCCTCTTTTTCTAGTCACACTGAAAACTCTTCCCTACCAGCTTCCAAAGAACCATAATTCTCCCATAACCCTGTGCACATACACCTACACACTCTTGATTTTGAAATAAATTGAAATAAGTATTTTACCATTGGAATCTAAAGGTACATATTCAACCGCTGTGCCTCTCTTCATTGGCAAACTTGGTTATTGGCAGAATGTAGAGGTTAACTGTAATACTGTTGACACTACATATCTTGCAGTCTCTGGCAGGATGTGTGTCCAGTTAAACATCACCAACCTGCACCTTCACTCTTAAAAGCAGAACATTTTGATTATAGAAAACATCATTCTAAGATTATGCCTTCACTTTGCTTGCGTTAAAATGTAGCAAGTTTTTCTCATGGTACTACCAATGAAAACTAGCTATTGTAAACAATCTAACAATCTGATACTGTATTCCTAGTAGAGCAATGCTGCCAGAACAGTACATCTCAGAGCGTTTATTCCTCTATTAGAACTCAGTGCTAGTTTACCTAACATGAGACTCACATTGTTTAAAAATCTATTTCATTTCTGGAACTTTCTTTCCGGTCACTGTACTGAGGGCCCTCAATTCTCACTGTTGAAGCAAGTTTCTCACAGCCTCAGCAGGTGTGAGTCTGCATATGCCTCCCCTCATCACAGCAAAAGCCTGCATCTCAGGACCGAGAGAAGGCGAAAGGTGAATTAGTGAGCTCTAACATAAAGCAGCAGAGGCTATGATGGTGTACAGGTACATGGCCGCCATCTCTAAATCTACATGCAACGTTAAAGAGATCGTGGCATCGGGGCAAAATTTGACGTCTTCTACATGCGAAGCACATTTCCACCACTCAGCTTCACCCCAGCTCTTAGACTTGAATCACAACTGCATTTAAGAGAGAAAGGCATGGCAAGGAAACCAGGCAGAACTTACATAAGAAAAAATTAGAGCTGATAAAGAAAAAAAGAGCCTTTGAACAGCTACAATGGGAAGAGATAGCTACTGTTACCTACTTTCTGTTTTGTTCTTAACTATCTGTGATTAGTTTGCTGATGTGTAGTGAGAGAACAGATGCCTTAGTGGAGGAGAATTTTAGGATAAAGAATATGAGGAAATTTTCCAGCTATTAAAAATTATATGAGAAAACTTGCCTTTTAGATATTAATAGGTACCACACATCTTCACACCTTTCTAATTAACACTGCATCTTAAGATCCTGACTCTAGAAATCCTAATCTTGTTACCTGTCCAGTGACTTCTGACAGCCAAGTTTCTTCTACATTTTCACTTAACCTTACTGCTGTATACTTGTATGAAGGCATGCGTAAATGAGTATACATGTATACACAAGCATATCTGTATACATGTACTAGCATGCATGTATGTATATTTATGTGGACCTGCATGTGTATGTATGCATCATGCATATGTGCCTATATAGATTATACATCAAAACAAAAATTTAATTGAATGATTGTCTTATGCAATCCCTTCCACGTTTTAATTTGCCACTTAACTGGTCTAGCTAGGTTGTATTATTAACACTTGGAAATGCTTCTAATTCCACAATCAGAAAGAAAAGGCGATGTTTAGTGGAAGCCAGAAGCGGAGAGGGTTGTTTCCATCTGGTAGAGATAAAAGATAACTGTGCTGATAAGAGGCCCTAACTGGCCTCTTGTGGAGATTAAGCTGAAGTTTTAAGATTCTTCAGAAACCAGCATTTTTCTGAGAAATACGAAAGCCTCTCATTCCATTTCACATATCTTGACTATCAAGCCTTTCTAACTATGGGAAACAAAGTAGTGGCAGCTTGCCTTGTTTATGATAGTTGACAGACACAGAAATTTTCAAAAATGTCCAGAACTAGAAACTCCTGCAGTGTTAGGAAGGTCATCAATCTATCGCCTAGAGTAGAACAGTCAGGGAAATCTTTCTTGCTGGTTGGTAATACAAAGAATAAATTAAACATACACATTTTTTCCTTTGATGTGTTCAATAGTATCTCTATAGAAGAAAACAAATCCTGAGGACCAATTCATTTGGTTTTCTGTTCTCTAAGAATATCACTGCCAGCCCCAGTAAGCACACAGTTGAGAGGATGGAAAGTTTGGCTGAACTGAAGTGCTGTTCGAAATGTTTTCTTTGAACTATCAGCCCTGCACGAAGTACTTGTTCACTCCATCTTCTCTAAAGGGCATAAATGGTTGTATATTTTTCCTGAAGTCACACAACATGATGCATAGGTGCAGTAATTCAACTCGAAAGGCACAGGCTGAAGGATATATACTTTGTGGAGCTTTATGTCGATGTTATTAGTAGAGAAGGCCATGCAAATCGGATGTCTTTCCCCAACTGCTATGTAGGCTTTCTTCACTTCACTCTGGTTTATTTTTTCCTACCAATATAAGCAAAGATATTCTCTTCTGGTGATGCTAATGCTTGGAGAACATGCCCTTTGTCTTTGTGTGTTTCAAATTCGGAGATGGGTTTTTCATTATGTACCAAGGTTGATCTTGAACTCCATGTCTCCAGTGATCCTCAGCCCATCAATAATAGGGCTGCATGAACTCACCCTACTGCCCATCTTGTAAGGTCACTTCATTTTAGCATTCTGAGCTCATTATTTGTTAAGCTTTTCTTTTATCAGTCCTCACTGGTAAATCCTAAAGTGTGGCTTGTAACAAATCAGTTCCATGTACATATGTAAAATGTTCTCTATAGAAGTGTCCTGGGTTTCAACAGGTCTGGTAAATCTAATCAGAAACAGCTATATAGATACCATCCTCAATATGAAATTATTGTTGTGATTTCTCTCAAGACATGGGAACTCTAAACCTTCCAGCTGAGAATTATATAATCCCTTATCACAATGGGGGATTTTTGCATGTGTTTTTATGAATGTAGAGAATCTATTTTTTAGTGTACAGGGATTCATATTCTTTTTTTAGTAATGAAATAAAGTGCCCTATATATAATATAATATAATAACATAATACAATTATATTATATAATATATAATGCCATTTATTTTCAGAGTATATTGAATAAACTTGTCTCAAACTTTCCACATACTGTGACTACTGTTGTGCACCACATGAACCAACTTACATATTTTCATGCTATGTGTCAGTGTAATATAACTTCTTAGAGGCATCCACACACATTATTCTTCTGTGTCACGTAGGAAACCTACATCAGTTCCTAACACAGGATAAATGTCATGAATTGTTAGACACATAGATGGTCATGATCTGATCTAAGGTTTTAAATTTTTTTGCTGTATTTCCATTTAGACAATGTGTGCTTTAAGCAAAAATCACCAGAAACTGGGGAATAGTGTGTTACCTAATCTCAAAGTCACCTCTTCAGGATAATTTTCAAGCAGCCACAGATGAGGTGTATTTGGAGGAGATAACCCAGATATTTCTGGCTAACTCTTCATAATCACTCATTTAAAAACATAATCTCTGGATGTGGTGGCACACGCCTTTAAACCCAGCACTCTGGTTAGAAGGAAAACTTCAACCCAAAGAGGTTAACTACACACAAGAAAGCACAGGAAGCAAATAGCATGCCTGCAGCAAAAACAAAAGAAAAGAAGCTCACTCACACACTATTTCTACCAACATCAAGATGGCAGGAAGTAACAATCACTGGTCATTAATATCTCTCAACATCAATGGACTCAATTCCCCAATAAAAAGGCACAGGCTAGCAGAATGGATGCGAAAACAGAATCCCACATTCTGCTG
>CAJQZJ010034368.1:564470-636134 GCA_907164525.1 Lophiomys imhausi
TAGGAATCAAGAGGGTGTTCTGGATCTAAGAAGATATTTTTAAAATTATGAGGCAAGTTAGTATGAAAGCCGAGTTAGATATAGAACTTTAAACTCATGGAGATGGTTAGATAGTAGAATGTTAAAGTCAGGTGCCAAATACATATGGACTGGACATTGGGAATGTATGCTAAGACATATAACTCTCATAATTGTGGCCTATTTATTTCTGTTGTTTTGTATTGTATTTATAGTTATAAGAAAAAGAACCATTTTTTGGACTGAAAGGGAGAGCTGTTGGGGGGAAAAAAGAAATACCTTAAACTAAAAAAAAAAAAAAAAAAAGAAGGGAAGAGGATGGTGGGGCTGAGGGGGAGGAGGGTGGAAGGGTGGGACTGGAGGGGGGAGTAGGGAGGGGATTGTGATTGAGATGTAACTTGAAGAAATAAAAAATAAATTATTAAAAAAATACTTCACAGACTTGAGAGAACCAAAAAGTCTGAATTATGCAATACCTTAAAAAAAAAAAAAAAACCAACACTCTGGAGGCAGAGGCAGGCAGAAATCTTTGAGTTCAAGTTCAGCCTGGTCTACGAAGTGAGTTCCAAGACAGCCAGGGCTACACAGAGAAACACTGTCTCAAAAAACCAAACCAAACCAAACCAAAAATGTTATAATAATCTACTTATATATAAATAAGCTGGGACACATACACAATTGAAATAAGAGGTAGCATGAGCCATTGCAGTCGTGAGCTGAAGCTCCTCATTGTATGTAAAGCCACATGTTCAGTGGCATGTCAAGATTATTCTGAAGGTCCTATGAAGATAAATTTGATTTGATCCGATATTTCATCTATAGTCCCTCACCTCCTCATAGGCTAAGAATGCACACTGCTTTTGGTGAATGCTGGAGAGCAACTCGGGCCCTAGAATTTCCCTTCTCTTTCCCAGCTGCAGAGACAAACAGGTCTCCTCCACTCTATACTTCTCAGAGTATTCTGCTGCCCCAGGTTTAAAACTACAACCAAGTAAGCATGGATCGACACATTAAGCAAAAATGAAGATCTCCTCTATTAAAGTAGGTCATCTAAGGTACTTTGTCACAGTACCAAAAAGCTGAGTCTCATGGCTGCCTTCTTCAGGAGAACTCAAATGAAAGTACACAAAGTGGGTAAAGGGAAGCATCAGCTAGTGCTCATACCAAGCCATGAGGAAAAAGCCAATGCATCATGTAGGAGTGCGCTGTCCCTTCCAGCTCTCAGATAGACCATGACACATCCCATAATAAACCATGAGGAGTCTTATCTTATTGAGGAGTAATGTAACGATATCTGCTAGGACTGCCATTAGCCTTCACTTAAGGAATATTCAGTGGAACTTAGAGTGTTTCATTAGTCAATTTTACTTTATACCATACCTTAAACATTTTTACTTCATCATGAAACAAAGGACCTTTCTGTACATAATGTGCCTTGTAAGAACACAGTGGAATCTCCAATCAACTAAATCAACAGTTGGAGCAATTTTGTAAAAATTAAGTTTTTAGACTTATAAACTGAATTTTCCTAACCATATATTTTACTCCATACTGTAAAGCCAGAAGAATTGTTCTTAATAGCCAGTCACCAAAGAAACAAAGTCTACTGCATATAACTCTCTCATTGATGTCATGCAGGGGCATTTACAGTTTGTAATTATAGTTTAAGGACTAAATGCTCAGAAAACTGGGCTCTCATCTTATTAGACAAATTCCTACTAGAAGGAACTGCTTGGAAAACAGTTTTGATATTTTTAACCCTAAATTTTTCAAATGTACTAAGATTTGGAACGCTTACTTAAACTTCCAATCTTCAGTTTTACCTACGGATCCTTGGCTACACTTCTCTTCAATATTTCCAGATATTTCTCTGGGGGTTACAACCTACTTATAAGTCAAGTATGAGTAGGCATGAAAATTATAATTTACAAACACAATTTCTATTTTACAATGTTTTATCAGTGACTGTAATTGTTAACTTCTATTGTCCATTTACTGGGTTTTTGAATTGCCATGGAAACACACCTCTGAACATATTACTGAGGATGTTTAAACATCAGGATAACTTAGGTAGGCAATCCATCCTAAACTTAGGAAGCACTGTGTCCTGTGCTGGGGTCCTGACCTAAGGAAAATGAGAAAATGAGCTGGGCTACTCTATCCATATCTCTGCCTTTCTGATTGTTGATGTAGTGTGGCCAGCTGCTACACGAGCATGCCACAATTACATCCCCGCCATGATGAACTGGTCCCTGGAAGTGTGAGCCAAAATAGACCTTTCATTCTTCAAGTCGCTTTTGTCAGGTTTTTGTTTCAGCAACGAGGAAAGAAATTATACATTTACATTGTTGGCCTCCGATAATCAAGATTGAAAGCAACGAGGAAAGAAATTATACATTTACATTGTTGGCCTCCAATAATCAAGATTGAAAAAAAAAATTCTAGGTAGCCACTGAACACATTATGAACACCCATGACACTGACTATTTCACCCCCCTGGGTCTAGTTCATCAGGACAGGACTCAGTAACACACAGACCAAGGACTTTGGTGAAAGTAGCTGGTGCTTCTGGGTTTGGTGGTAAGAAATGAACTCAAAAGTAACGAGAGGGAGAGAGGGAGAGGGAGAGGGAGCACATTTTTTGGTTTGAGTAAAACATAAGGTGGCTAGAACCAAAGAAGGTTTGACCTGTTTATTTCTTGAACTCTCCAGGCCGAAGATGACAAGCAGAAGAGGGCAGAGCTATAGAGTCCCCTGGAAATTTCAGAACACATCAACAGCAAGTCAACAGGGGAAAGACTGGATAAAGATCCAGTGAGCAACACTACTGATTACATTCTGACTCTAATTCAGAACGAGTGAGGTTTCTTTTCTAATAAAATAGTGATGGCATCTTTTCAGATTTAAAGGTGTGTCAGATAGCATCAGCTATGGGAAGTGAGGCCAACTGCAAATCCGCATTCCAGACAGTTTCCCTAGCTACTGGAAAAATGTATCCTGGTCAGCTAATTGGTTCGTTTCAGAGTTTTACGGTTGGGGAAAAATGTAAGGATTATTATGAAAGCTTCTTTTTTTTTTTTTTTTTAACAATCCGAATTGAAGGCAATGAAATGTTCCTTCACGTTAGCCTCCACCAAGTCAGAAAGAACTTTACAGTAACGTGGTGGTACATAGTCCCAGGACAGGGAAATCATTAACCCAGTTGAGCAGTCTACCAACCAATGAGCCTGCTCCTGGCATTGAACTTCCAGTTACAGGAGGAGGGAGCCAGCGCCCCCTGCAGGCGGCTTTCTAAGTTACAGGTTTTTTTGTGAGTGGGAAAGGAGGAATGGAGTAACTTTGAGATTCCGAGGTTAGTGCTTCCCATTGGCTTTCTTTGTTTTGGATACACCTTTTGGTACTTCGGTGTGCAACACAATAAATCCCTGTCCTGGGGAATCAAGGCTTTAGGCAGCACCCCTTCTGGAGAAATGCGCGCCTGGAATATGGGTCCCTCCCTAGGAGCCCTGGCATAGGGACAGGTGGAGGAGGGAACTTAGTACCCGCAAGGCGGCCGCCTCCCGCTGGGGGCTCCGAGGCCAGATCTGGGCCACCGTACAGTAGAAACAGCAGCAGCACTGGAGCAAGAATCTTATCCACTGAGGCTCCATCCTAGCGCCCGCCGGAGGTCCTCCACAGTCAGCCCGCTTTCTCTTTCGGTTCCTCGGCTCCGCCCACCGCCTGAAGGGGGTGCATGCCCAGAAGTAGGAAATTGCTTGGTTTCCCAGCACTGTTGTTGGTTTGTTTCACGCTTGTTGGGATCACCATCGACTTTGTGCTGTTACTGAGAGTGAGGAGTTTGCCTCTTATCTAGTAGGAAAGATACGAAGGCGTGATTTATACAGCAGCATGAAGATACACATTATTGTGTTTCCTGCCATCTGAGATTAAGCCCATTATTTTTCTTCCTGTCGTTTCAAACTAAACATGTGTTCGTTGAATGTGTGTAAATCTAATTCAGCAGGTTGCATGTAGACGTGTAATGTGTGCAAATTTACACTAAGCTTCCCTTCTATGGATGCTTGCAAGCACATAACAAAACTGTACTGCTGCACAAAAACACATAATTTCTTTGTCCATAATATTGTGGCCCTTTTTCACTTGGAAAAAAACTGCACCTGCTTCCGAAATTTGTGAAGAAATTTGACTAAGTAATTCTTCTAAACACTATATGTCTAGCTCTTTCTGTGTGCTTCTTTAATTATTTCACTGTTAAGGTAGCTTTATTTTTTTCTTATTGTTTTATTACGTTGTTTTCTTCTTGTCTAAATATTTCATAATCCAACCACTACACTTTCTTCCCCCTGCTTTAATTAACTAATGTAATTTTTAAAAAATCTTGCTTCCTTTTACCACAGGGCTGGTGAATAACATGCGTGAAGAACTAGAGGAACACGCTCAAATCAGTCAATAAGTCAGTCTGGCCACACACATCTCAACTTAAGAGGTTTCTGGCAGACTGGAGCAGAGCTCACCTTTAAGGAGTCTGGGTGACTTAGAGATCTGTGATCAAACTTCACCTATCATGGTAACCCTTGGGAAAAGACAGCTGCTTCGCAAAATGACATGTGAGAATGAAATGTAAGTTCTGGTTTTGGAGTTAGTCCTTGCTCTGTTTTTTCTTTTCTCCCCTCTCTGCTTACACATGTCTCTCTTCCTCATCTGCACCCTTCTTTCTCTTGTCCAAAGCAGGTCCTTTGTGGTTGACTTGTAACTAGGTATCCAGAAGTGGGAAGGTCCTATTTCATTTCTTTCTTAGTTTCTGTCCCTTCACATATCTGAATAACTGTTTGATTCATTTTCTCCTCGCTCTTGTATTTGATAAAGTGTCCCCTCATCCTCAGGCCTACCCTGACTACCCTACTTGAAACTGAACCCAGCTCCCTACTCTTCTGATACTGTTTCTTGTCTCTGAACATCCATGTCATTTGATCCAGAGCACTCTTCTGTAATGCTAGCTTCGCGAGGACAAAGATTTCATTTCTTTAGCCTCTTCTGCACCAACAACATTTAGTGGTCATTCAATCAAGAAACATCTGTTGATATAAACTTATTAGATTTAGTTCAAATAAACCTTCTTTTGATCACACCAGTTATCCTGAGGTTGACCATCTAAACTTAAATGCCCTAACTCAAATGATTGTCAAAAAAAGAAAGAAAGAAACATGAATTATCAGCTGAAAAATAATTTTAATAAAAGCAAAAGAGAATGTTTACAGACGAATAGACTACAAGGCAAGGTCATTTCAGATGGATTGCTGAGGCTAGCACAAGCAGGAATCTGTGGGCTTGTAATCTCAATTACATCTGCAAGGCTAAACTTCATTTTATCATGGACTGTGCGGAAGACCGCCCTGTAGATCCCCTTCATTCCCATATCATACTTTGTCATCGCTATTTTTGCATCAGAGAACATAGTTACTCCCTGTACCTAATAAAAACTAATCATATAAATCAGATGTGGGTTTCACAGATGCAAGAGGGTCATGACATGTAGCTTTGAGAAGACAGTATTCTTCCTAGGCTGCCACTCGCCAAACAAAGGTGTAAGCAGAGATGAAATGTGCAGGGAAGCAGACAGAATTTTCTGTGAGATTGATAACCCAGTCCTATCAGCCTGCTTCCTATTACTATAACAAAATACCTGACACAACCAATATATAAAGAAAAATGACTTATTTGGGCTCTAAGATCAGGCAGTCAGTTTCATTCCTTTGGATGTTTGTCATAGGTAAAAGATCAAGACAGCTGAGGTAAGGACCAAATGCATGAGCCTGAAAGCAGAGAACAACTTCAAGGGCGTGACCTAAAGAACTTTCAGTGTAGTGCTCATTGTCATCCAGTGACATCACCCAGAGACCAACAAGGGAGACTTCTGTGTCCAGACTACAGGATCAGCTCTGGTTCCCCCTTGAATACTGGGGCCTGAAGAGTGATACTGAAGATCACTCCTTGCAACTCACAGCTTGGTCTTTGTGACTATCAGTAGAGCATCACATGCAAAATCCTGAGGGTAGAAATGCATTCAGTGTGTTCCACACACATAAAGGAAATAAATGCAGATGTGTGAAGCTTAAAACAAACAAACAAACAAATAAATAAATGTGACAGTAATATAATAGAGATTATGTGGATTTTCATAGTCCATGTAAGAATGAAATTAGAATTATTGGCTACATAGTAACTATAGAATTATTTTGAGTGCCATGAAAATGCTTCTAGCTGACAGAAATAGTTGCAAATACCTACTAATTTTTAGAATAAGTGTACACATAGAGGAGAGTGCCATGAACTACTAATATTTGATGGCTTGTGCATGGTGGTCAGAGGATGTGAGGTTTCTTTGAGCCCTGACAGATGGCCCAGGATCCAGTAGATACTCTCACAGCCATGAGTTTATGGGCTACACAAATTGAACTCCTTGAGTTGTAAAACTTTAGAAACAACAAAAAAAGAGAGGACAATGAAGTTGGAATGGGATGGAAGTGGGTCTTCAAGGAGCAGGAGGTGAATATGATAAAAATACATTGTATATGTATATGACACTATCAAATAATTAATAAGAATATCAAATATATAAAATACAGAGAATGACATTACATAGGAGGAGGTAATTTCATCAAATTTACAAAATAATGCTTGGAAGTCCTTTTAGCCTTGTATTGTCATCTATACTACATACAAAAATAGTCTCCAAACATAGGCTCTCACAATACTATATCCTGTGTACTCATTTCTGCGGACTGAGAACCAGACACAGGTAGGACTGTGATGACTCATGGTCAACTATTGAAGTTTCAGACACTTATGCAGTCTGGCAGAGGTTATCTGAAGTTCACAGGACTTGTTCCAATCTGTAGGCAAGACTTCTCAGTTGTCCTTAGGTTTGAGAAAAGCCCTCAAAACCATAACATCCTGACTTCTCCTCTCACAAGGCTGTGTGGGCATGACAGCTGCCTTCCTCCAGAATGAATGAGTTCAGATGCAGAGGATAGGCCAGGGAATGAGAATGCAACCACAGCAGAGGCTTTAATAAATTCATCCTGAGCACATCAGCAATTCTATTTATCACAGAGACCAAACTTGAAACAGCAATGCAGCCAGGAGACCACAGATTTGTGAGGTGTGAAGTGGGCTGCCATCTTGCAGGTCAATTACCCTGCCTCTGTTTTATGCCTGATATGAGTGATACTTTAGGCTAGTGGGTGCCTGTGTGCACATGTGTGTGTATATGTGTATGCCTGTGTTCATGTGTGTGTGTGTGCTTGTGTGCATATGTATGAGTATGCATGTGTGCATATGTGTGTATGTGTGCTGTTACATAAGTGTGTATGTGTGGTGTGGGTGAGCTTGCGTGCACATGTGTACATGTGTATGTGCACACGAGTATGTGTGTATGATGTCTGTAGAACATTAGTCATCTCCTTAATGCTCACTCAACCTTTATAATATTCAAATCCTCGTTCATTATGCTTTTACGTTCTCTGGAATCTTCTCAGTGGCTTTTCTGGGAGGTTGTCTTGTCTACTTTTGATATTACTTAACAAGCACTAGTATTTATGATTTACCAATCCCCAGGCCTTTTTACAAGTTCTAACTTTTCTTTTAAGAAAATAATGAGAATTTCTCATATTAGAAAAATTTTATACTAAAAACCTTATAATAAGTTCCTACTACAGTTAGCATCAGCATTTCCATTTGAAGATGAGAAAGAAGTACTAAGGATTTAGGCAATTTGTTCAAGGTCGTGTGTTCAGTCACAAGTGTCTAAGATTGGAACATGTGGACTTGACACTAACTTTTTTCATGCCACCAATCAGCTCCTCATTGTCACTTTCCTTCTCAAGGCTCACATTTTGCTTTACTAATGACCACTGAAATTGCATGACATACTATGAACATAAAACAAGACCAAACTAAATGTGGTGAAGTAGTCTGAATCGGAGGCTGATACAGGGTAAATCCAGGTGCATTGCTTGCCTTGTTGCTAACATGACTTTTACTATGTGTCATGTTTTCTCTATAAATCACACCTGTGCAGAGTGCCATGAACTTTGTACATTTCCACATAGCTTAGAGAAAAGGTTAACATTTAAGACTACATGTGAACGATTGTATTCTCCATGCATTGAATTGTTTTCTTCCTGCTTAATTTGTCACCTTATATTATGTGAAGGGCATCATTCCTGCAGGGAATTAATTACTGAGTGCCTGTGTGTAAATATTTTTTAAATTTTTTGTTCTGCGAATTTATTGCTTTTTCAGATACAGCATCATATTGTAGCCTAATGTTGCCCTGGAATTCACTATGTAGTCAAAGCTGGTTTCAAACTCATGATCTTAAGTATTCATTTTTTAGAGTGTTGAGATTACATTCTAGCAAAATGTACAGGTGAATATTTTTAAATTCTTATTCTGCATCTGCATTTTTGCTAGTGCCAGTTATCTTAGTTCTTTTTCCAATGGCTTTGAGAAAACACCCTGAAAAAAAAATCAACTTAAAGGAGAAAGGGTTTATGTTGGTTCACAGTTCAAGTCCATCACGGTTCAGAGTCAGGAAGCTTAAGTAACTGGTGATGTCACATTTAGTTGGAAAGAGAGAGCTATGCTGTATGGCGCTCTGCAGTTCCTTTTCTCCCTTTGTGTAGTCCACTGTCTCAGCCAGGAAAGGATGCTACCTACAGAGAGCAGGTCTTCCCAGACCCAGTAAGTTAATCAAGAGAATCCTCCATAGGCACTTTCACAAGCACATGCTGGATTGTAGATTCTGTCAAGTTTACAGTTAACACTAACATCACACCACTACACACCCCTTTTACTATTTTTGCTGTTATTAGTGTTAATTGGGTTTCCACAGTCATCGCAATTGTCTCTAATATCTTATATTGACAGCATTTCAGGTAGATGGTATGAAGCCTGAACAAAAAAAAAAAAAAAAAAGGCATGTCATGAATTTCAAGGGAAGTGACATCCACATTTCCTTGCTGAATAAAGGGAAGGAAGAAAAGGCTGTGTGATGGGCGCCAGGAACGGGCATAAGTTGCTAACACTCCGAAGTGTCCCTGAGCAGTTTCTCAGGTTCAGTGAAAGACAGGGAGGCAGGTTGCAGGACATGCAGAACAACCCAGAAGCATGTGGGAGTCCTGTAGCCAACCTCTAACAAAGACGGCAAACAGCATTAATGAAAAGCCACGACACGTGCCTCCTTCCCCACACAACTGTTGGAATAAAATGCCCCCCCTCCTGAAAAACATCTGAAACCCTGCGTGGTTCCCATGGAAACCTCAGTCTGTTTTTATTCTGAAGCCCTTTGAGTAAATATGAGGAGAGGAAGACTTTAGGCCTGCTTGGTGGTTGTGTGAATGCAGGGTGGAGATGGTATTCTAAAGGCCTGAGCAGTGTCAGCTCTCCCCCCACCCCTCAATCTAAAATAGCAAACAAGTGGTGTTTTTATTGTCTAAGAAAACAATTCTGGCATCTTTTATCTCTTATTTGTCATTTACATTAATTCTGGATTCTGATTTAGTAGGCATGTGTTTCCCACGGGCTAAATAGACCCTACAAGCATCACATGCTTTTGAACTGTATTGCTTGTGCAAACATATTATTCAGAAGGAAAAATGTGAGAAAAGGAAGCCTCAGACACATATGAAGGGAGGAAAAACAGTCTAAGGTGGAACTTTTTATAGTTATATATTGCACGAACTATCTATCATTAACATAAGGGGAAAATGATTTTTGGTGACTTTATCTTTTATAACTATAGCAATTCTTCCCCAAATCTATTCCTTCTTGAATATTTGCAACGACCCAGCCAGTACTGAGAGGTTTATAGTCACAATAAAGGGATCTAAGATTTGGGCTTTGAGAATAGGAAAAGAATGAGGTAGAATTAATGGCAGCTCTGGAGCTGTGGTTTAACCCTGAGCGCTGGGGAGAGATTAGCCTGACTGCTGGCCCAGAAGGTCCGATGGCAGGTGCAGACACACTAAGTTACAGTGGAGAAGAGAAAGGCCTAAAATATTCTGGATCTTCCAGGGGAATTGACACAATCACAGCAGGTCCAGTGGCTTCATGAAGCACACAGCCTGGGACCAGGGAGTTCCTGGATCCTGCCTGCGGTCAGCGAGTGGCTGTACTGCGGTTAAACAAAGTCTGATAAGAGAGGAATGTGGGTCTTAACCTGAGACGTTTGTACGGACTGGGGATCAGGAGGCGGGGCCTGTAGAGCATCCAGGGTCTTATTGGTCAGGTCACAGTCTCTGATTGGACTTGGTCTCTGCTTGCCAGAAGATGCTTTTCTCCAGAAGACGAAGACCATCTCAGGAGACCTGTCAGTGCTTGGACCAGCAGAGGCTCTCCTGGTATCTGATTCTTAGCTTCTCTAAGACATTATGCTTTAAAAACTACCACTGATTTTTTTTTTTTTTTTTAGAACTAAAACTGCTCACCTGTTCCATGAAGTCAACCAATGTAAGTTCACGTTAATACGTTCACCCTTCTCTGTGACAATCGATCTGATAAAGAAAACGGTCATGTTTTGGTGGCCTAAGACCTTTCCTTTGGTCTCCACCAATTCTATTTAAAGTATGAACACTGTCAACAATTTGGTGGTAAATAAAAAATTAACACGCCTTGTTCTTTTCCTAACAGGTATTGGGTTACTAGAGTTTCCACTTATTATCTGGCCAGATTTGTATATATTTTTTGCCCAATTCCGTAGAAACGACTCCTACTCCTAGAAACAAAGGAATATTGAAGAATAAGTTGTGTAATCATTTGTGTGCTACTTCATGTCTGACCACATGAGGGCAGCATAGTACCTCTTAAGACAGCACATGGGGGAAAGTAAAATCTGGTCTAAAAGCCATGTGAAAATCATGAATATAAGATTAAAGTTAGAGGACTGAATAATGGCCTTTTTATCCAAACTTTCTCTTTCCAGCTGAAGGAATTGAGGTCCACGGAGACTAATTAACAACTCCCCTCACACAACTGATGTCTTCGAAAGTAGAGTGAAGAACCATTTGACAGTAAGAGCAGCAATAATAATTACATTAACCAAGCGCTCAGCTATTTTAAGAGATTTCTTATTATATACTCATATTATGTGTGAAAACATTTTGCTGTAAATTGGATCTTTCTATTCGGGAATTAGCCTCAGAAATGTTCTTTTCTGGAGAACTAGACAAATAAAATGATAGGATGACATTTCTTAAAGACTTCAGAATAAACTTGAAGGCAGAAAAGTGAAGCGTGTAATTCTTAGGGCATTCATTAGTATTTTCTTCACAATCACGCATTGGTGAGTGCTCTCAACGTGGAAGCATTGTCTCAGACAAACAGCAGCACACTCGGGAACAGAGCAGGACAGTTCTACCTAGACATTTCTCATTTTTATTTCCTCACACCCACACCCTGTTATATAACACACAAGTACATGCACATACAGTAAGACTTGTGAGAAACCTACTCTCCGCCAGAGATATCATGGCTGGAAAACCGGGGTAGGGAAGCCTTAGGCTTTTCTCAGAAACTCCGCTTTTCCAAACGTCTCAGGTAAATTAAAGATTGATTGGGAAAAATTGATGAAAATCCTTCCTACACAGCTGAAATCCTCCCACCCTTCTTCCTCTTACAAGTCTTTACTGCTCTTCCCAGTTCTTACCTTCACGGCTGCGACTATTATCACTGCTCTGCTTGTTCCAGCACCATTCCACCAACACCCTTGCAAAATGGACCTGTCAAGTCAGGGAGGGCATGGTTATTTAATAAAACCTGATCCTAGATGTTTCTGTAAGGCTGTTCCTAGATGAGGTGTTTGCAGTAGAGTGAATAAAGACACTTGCTATCTGTAATTGGGGGGCCGGGCAGGCATCAGTCAGTGGTCAGTCTGAACAATAATAGGTTTATCTCTCTCCATATAATAGGTTTGGGCATCAAACCTATATCTCCCCACATGGTTGCCTTTAGCGCTGGACACTGGCTCTTCCCTGACCTCAGACACAAATGGCTTTCAGGTCTTTGGACCAGAATGTCCCATCAGCTTTCCTAATTCTCAGAACTTTGGAACTGGGGCTAGTCTTGATCTTCGAGCTACCTGCTTCCAAACTCACCCTGCAGACCCTGGGACATCTTCCATAACTGTATGAAGCAATCTCTTTAATAAGTCTCACTCCTTGTATATACATTGTTGGTTGTCTTTCTCTGAAGTGGTCTAGTAAGGGAAAATCATATTGTCTTTAAGAGAGAAATTTTACAGTAATTTATAATTTGGTACTATACATTAATTCAATCAATACTTTGTTAAATAAGAACCTTGATCTCATGCTGACAATGACTTGACTCTCTGGGGATCTCACTGTGTTTGACACTTAGTAGGTACTTAACAGGTATGTGCTTAATGCAAATACACAGCTTCTACCAATTTCTTTGTGAAAGAATTTTCATTTCTCTCAGAGCACCAGCGTTCTTCCTTCACTTCATGTATGAAAATATCAAAGTGATTAGCTTACTGCAAAGAAAGTGCTTAGCATTTTGTTGCTAGGATACTACTTGGTTCAGCTACAAAGCTATGCATCTTGTAATTTTCTATGAAAGAAGAGCACGAGCCTAGGAAGCCTCGAGTGAATGTAGAATGAGCGAATAAAGTCCTGAGTAAATGTATTTTGTTTGACATGGGCATGACAAGGTCAAGGACCAATGCCTCAGACTCATGAAAAACTGATAAAGCCTTCCACATAAGGGTCAAGCTCAAAAATGGCAAAGCCTTCCTGTGGTCTGACTGCAAATATTGGCAAAATGAAGAAACAAGGAAGTACAGTTTCCTCCCCCTGCTTGTTTGCAGCAGGTAACTCCACCCCACTGTGAGCCTGAGCCAAGGTTCTGAGTTTCTGCATAGCCGGTGCCACTCCCTGTAGTGTACATATTCCACCTGACCTCAGATTTTCTGTGGCCAAGTCTGTCACTTCTGTAGTATCTCTCTTGTCTTCATGCCCTCCCTGGTATACCTAATCAGGTCGAGTAGCAAACCACACAGGATGTGGAAGGACACAGCAGATTCCGATTGTGAATTGCCTACAATGAGGAGTCTCATTATAAGTTCTATTTTTAAATCAGTATGCTAGCTCACTGCTTTTGTTTAGTTTACTCTATTAGCATATATAAGCACTTTGATGATGCAGCTTTCTATATGGTAACACTCATAGAAAGGACAACCACAGTATGACTTATATTCTAAGTTTGCAAGATGAGCAGAGAGGTCATATTTTTCATTCTTCTCAGAAAAACTGGCTATTTTGGGTGGCCTGCATACACTACTCCAGAAAATCTAGATCATTTTTGTCAAAACTTCTCAGTGACCTGTGCCCTGCCCCAGGCAGTGAGTCTTCTGGGTGCCATGCTCCCAGTTCCTCACCTAGCTGTTTCCCTTCCTCAACTGATCTTTTCCTTCCTGTGAATGTTGAAGGAATGCCAATGTGCTCATTCACAAAGGGGACCCTGGTCTCTTCCACAGCACACCATTGCTGACTCATTTCAATTCTTTGATTTTGTTTTCAACGTTATCCCCGGCCTTCCTCTCTCAAACACAACATACACACACTGGGAGCTATTTTCTTTATGAACCTTTACAATACTACATTTTCTTTTTAATTTGTTTGGCTTTCTCTTCCATGTCCCCACCATATAACACTGAGAAATTCATTATGGCAAAAGGTTGTTGGTACTGTAGCCTGGTGTATTTTGTGGCATGTCCAATGCCTTATCCATAGCAAAGGATCAATAAAAGTCCTTAGAAATTAACTACAATAAAAATTTAAATCCATTACATGAGAGTTGAAGTCATACTCAGACATAAATCTCTAGTTTGGGACAAAATGTTAAAGGACAAAATATCTTTGGATATTGCTTTTTCAGTGTCTTCTATTAGAAACACAGTTGTATAGAATTTCTAAACTTTAAAATGTGTACAATATTGTGATTAATTTGAATAAAAGTGGTTTTGTGTCTTAAATGAAAGTTAAAATTTCTGGGTATTGTTGCTAGTGCTCTGGATCAACCAACGAAGATTCCACAAAACTTCAAAGCTCATGTTTGCTATTGCCCGAGTGAGGTTACCAAGGGGTCAAAAGCAGGGCATGGACTGTGTGTTCAGAACCTATAAATCTTAATGACAGAGGTCAGGATGAAAGCATGAACTGTCTAACTTTACTGTACTTCATGAGTTTGCTGTTGCTTAAGTGGGTTTTTTGTTTGTTTGTTTGCTTGTTTGTATATTTAAAATAAAATGCAATATATAAAACCTAATGACCTTTTAAGTCTATTAAATAGTGTAAGTTCATTGCACAGTTACATTGATTCATAATTGCTGTATCTAAGGAATAGTTACTATTTAAAGAAACTGGATTATTTAGTGATAGGAAACACAAACTCACAGTTCAAGCCTGCCAAGCTCTAATGATAAACCTTGGGTCTAATCTCTGATGGGTGACTGAATATTTGAAATACTTAGCTCTGGTTGAATAAATAACAATAAAGATTTGATTAGATTGAATATGCAGAGACCAGAGCTAAATAAAAAGAGAATGTTGTTTGGCAAATCACTACCAAAACACTAAGGCGAATGAAAGTCAAGACAAGGAGCAGTACACCTAACTCAGAGAGGTATCTGCAACAAAACTGGAGGAAATGACAGGACAGAGATGCAGCTGCTCCTGGTTTGAGTGCATGTGATGTTCAAATCTTGAGTCTGCGCCATAGCAACAGACACTGGGCTTTAATACCCATCTTTACTTGCATGCCTGGCTCCGTTGTGTTAATTAGCATTAATCTTTACTTCTCTCCTGTACCTCCATAAATTCTCTGTAGAGAACATTTTTTTGACTTCACTGACTTTGGGCATTAGGTCTCCTGATTGACAACCAGATATCATATTCTTTTTTTTTCAAGTTCAAGTTACAACTCACTCACAGCCCCCTCCCTCCTGCCTTCCTGGTCCCACATGAAACATTCCTCTGCTGATGAAACATTAAGTAGAATGATCAGGTATAGGGTCCAAGCTGAAGCCTGGGATGGCATATTGAACTAAATCAGAGTATGTTCTTGGAAACTGTGCCCTTTGCCATGAGAAGAAGCACATCTTTAGGAGCATCCTTTAGTTGGATACTGAGATGAAGGCCTGAAATAGCTCAGTCTATTGCAGGATAGGCGAGTGCTGAGGGCATCGGCTAATTCACAGAGCACTCACCAATCTAAGCATGGAAACATGATTGTTTTTTTACTCCATTGAAATTCGAAGGGAGTGTTTGTTGCATAACATTGCTATAACAGAAACCTGATTAACTTACACACTGATAAAGTAGTGTTAAAAACATAGCAAATTTATTAAGGAGAAAAAAAATAACAGAAAAGTACTTGGTAGAACTGAAGATAAAATCAAATTTGAATCAAATAGTATCATTAGGCTGGAGTACAACTCCGTTTTAAAACCCCTACCTTACACATTTAGAGCTCTGAGTCTGATTTCCATGATGACAAAGACAAGGAGGTTGACCCAGTCAATACCTAAGAACAAGTATTTGGACAGGAGCTACTCTGGCCTTTGAGGTGCTGTATCATTTTTTTCATGCCAGGAATTGCCTCTGGTACAAGACTCTATAAAGCAGATTATCCCAGTGAGCTTGTGGAGGAGTTTCAGTAATCTGTGTTTCATGCTTACATATGCAATTGTTGCTTCTTCTAATGTGCAAGGACTATCATTATTTTCCCGCATTAAAGCAGAATAATATTGCATTATTTTGCATTCAGTTCTTCCTTATTATACAGTGTCCATTCCAAACAAGGTAGAATTGTGGCAACAATCTCTTCCCTACTGGGCTGCAGATTAAAGCGCTGTCTGCTCATTTCTCTGTTTTTAAAATGCTATCAATGCATTTGAGTGTACTGATGCTTTTTTTTTTTTTTTAATTCTTTCTCAATTTTCAGCACTATGAAGAGAATGCTGCTCTCTTTAAAGTTACTGACAGGTCCACTTCAGAAATGTTTGTGAGGAGTGAGTATTCAGTAATTGTTGCTAATTGCTTCTACTTTCCACTTGACATTGCTACTACAGACCTGGCAGAAGGTCCTTGGTTCCAATGAATCCCATCTTTGTTCTCAAATACTAATCATTATTTTGGAAGGAATAAACATGGCTGTCTAAATCAAGCAGTAAATAATGCACCACTGATTGAAGGAAAGTTCCAGTTGGTACGTGCATCACCACACTCCTCTCCCAAGATCTGAATTAAAGGCCCAATAATTTCTCTCCTCCAAATATTCAGAAAGTACAATTTCTGAGACATTTTTATGGGATGAGCCTAAAAATATATATATATATATATATATATATATAATCATGATCACATTAATTACTCTCATTTCTAGTACATTCCTTAACTAACCAGAGCGAAACTTTTAGTAATGTTAAAAATAAATCAGTTAAATAAGCATAGCATATTTTCAAAGATAATTTGGGCTGTAAATACTTTTAAAACTTTATTTTGAAGCACTGCTTTTGAGACTATGAAGTTAAATTATGTTACATTCAGTAATTCAATATCACCAAGCTTGTATGTCAATCGCAGTGGCTGTTTAAAGAATAGTGTATATGTTTGGATGAGATATAATTGCCTAATAGGATCACCTTCAACTCTACTGTGACATTTCCTACACATAAAAGACAACTGTATATTCAAATATCAGGTAAGAGATCCCCATACTTACAAGATCTAAATGAAATACATGTATGATTTCTTATATGGAACAAGCAGTGCAAATGATGGGGATGTTTATTTGCCACAGTGTCTTGAATTACTGCTAACTACCACTTAAATTCCTTGTTCAGCAAAATTCCATGACATATCCCAACAAAATAGTAAAAAAAATTAACCGATTCATAGAGTTTTAGGATTTGTTCTACTTTTCTGTCTTTAATAGGACAGTACAATTGTGCTATAACATGATTTTGTTTGTATTAAATTGAAGCAATGAGTAACACCAATCTGAAAGTATTTATCAAAAATAGCCCTATAAATAGCAAAGGCTCCTTTCTTAGGTCAGTGACTTTGGAGGTGATAAACCCCAGGATATCTCAGGGCACAAAGTGATGATTCAGATCCTTAGTTCACTGGTGATTGAACACTTCCCAAGGAAGCTAACAGGCTTAGAGAAAGCATGTTTAAACCATTTACAGAGGAAAAGGGCAGAAGGAGAGACTGTATACTATGGTTCTCTGTGATATTTTTATGTCCACACACAATTCTCATGCCTTGCAGATTCCGTGTGGAGAGACTGTATGTTTTTTCATAGCTCTCTTCAAGGTGGAGGTGGGGTCAACTTTCCTCAAAGGCTAAGGGTAGAGTATCTAATGGAGACTATGAAGTCTCTAGCTGTCTACATGCCAGGAAAGGGCTTAGTCATCAGGGAGAAGAAGCATAAGTAAGGTTAGGTGTCCAACAGTCAACTGCGGTTAGGCCAAGATACAGAGCTAGGATTTACAGGACCCAAGAATTACCAGGATGGTCAGTACACAGTTAAGATGGACAGGACCTCTGGCAGCTTGAATAAACTTGAGACCCTTTATATGATTCTTCCCCAAGGTTTCGATGACCTCGAAATCACCACAAACCCTGTTCAGAGAGAAATAGAAAAAAGAGCTGTCAGTAGGAAAAGTAGATCATACTCTCCTTAATTCCTCTAAGCTTTTTGAGAAAGTCAACTCCATTACGAAGGTTCAGGTGGGTGGGGCTTGCATTGTGGAAGGTAAATAAAACTACTCACAGACAAACAGCTGCGTTTTTGGCATTTATTGGACTCTATTGTTTAGTAGGATTTTTGTTCTCATTCTTCATATGACAATGTTATAATCGAACATGGGTGAGGATTTTCCCTTTTACTGTTTTTATAGTAGTTGTCTCTATCCATGTCTGAGATCTAACAATAGCTCCAAGCCACATTCTAAAAAGCACCATGAATCATTGTGGCCAGACATCCTCAGAACCAGACCCATGAAAATAATAGCTCTGTGCCTATGGACTGTCAGAGGAGGGATGGGAGGAGAGGAGTGTTCTCAGCCTGCAGGGAAGGCAGGGGTGAGTCATCCCAGCACCAGCAGAGATGGCTGCACTAAGGTCTTTAACACTAAGAGTTTACAGACAACAGCTGGTAAATACAGAGACTATATTCAGTGGAGAGGTTGTCTGCAACTGAGTGGAAAGGGAAGCTTAGCATTCGGAGACTCCTTACAATTCCCACTCATCATCAACACTGCTGCCTGTCTGCCTCCACTTGCTACACAAGGCAGATGCAGGCCAGAGAAGAGGACGAACTGACAAGCAATCCTGGTCATGTGGGTTTAACAGGAACGAATGAACACCTTTTTCTGGTACAATGGAAATTATCCAAAGGTAGCTTTAAGCTACCCTACCACAGGACCCCAGGACAAGGTGTCAGGTGAGGAGAGGGTTCAGATGGAGCAACACTCCGGTAGCATTACAGAGAATTGTGAGGAGTGTCTGTGGAGGACCTCCTACCTCTGCTCACACCAGTGACACACCAATGCCCCTTCGAAGCAGGTCTGCCCCAGATTGAGTAGTAGCAGTGACTCCCATGGTTGGAGTACAGCAGTGGGCTACTGTTTCACAGGACATCTGTCCCACGCTCTGCCTGTCTACTGGTCACTGTCAGGTAAGGGCATAAGGTTTACGAGTATGGAGGAAGCCGTGGCTGAGAGACCTATGCCTTTCATTAGATCATTCACAAGCATACGAAGCACTGGCAGGAGGGACAGACTGAATTAGCTATGATACTGCAATTTTCAATTACACTGAATTGAATTCTAATAACAATAAATATTCATACATTATGAAATCTCGCCCGATGGCATCCAGCGGTCAGAGAAGAGTATGCAAATGAATGTGTCTGAAAATGGTGACTAGAAAAATTACAAAGTCATTTTATTTTCATAGCAGCAATAAACTACTTATACTGATGAGTATGATGCTTGATCAAAGCAATAGGAACTAATTGCTGAGGGAAGCACAAAGGAAACTTGCTTTACTAATGGCTGCATATTACCAGGTAATTTGCCTGGGCTCTAGATCTAGCCACACTTAAGTCTTTTTAATGAATAGGGCAGTCTCCTTGTCTGCACAGCACGCCACACCTAATGGTTGTTAAATAACTTGTCCAGAGACGAACAGCTAATAAGTAAAGGATGTGGGAAAAATTTAGAGAAAGACCATATCCAAGCCAGTTCTTGTCCTATTGGGGACTCCACTGCCACAAATAGAGGTGGCCAGCTACATATGCCTCACACTGAGTGTCGGCTTTGTTTATTGTAGCTCAACTGATATGAAGGCAACCATTCAGTATGGTGATTCTAAACAGACCTGTCAAATGTCTATGATGATTCTTTGTCAGTTCGAGTCCTGATTATTTATTTTTTAAAAAATTAGAAAAATGGTGCAGTCTTGACTTCCCTGTGTCTTTCCTTTGTTTGTGTGACGTGCTTGGGTACCATGGAGACCGTGTCTGCAGACTGATGTTAGCATGCCATTACAAACATTGCCTGTTCTTACTATGCCCAAGATGAAGAGTTGTGTTAGTGTTGTGTGGCACCCTGCCATCCTAACCATTCAGGCCGTCTTTCTTGCCACATGTTCACCCACTGACTCACTTCCCCTTTGTGAGCGTCTGTTCAGATTTTCCAGTGCTTCTGTTCACTTCCATCAGGGAGAGTACGTGACAAGAGAAGGACTAGGTGGGATTCAGGATCACACAGAGAAAGTGACCTTCAGTTTTTCTTTTTTAATCCTGTAGATACTGACAGAATTCTGAAGACAAGCATTGGCCGGAAGCTTTGTTAAGATTTTCCCATCATTCGTATTCCAGAATGCAAAAACACAGATTACATTTTCAGGTACTTACTTATATCACCCTTAGCCTCCTAAATATTGAGAGTCAGTGAGTTTTGGGAATTAATACTGGATTGTGCTCAGTGTTTAGTTGAATCTTCCTAGTCTACTCATGATTTCCCTGGGTCTTCTTAGAACATAAGCTATGACACACTTACATTTGATGACTCCTCTATATTCTAAACCTTAGTATTTATCAGTGAGACACTTGCTTTCTCTCCCTGATGCTGCAGCTATTCAGTAGATTATTATCTGAGGACTTATTTGAGTCTTAACTTTCATACTTGTTTAGAATTTCTTTCTTACCGTCTATATACAATGATTTAAATGACTGAGGGACCAAGTAGTGGTTCTTGCATGGAATCCTAGTGTCCATGAAGAGGATTGACTTTGTCTTGAGTATTTGGGTAACCTGGTATACATAGCAGGTTTCAGGATAGCTTAAGCTATCCACTGAGACCTTCCTAAAAGACCACAAACAAACAAATAATAAACGTAAAATAACTTGAGCATGGTTGCCACACCTGCACCACCGGTGTGAGAGCACAGGCCGAGCACTGGTCTTCCGTCTGCACATTGAAAGGTGTTTCTTAGCTGAGGAAAAACAAGTGATAGAACAAAAGGAAGAATCTGAAGAAACTATTAATAACATAATGGAAATTGAGAGATTTGGTTCAAGCACATTTTGTTCCTGAGACACATTAAAAGAGGAAAATCTAACAGAATCTAAACAGAATATCTAACTCCACTTGAACTTTTAAGGGACGACTTTTCAAAGTATATTACTAGCATACCATAGGGTCTTAGATGGGCTCGTGTTTGGCTACCTGGAGACCAAGTCCATGAGTGGGCTTACTAGTCCCATGGTTAGCTTAATGCTATCTGATTCTGTTGAGGTTTGGAGGTGAAGCTTCTTACAGCAAGCATTGGTTCTTTTGTTGTTTTCCATACTGTCTTCATAAAAGATAAAATATCCAAATGACAAAGATGGTAGTGATGTTTTCTGGTGAATTTGTTAGTCAGAGATCATCTAAAGAGGTAGCTTAGAATGCTGAGCTTTCAGATGCTGTATGAATGTATGTCCAAATCTAACCAGGGAAGGTAAGTCACAGCTGCCAATGAATAGCATATATGGTGACAACACAGATAAAAGTTGAACTGAAGAAACTTTTGAAGTTTTTCATTTATGTTTAAGCACAAGTAGCTAACTCTTTTTGTGTATTCAAAGAAAAAAATGTGTAAGACTGCACCTAGATTTTCTTGACTGATTTTGGTGGTTGGGTTAAGGGACATTTGATGTTTTCCTCGACTAACTTCCAGAAGGGTGGCCAGAGGTCTAGAGACAATGGCTGTGATTGGTTTAGTTGTTCTGAGATTACGGGTTGTTCATTGTCATTTGAAAACCATGTAAGCACACATATTTGGTCCCATGAATAGGCTTATTACTATATGCTTGTTCTTTAGAGGCAGAGGACAGATGCCATTCCCTGGATTCATTTTTAAAATTATGATATCTATCAGTTTCTTTAGTTTTCCTCTGATCCTTTCCTCCAAAGCAATATATCCGCTATACTGGATGGGTTATTTGAAAAGCTCAGTGTGTAAAAACTGTTTGAACTGTACTTTTCTCTTTAGCTGAATGAGAACATCTGAAAGCTCATCTCCCATTTTCTTTCATTGACACTAACTCAGTTTGACAGACCGTCCCCGAGGGAACTATATATCACCCTGTGAACTAGAATTGGCCAGCCATTTAAATTCTCTCCCAGCCCTGAATGTACAAGACAATTTCTAACTTCTATTTTGTTTGCAGCCTGCTATGCTAGGAAAATTCACATATAAAGTGACTGCCTTTATCCTGTGTGGAAACCACATCTGCCCATTACATACACAGCCTGTTATTAAGCATTTGTTACATTGAAAGATACTTCAAAAGCCACACCACCACCCAAATAATCTTGTCTTCTTTTTATTTTGATATTCATTCATTTGTAAATTTACAACATGCCAGATGTCCATGATGGCCACCAAAATTAGATAATCAGATACTTATTCAGAAATATAAGTTATGCACATAAATATTGCTAAAGTCTTAACTGTGCAATAGAATACACCTTTGAGGCTTGACTTAGATCAGCCTCAATGGAGGACATTATTTTTTTCTATGATTTGTCTTGATGCTTTTTAAAATTGTTCCAAACTTAAATCCATCATTATAAAACACTATTTACGCTATCAATATAAACCTTAAAACTCTGATTATGTTTGGGTCATATCACTTGAAGTACTGAAGGAAATATCATTGGACATCTTGAGACTTTGATCTCTCCATGCCTAAGCACCTGACATTTGGAAGTACATTGAGTGTTCTGATTTACTAAAATGGGGGGTTTTGCTTTAAAACTATCATATGGTTTGATTGTTCCTAAGAAAAGTCCATTAAGCTCATTTTAAAAAATATGATATCATGACCTAATATGTAAGACATTTTGTAGATGTATTCTTTCCAATATTGACTTGCTTTTTTGTATCACATGACCAGGTGCACATTCCAACAAGTGTGATTCTCTCTAGATGTAAGAAATCATATGGAGGGCCCAGGAAAGAAGAGTTTCTAATAGGACTCTTTCAATATAAGAGAATGTGACACATCTCAAGATAGTTAAGAATCTGATATGAACAAATGTAGTGGAGGTAGGAAGTGGGCAAGATGCCACCAACATTCCAATGGTTTGGCTTTTCTCAAATTCAAACTTGTTCCTTTCCCACATGCCCACATGAGTTATTTTTCTGTTTGGCCAAATGTCAGAATCTCCTGCCTGCTTTTCAGAATCAGATATTCAAGCTTTACCCCCAAGGGGACTCTTGGCTTATCCAACCAAAGGTGATCCCCTTGCAGCTATAGAACTGAGCCTTCATGTTGAGAGTTGTTTTCTATTTCATTCTACTGTGTTCATTTAGCTTCTCCCACCTACCCGCCGCCCTGCCCTGTGCCTGCCCCTGCCTTGTCCTGTTCCTGCCCCAGTGATTTTGTTCTTCACAAGTAGGTAACTTGACAATATCCATTCCTAGGTACTTTTCTGTAGATGGACCCAGTGGTTGTTATTGACAGAGTACTTCCAGTGCCTCAGGCATATTGGATAACACATGTCCTGAGAGCAGTGAAAACTTAGTTAATGCTCTCTGTAAGCCTGGGTGTGGTCCTCATTTTATAGAAGGAACAGCAATGAAGTATATATGTGAATGGCAGGGCTAGAATTTGAGCTGATATAGTTGGTCCTCAGTGCCATGAAGCCTAACATTGCCAATTGTCTCTTTTGTTTGTTTTTTCTTTCATATTTTTATATATTTATCTAATGTTATCTCCTCAGATCAGTCAAACTCCCACAACTCAGTTCCAATACTCTCCTGTCTCTAATGAAATCATGTTCCTTCACATACTTGAGTTGGTACAAAGGTTTTTTGTTTGCTTGTTTTACAGTATAATTGCATCTGTTTATTTGTCATTGTTTACAGTACTATACTAAATCAGAAAGTTTCAACAAACATTCATTAAAGGGAAAAATGAATTTCTCCTGTGATAAATATCCAAAGGGGTGATGAGATTGCTTAGGGAATTTTTTTTTTTTTTTCTGATGTCAGCTTGCTAGAAAACCTAGATGGTTTGAAAGTTGTTTTGGTTTTGGCACCAATATTTATTCAATCCATGCAGACATCATGGGTTATTAAGCCATGTCTGCTGTGCCTTTCTTTTTTTTTTTTTGGCAGAATATTGACAATCCTCATTTCCCTTCTGTGAGATGCTTCAGGGCAGCCTGGCTGCATATGGAGCATCGCAGAGGTCCTGAGCCATTGACATAAGGGTTGATGAGGTCTGAGTGTCAGAGCTCTGCCAAAGAAAGCATTGGTGGAAGCCTTTGAAGGCCTAATGGCAAAGCTCTTGCTTTGTGAGGTGACAAGTGGGGAGAGCTCCTCTGTCCTTAGACGCACATGAAGACACACTGTGTCCTTTGTCTCACAAGAAGGTACTTCTCAACTTCTCATCATTGTGGTTCTATCCTGAGACAAGGATCTCGAATGGCTTAAGGGATAGGAATATGGTTTTCAGAATCAATAGGCTGATGGTGGTTTCCAACTCCCACATCTTTGAACTTGTCATCACTCTCAAATCTCTTCTTTGTTTACATTATTTTCCAACTGGATAATAATGTGTATTTTGAGAAATATTTGAAATGAGATGCATTATTAATATTTACCTCAAGGTCCCTCATCTGTAAGAGTGAAAGAGCAAGCCATGCTTTCACAGCTATTTGAGATGTATGATGTAAATATACTAACACACTTTTGCAGCATTTTGCTAAGACTGGCTCAGTGCTAGGAAGTGTTAGCCAGAAACCAAATATGTTACCTGAAGGACAGATCCAAGACAGAATGGGGGTATTAGAACTTGACTGAACCTGGAGCCACGTTGATTTTGAAAGCGTTTTTGTAATGCTGGCCTCATTGATGCACTGGATTCACAATTTCTTGTGTCCTTTGGAGAAAGCAGTCCTGGATGACTTTGTAAAGTGTAGAAATGATGGAACCGAGGTCCAGGGTAACTGAGACCCTGGGGCTATGAGTTCCTTTTGTAATAACATTCTAATTAGAGCCTGCCTAGATAGAAGGGAAGAACATTTGACACTCTGCTGGGTACTCACTGGGGCACATATGACTATTTGACTTCAGTCCTTGACATGCACACGTTCTCAAATTTCATGGCCAGTATAGCCAATAGCAAGTATTGGGTATGATTCTGCTGGTGAACATGCCTCTAGACACCCTAGATTATTGTATGACTCAAGATATCATTATCATAGGCTAAGGCAAGGGTGAGAGCCTTGTGTTTTATTTTCTTCCAAATCTAGATCCCATGATTAAAATTCTAAACTCCAGAACATGCAGTACTTAATTACCCAACAACCCCTGAATCTCATTCGAGCAAAAACTGTTTGATCGATGGGTCCAGCTGTGACTATTGTGCAGCCTGAGTTCTCTGATGGCTTTAAAGTGTTGGCTAGACAGCTGTCATCTGGGACTTTATAATGCGCTAGCATTGAAACGCCGAAGCTATTTTATAGTCCTGTCGGTATCCATGAGAGAGATGGCATTCGTAAGGAGAACCTCGACATACAATTTGTTACATATCTGAGTGGTGCTCTAATCAGTACTAATGCTTTTGTCTCTCTTACATTCCCATATTAGTGTAATTGAGCAGTTTTGAATGGGTTTATACCAGGATAGTTTTTCCCTTTAAGTGAAGGACTGTTTAAATGTTGAGATCTCATTTTGCTCCTGCCTAGACAATGTTGCTTATGATGGCTGAGACCACAGAATGGGCTCCTTACTTTGTTCATTTCCATAAAATTTGCAGTTTATTAGAGATACTTGAGAGGAGAATGAGTTCAGAATTTTTTCTCACCAAGACTGTCAGAATGAATGGGGAAGACAATAGTAGTCCTTCGAGAATGAAAACTCACTTTTCTTTAAGCAAGACAGTAGAGAGAGAGTGAGGTACCAGGGTCTCATTTTGTTTCTAATCTGTCTGTGGTTACAGAGTGGCATGTTAGTTGGGATGAATCCTGCCTGCCACAGAATGTACTTGTCAGCTCATCCACAGATGTATTGAGGTGGAATCAGATGGCAATGTCTATAGCATCACAAGCAAGAAAGAACTGGGTATGCCAATAGTCAGGAAATGAATAACAATGTTTTCATGCACTGTGACTTTGAATGATATGTATGGGCTTTTCATGATGCAATGACATGCTCGTTCCCTAAGTCTGCAGAACAAACACAATCTAAATGTAAGTAGGGTATCTTGATGTCCAAACTTGAGTAAATAGATCACTTACTTGTATTCAAGCTTATTTTTTCCTTGAAGGTATCTGTTTTCACATCTTAAGAAAGTGAACAAATATGGTTCATGCTCTTTTTCATGGAATTTATAAAGTGGTCTGACACACACGCACACACACACACACACACACACACACGTAGTATTGTCCTTTTTCTTTCTTTTTACAGGGATATTTCTAGTTAATCTCAAAGGGTTCTCAGTAAGTGCTTATTGGGGTTTTCAGTAATATTGCAGATGAGAATTGATGTGTGGAAGGTTTTCTAATGTGTTTATTAGAGTATTCCTTAAGACATTGCTAGGAGACTCTTCTACATGAAGTAGGAAATCCCTTGTATCTGTCAACATTACTTATCCACATAAAATACCTTGACCTCTGTTCGCTTCTAGCTGAACTGAATTTTTCCAAATTAAACTTCCTTCTGAGTGATGGTTTCCACCTCTCACAATTAGCATTAACCATTAATGTTCCCCATTCCTTTCGTTCAAAGAATATAACTCACTTTGATACTTACTATTCAGCCCTAAAGATGAAAGGTTTAAATTTTCTCCTGCTCTCCACTGGTCATTATCCAGGAATAAATCCTGCTCATGGTGCTTTTCTGAGATCTCTGAGTAAAATAAGGATGAACAGTCATGGCTGTAAGAGATGATGCCCAGAATCCCGTGGCCATCATTCATCTGGACTGTCAGCATTTGGAATCATAGTGATGGCAAAGAGGGTGAGAATGTGCACTTGCAAAACTCCCAACCATTGTTATAACAAAGTGGCTTTTAATATTTTTATTATACTATCTATTCTAATTATTTTACTATACTTAATATCTCCACCTCCCTTCCAACCCTGTTCCTTCTAACCTCACAACACTAGGTGGGAGAGAAAGAAGGTTGAAGTGAAACAGGACAGAGGAGTTCTCTTGGAGCTACTTCCTGCTGATTAGGGTCACTGGGTTCTTAGGGGGCAATACCAATCACAGTCCACAAGTCAAACCAGCAAACCAGGAAACAGCATCAGGGAGAGCAGCAACCCCTTTTTCCTTTGTACAGATCCCTTCTCCTTGAGTAGGAGGTCTGTGGCTTTTTATCCCTCTCTCAAATCCTCTGAATTAAACTTGCTTAGCTAGCTAAACCATGCTCCTGATAGTTCACAAGGTGGGACAGTTAATAGTTTATACCTGTGGTCTTAACTGAAGCAGCCTGACACCTGGGATTAAACAAAAACATACTCATAACTGTTTTTGTTAATAAACAAATTCTTACCACACATATTTTATCTCATGATTTATGTCTTCAGGAGGTCACACATAAAAAAAGAAAAAAATAACAAAATTTATAAATGTACATTGTTCCTTTTTACAATGGGATTCCAAGTTAAGCTTAACCATTACAGATAGACTATTTCTGGCCAAACTAAGAATAATCAAACACAATGTAAATTTTTATCTTATTTGTCTAGACAAGATCTTATTATGTACCCAGAGTGGCCTCAACTCCTGATCTTCCTTCCTCAGTCTTATGAGTGCTAGGATTATAGGTGTGTGTCATCACGTTTGGATGGGTATTTTATTTTAATCAGAAAGGGAGCATTATTTCTTTTATACCAAAAGTGGCTTTTATATAATATATTTTCAAAAATTGATAGTAATCTATAAAACACATTTTAGAATAGTTATTACCTATGGAACTATGGATTATTTTGTCCTTCACTTCAACACACACTAGTTTAACTACATTTAATTATACCTACTTGTACCAAATTTCAAATTGTTCTATGTGGGATTTCAAAATCTGTTCTTCCAATTTTAGTTAGTAAGCACTGAAGAAAAAGAAAGAAATTGAAGACATAAGAAGTTTGAGTGGAAATGATGGCTCATGGTTGCAATCCCAGAAACCTGGCACTTGGGATACTGAGGGAGGATGTTGCCATGAGTTAGGGACTACAAGGAACACAGAATAAGCTCTGTCTCATAAAAAGAGAGAGACTGAAATAGAGAGAAAGAGAGGCAGAGACAGAGGAATTGATGATAGACAGATATATGATAGATAGATAGATAGATAGATAGATAAACAGACAGACAGATGTGACATCAAAAATCAAGGGTAGATTTAGATACAACATATTTGAATATGAAAGTCGACTCTACATAGAAAATAATCTAAATCAGGATGAATAACAACCATATTCTTCTTCTTATGAATAAACAAATTTCAGAAGGGAAGTCTAAAGCAAGATATAGGCATGATATGCAGTAGAAAAAACAAGGATAAATATAAAATCTTAAAATAGTGATGAATCACAAAATATAGGCAACTAATCACAAAAATATATATCAACAGCCAAGTGCATTAAAAGGTTTATTGTGGAAAAATTTATCTTAAAGATGCCAAGAGAAAATGATCATCAATTGTTGGGAAATCTTGCTGCTAAAGTCACAGTCCACCATGACTATAAAACCCTGAGGTCAGTGCTAACTGGAGGAGTCCCTTTCCTAGAAGGGCTCCCTCTTTTCTGCCTAACCTTATCTGAGTAGTTTGAACCTCCACACTCAATATATGAAGAATGTCACATAGTCCTTGGGGAAATTAGAGGTTCAACTTCCTTTCTCCTTATAAGGACCAGCTTAGCAAGCACCTGGGAATCCAGTACCTTAAGCCCCAAGCCTATTATGTACATTCAGTGGAGGAACACCCACTCACTCTCCAAAGTTCTATATAATAACCCTTGTTCTCCCTCAATAAGGTTCACTTGTCTCACACCTCCACCCAATCATCTGCTCCCCTCATCCTCATGGACTGGTAGCCAATAGTGCCAGAGAAAAGGGAGATCCACAATCAGCACAAAGTATTGTGCAAAGTAAAAAAAAAAATGTACAACACAAAGACTTTTTAAAAACTCTCATGTAGCTTTGCTAAATGAATCATTAATATAAATATATGACATGCATTAAGAAGATATATATTAAGGCCCATAAAGGAGCTATAATTAAGAGGAAACCTGGAATGAGAGAGACAGACAAGGAGAGAGAAAGAGAGAGAAAATCTAGTAACGATAAATATAATACAAATTTTATATGTTCATCACAATGGAAAAATGGCAAAGATATGCAAAAGTTATAAATGAAGATGAACAGATTTTTTAAGACATCTGTTCTATTTAGAGGATAAATAAAAAGATTAATTATTGTGTTTTTTATCAAATCAAATATGAACTAAAAGACGTAAGTATGGGAGGTGGAAAACTGGCTTAATGTTTAAGAGTACCTGTCACTTTTGCAAAGAACTGGGGTTCAGCTTGTGGCAGGCTCATGGCAAATCACAGCCATCCATAACTCCAGTTCCATGGGAACCCAACATCCTTTTCTGTTCTCTGTGGCCACTAGGCATTCATGAAGACAAACATGTAGGCAAAGCATTCATATATATCAAACAAAATAAAAATTAAAACCCTAAAAATATAACCAGTTGAAGATTGTTTTTCTCTACACAGAGAGAGGGCAAGGGAACTAGCAAGCATAAACATGTCAAATGATATCATCTGGAACAGGTACACAGAAAACAGAAGGAAATTTTAGGATAAATGATTGTGATGACGTCTATTGATTGTCAACTTGAAGAGATCTGTAATCAACTAAAACATCTCTGTGTGTGTCTGTGAAGCAATTTTTCAAAGAATTAAAAGAGAGGGGAAAACCAACCCAGGGGTAGGTAGTAACTCCAACGGGTGTCCCAAATGTCAAGAGGTTTGAGGAAGAAATCATGCTATCCATCTTTACTGCTGCCTTCCTGAAACTGCTGTGATTTTCCTTCCATGGCTGATTCTAGCCTCCTCTGTCTAACAATGCAGGCTGAAGACCAGCAGCATTCCAGGTACCCCCAGGCCTTTGACACCAGTTTGAAACTGCTGAGGCATCCAGTCTTTGGGCAGAGCAGCTACCAGCTTCTCAGCCTCTCCAACAAGAGTACAGCTTTTATTAGACTACCTAGCCCTAGTCCATAAGCCTATGTATTAATGCTAATATATCCAATCTATTGATATTATTCTCTCAGAGAATCTTGCTTAATACAAAGAGCTTCCAGAAGGACCTCCAAACCATTAATTAATTTTCAAAAGGAAGAGAAGAGCAATTCAAAGGAAATTATTTGAGGATCTATTGTATGTATACTAAAGATGGCAAAAGTTTGTAATTTGTAGACTGAAGAGGTCAGATTTCTAAAAAGCATGTTTATTTATTTATTTATTTTTTTACTCTATTCCTATTCTCAAATACCTACAGCTCTTTCCTATGGGTGATTCACATGTTCAAGCTATTCACAGTAACAAACCCATTTCTTTTTTTTTTTTTTTAAACCCATTTCTTATATCAAATTTCTGGATTAGTTGCCTTTATCATATTGTGATAAGAAATCTGACAAAGACAAGTACAAGAAGGAAGGGCGTGTATTGGTGCACATGTCAAGGATGGGACTCATTGTGGAGGAGACAAAGTGTTGAAAGCTCTACTTTCTTTGGAGCAGGAGGCAGCTGGGTACATTGTATCTGTGGCAGGGAAAGGAGAGGAGTACAGAATCCACAGTCAGATTTCTCTTTTTTGGTTTTTATTAAGTCTGAACACCAATCCACAGGATGATACCATCCACTTTCAGAGAGACCTTCCTTTTCAACAACCATCTTCAGGCACATGCATAAAGTGTACCTCCTAGAGACTTCTGAATACTGTTATGTTGACACTCAGAACTAACCATTTTGAGTGGCTACTGCTTACTCAGATTGAGTCTATTGATGGGCATTTCTTTTTAACCACCTTCTGTTTTGCTCTATGCATTTACGTGGCATATCAGAGACTCCTGAAGAACAGAGAGCTGCCGCCACATCCCTTCATTTCTTTTTTCATGCAAAATTTATTCTAAGTGATTCATAAAAATGTACACAATAATCTAGTAGTGTAATGGTTCTGCCTTATTGTTCAATATTTAGCTTGGGTTAAATATAACTATGTTCTCAAATATTTATAGTAAATCTTTCAAAATCCTATTTCTAACTTTTTGAAATATAAAACAAATTGTTGTTAACTGTGATCGCCCTACAGCATAGCTCACAGGCATGGCTTACTCTAGTCTAACAGTAAATTGGTACCTAACTCTACACCACCTTGCAAAGAATCTGGTAACTTCCATTTCATTTATAAATCCTTTGAAGTCAGTTCATATTTTTGTAAGATTCAGCCTGACTGAGATCAAGATGTTTGTGTGTGTGTCTGACCAGACAGATGGTTCTGCACTTAAGAGAATGCCCTGTTCTTGTAGAGGTCTGATTTGGTTCCCAGCATCCATGTCAGGAGACTCCCAGTTCCCTTTAACTCTGGCTCCAGTATATTATACACCTTCTTCTGGTTGCTGTGTGCATCTGTATACATATACAAATATCCACAGTCATAAATAAAAATAAATTAGGAAAAAATGCATGGGATATAAATACAATTCTGTAGCCATTATTGTAGTCTAACTGACAGACAGAGGTAGTTTGGCCGCTTTGAAAGTGTAGTAAGAGACAGACTCCCACATAAGGGTTTTGTATTGAATTAGAAGGGTGAGGGCAGGCTCAGATCAAGCCAGGAAAGCAGGACTTCCAAATAGGCATGAATAACAACTATGATGGCAAGGGTTCAAGCTCCAGAGTTACTGACTTACCAGAAGGTGAGAGATCACTCTGTAAGCTCTAAAATGTTTGATATGTGCCTCACAGCAATTCAAATGATGGATCTGCATGGGAAGTAATTGAAACATGAGACAGAAAGAAAGGAAGGCAAGCATAGAGGGACAATAAACTCACTATTTTACCAGAGCAGAACGAACAATCTAATTTCATTTTGCATCAACATAAATCCTTCATTTTGCACCAACATAAATCCTTATGAAAGAAAGAAGAGATTCAGTGGTTGTGGGGAAAGGATTTGAGAGCTCTGCATATTTTGTAGACTCAGAATAATTTAAGTGTAACGGAAAACTAGCTATTGAAAGCATATTCAAATTCATGCAGGAAATACCCTCTACCTTACATAAACAAATACCCTAGCACTCTCAAAAAGGTAAATTTAAGCCATGATAAATTAGCCCTCACCTGATTCTTTATCTAGATGATTTATGGGTGCTGGAGAAAAACTGAAGGTGGCAGTCATATTTTTACTTCATTTTCAGAATTTACTTGTGCTGAACCACAGGAGGAAGTGGGCCAGCCTCTCTAAATACCAAGGGCAATGTGCTTCCTCATCTGCTTTTATTCAAAATTGATTCATGCTTAATTCAAAATTAACTGGTGTTTATTTATTTATTCCATTTATTGGGCTACATAACGATAGTAACAATGCTTAATAAACGTGATAAATGACCTACATGCATAGAAGCTTGACATGTGTCATTGTAAGCATCATGTAGCCCTTTGGAACAGGTCAAATTATTATCCCCAATCTACATGTTAATCAACTAAGGCTCTACCATATTCGAGGGACATCTAAGGACATGGATCTGTGACACTACTAAGCTGGGAGAAGCATATATTTCTGTTTGGCCGGCTCTTGGGATGGTGTACTTGAACGAAGAGCTAGCCTTTCTATGTTAAGAAGTCTTTGGATTAGGCTTTCAGATTAAGAAATAGTAATCCAAGAGTTTAAGTTGACTACACTAATTTTCCTGGAATATTTGTTTTCTGCTCATGTAACTGTAACTAATGCTGTAAGAACCCCAAATAATAAATGCCAGTTAAGAAAGGTTTTCCCAAGGGCTAACTTGATCTCATTTGTAACATGCACTGGTTACTTCATTATGTTAGTCAGAGTCATCTGGGCTGTGCAGTTGTTTAAAAGCTAGTTGTGTGCCCTTTAACAGAAGACTTTGCAGGCTGATGTTTGATCAACAACCTACAGCACAACATTAAATTTGGTTCCTGTGAAATTGTCCAGGCTAATAGGTTTCAAAGCTTGTTGTTCAATTTATCTACCTATTAGAAGAAATCATTGGGTAGAAGTAAACAGCTTTTAGAAATAATGAGTTTTTCATTTACTAACGAGAGCATTTTTCTTTAAGAAGGCACCACGAGTCACATAGTTACAACACTAATTAAAAATGCTTTCCTTTGATTTACCTTATTTTCTTCAACTATATTAAATAATAGTCAGTCATGGGGCTGGTGTGGAAAGATCAAAGAGCCTTGTACTCACATTTGTCAGTTAGGGATTCATAATGCCTTTACTCTGCACATATTCTTGTGTGTGGGTAGAGGATGAGGAGTGGGGAGGAAAACCATGTAATAGCACAAATGGAAAAATAATTTTCATTAACAGAAAAGGCTACTTTTAAAATATAGAAGCTGAGTCAAACACAGAAGTAACAATCTGCATATATGGACTATATTAAAATATAACTACCTGATTGTTGCTAAAAGTATACTTTTATTTACATTGTGTTTTAATTAACTTTATTGGAAGTTGGAAGTTCATATCTCATCACCCAATAGATGAGGTCCCGTCTTTGCTTGTGTTCTGTTATTTATTTTGACAGATAGATCAGATTTTCCTTGCTGCGATTGGCTTACTCTAGAACCAGATTATGAAGTTATTTGGGCCTCAACTTTCCCAAACTGCAAACCAAGGGAGTTGGAGCTCATTAATTCATGTTTCCTCCTGTATCTAATGATCCATGATGTTCAACTCACAACTCATGATATAGTGTCTGTACTCAGTGAGGTATAATGTTGAATTTATGTTAATTTTCATTTTTGACATCAAAATTGATAGCAATGAAGAAATATCACTCTTCAGGTATTGTGGAATATTCCTTTAATCCATGCACTTAGGAGACAAAGATGGGCAGATCTCCAAGAGTTCCACCCATCCTGGTCTACATAGAGAGTTCCAGGCCAGCTAATAATTCATAGTGAGACCCTGCTAATAAATTAAAAATAAAATAAAAAGTAGTATAAAAAGAAATATAGCTGGAGATATAAATAGATTATTTTCCAGTTACAATATATTTGAAAACAGTACATACTATTAGAACAGTCTCTAAACCATAGCTGACCTTCTATTGATGGGTGTGTTGGTAAATGAAACCATGGCAACATATGACATATGGAAGGAGTGTATACATAGAACAGCATGACACTTATTCACAAATCTTTTTTCTTTACTTTCTTCTCAACAGTTTCAAAGTTGTAACTATTTGAGGTTCAGGAGACAAGGCTAGTTCCATTTGGAAATTTTGGCATATAATTCAATCTCAGTGAACCTAATTTACATAATTCAGTAAATGAGTCCAGTAGTGTCTTGTTCATGGTGTTATATGGTGGCTAAATAAGGTGGGAACATTCATTCAGGAGACATTACTAAGAGCCTGCTGATCCCCCACCAATGGAATGGAGTGGAAAGTATAAAGGGCAAGGGTCTGTTCCACAGGGTCTTTAGAGTAGGCAAGTAAAAAATATTTAATATGGTGCTCTCTTAAACTGGTAGTTTCCAATATCCATACAAAGTTTAATGAGAGTGATTTGATCTCTTCTGTATAACCCTGGGAGACATAATTTATTCACCAAGAAACTGTTGGTACTTTACTTGAGGTGACATGAAGCTTGATCATAAGTGTCCTCTGGAGGTCTACCAGATAAAGGCTTGGTCTGCAGTGTGTGGAGGCTGTTAGCAGTGGGATGTAGCAGGAGGAAGACAGCTTTTCCTGAAGAGGACTGTGGGCTGCAGTTCCTTCTTCATCCTCTGTTGCTTCCTTCCTGAGGGAAGCTGAGTAACTTTGATCTGCTTCATGCTCTGTTACGATGTGTGATCCTTCCATGGATTAAAGAAACAGGACCAACAAATGACTGACTGAAAACTTCCAAGCTGAGTTGAAATAACCCTTTGCTCTTATAAGGTATTCGATTTCAGGTGTTTGTTATGATGGTGCGCACTTACTGCAATACCACACAAACTGGGCATTCTTTGAACTTTCTTTGGGTCATGAGATTCAGTTTGCTCTGTCGTTTGTGGGCACAGGAAGCACATTCTGAGATTTCTAACAATAGAGTTTCTTCTTCCGACTGGAGTATTAAAAAGAGTTTACAGGGCTCTTTTTTTTTTAGTTTAAGGTATTTATTTTTCCCCCCAACAGCTCTCCCTTTCAGTCCAAATAATGGTTCTTTTTCTTATAACTATAAATACAATACAAAACAACAGAAATAAATAGGCCACGATTATAAGAGTTATATGGCTTAGCATACATTCCCAATGTCCAGTCCATATGTATTTGGCACCTGACTTTAACATTCTACTATCTAACCATCTCCATGAGTTTAAAGTTCTATATCTAACTCAGCTTTCATACTAACTTGCCTCATAATTTTAAAAATATCTTCTTAGATCCAGAACACCCTCGATTCCTAAACAACTCAAAATTTAACTATGAGACTCTAGCTGTCTATTCTTCAACCACCTCGGAGACCTGAGAGGGATAAATATATCTGATTATATAGGAAGTGCAGGGCTCTTAATAGACTATTATAGAATTATGACAGACTATTTAATGACTGTACAATTGTATAATGTCTGCATAATTTATATAAACCAAGATGGTATTCATAGATAAAATTTTGGTTTCTGTTAATTAGGAATAACAAAAATGCAAGTTAGTGTTGGAGGATCTGCATGGCTTGTCCATGGGATGAAGGTTCCTCATGCTTGTGTGGTGGGGGAGGCTCTTTTCTGCATTCAGTTCTTAAAGCTTGTCTTTGCTTATGCATTTGCCCATTTCATTTAAAATTGCCTGCCAGGAGAACACAGTTCAGAGGGGAATTTTCTCTAACCATCTTGGATTGTTCAATCCCAACTTCAGAATTCTTTCCTTCTCTTCTCCTCTTCTTCCTCTCCTCTGGTTATTCTTCTCTATTTATGAGGAGCCAGACACTGGTGAGTCTTGGGGTCTGAAGGCAGCAAAGGTCCATTTACTCACAGGGGGCAAATCACATGGCACTTGATGAGTACCCTCGGTCATATGGCAGAGAATGTGGAATGTTTTTATGAGATATTTTGTTGGTAAGGCTCAGTTTTGCAATGTTACCTGCTGGAGCTAAGGGAGGTTTCCATACAATAAAAATTCATTTACCACAGTGGTGTTAATTTGCTTCCATTTAAACAGTGTTTCTGCTATTAGGAATTAGAACACAGCTCTCCTGCGCCCACAGCAACACAGAAGCAGCTAAGTTACCACTGATGTTCATTACATAATAATTCTAAGCATCTGCTCATGTGAGAGCTAATTGACTTAATGAAGACACTCTATTACATAAGCTCATTGTGAAATTTTATACAGAATGTATTTAGTTCCTTGATTTTCTCGTATCAGTATTTTTCTTAAGTTAAATATTTTTTTTTTCTTAGAACTAATCTTTTTTTTCTGGGTAAACTGTTCGTTCGTGGACAGTTATAATAAACAACACAGAGAGACTATATGAATGCTTTGCTCAGTTTTCTCCAAGGTTAACAATCCTTAGTGCAGTGTCACAATCACAAAATTGAAAGTGGTACAGTCAAGATCTAGAACATTACCGTGCTCTCAAGGATTCCTCTAGGGATTCATTTATAGACACTCTCATTTCTCCTTCAGAATTCTATGCTGGATTTAAGTCTCTGTAACAAACACAAGATATTCTACTTATATGGTAATGAATTTGGCCACATTCTTGGAACACGAAGTCTAGCACCTGCCAAATATAGCAGCTTTGGGCCCAAGTTTCTAGGGATGCATAACTGGGTGGGACACAATTAGAGAAAAACCAGTCACTTAATGACCAAAACTCAGAGGAGGTGGAGCTTTGCGATCTGCCTCAGGGCATCACAGATGGTGTGTTCTTTTATCTCAACTAGGTTTCCCCTCCTAAATATTCCAGCACTTGTTGCTTTCAACAGTTTATGCTCCTCTTATGGTATCAGGAAAGGACTGAGCATGAAGCACACTAACAGAGTATTTGCCTAAAATATGTGAATCCTAGGCTTCCACTCAAAACACTACAAAGGAAACTTAGTAAAAGGAAAATAAAGAAGACTAGCAGTAGTGAAGAGTCTCCACAAACAAAACCAGCAAAAGCTAATTATGAGACAAACTATGGAATAGAAAGAAATCAAAGCCCTAACTTCAGATGTTAGCTCATAATTCCAAAAGCCACACCCAATGATTCTGGTACCCTCACCACAGGAGGTGCCCCTTCAGTGTTGTGGAAGGCTTAGCTTTGAGCATCTCTCTAGGGCTTGAGGACCACACTTGAAATGTGCACTCCAACCATCTTTACATGTCCAAATGCTTCTCTTAGTGATACACACCAAGCATTATGAACCATCACAGAACATTATGTTCTTCCATAGTAGCTGAAAATCCTTCTCCAAATAGAGGTAATTCTAGAAGCCTTGTGTACAGTCAAGGTAGTTCCATGTCTTTGTAACGATAAAGGTTGGCAGAATTGGCAGTTTTTTCCAAGCCCTTCTTCCTGGTTCTTTTTCTGGCTATCACACTGTGATAGCATCAAACCCGCATTTCTCCAAGAAGACCATTTAATATTTTCATTTATTTACCTCCCCTTGTTTTTCAGCTCACTAACAGGAGCTTGAAACCCATTTTTCTTCTTTGGTGCTGTAACTCCAGGCTCTGTCTTGTCAGTTAGCAGAAGAATGACCTGGACCCCACATAATGAAGCACATAACACACTGTCATCACTATCACTGATTATTGATATCAGAGGTTTGTATGAACAATGCAATAGAGAGTCATACAGGATATATTTATAATAAGTGTAAACAGAAGGAGAATTATGCTAATAGTGTATATAGATTTGTATACTGAAAAATAAAATTAAAGATACAAACAGAGCAATTTAGTAACAGGACTGAACTGAAAACATTAATTTGCATTACAGTGTAGAAATATGATGGCTACTATTTAAAGGTACTGATAAAACATAGGATGAGGTTCCAATGGTACCATAGGAATGTTTGGGTATCTGTGTGGATGGGAAGAGGACAGTGGTTTCTTGGGGATATTTGGGTGTGTGTGTGGATGTGGAAGGAGGTGGATCATTTTTGTCATGTAATATCTGGAGGGCACTCTTTGAAAACATCATGAATTGTGTCATAATGTCAAGTATTCTACATACTTCTAAGCACATTGAACAACTATGGATTGCCCCAAGTCTCCTGTTCCTCACACCTCCATCATGAAACTGCAGGAAGCAGGAAGCTATTCTGGCCACGGAACCTTTTGGGTTTGACTCTACATCATTCAGACACACACAGTACAGCAAGCTGCTCCTTGAAGTTGTTTCCCACTGTGAATAATAAAATTGCACAGTCTGTATTGTGCCTTCATTAGATCCACCTTGTACTTTCTAGGCCACTCACAACAGAAAAGAAACAGATACTGTATTAAATTCACACTATATCGGCTTGTTGGCCTTTGGGGGACAAGAAAAGTACTGCCTGAGTTTTGTTTTTTGAAGAGGAATTTCTACACATTAGTAGTGAGTTTTCAGTAAAGCTGACAAAGTTGAAAAGAAATGGAGCTGTGGCCTGGCCCCATTTGCAGAAAGCATTACAGGTGCTAAACTAATTTCATGACAATAAGAATGAAAATTCAGAACCAAGAGCCTCCGCATACACTGGGGACCTACAAGGCAGCACCAATAGGGCAAAGTGTCTCATGGACAGGATGACTGCTGAACTGGGGCGGGGGACTGTTATGTAGGGACGCTCCACTCCAGAGGAGTGGGATGGAAGGGATAGGGGGTAGGGGATGGGAGAGCGGGACTGGGAGGGGTAGAAAGAGGACACTGTGATGGAGATGTAACCTGACATAATAAATAAATATTTTAAAAAAGAATGGAAATTGGGCAAGTCTAAATGATGCTAATTAAATATGTAATGATTCTGTGGAAAGCTAATGAAAATATCTAGTTCATAAAAAGTGCTGGTTTCTCCATCAAGTAACACAATGGATAGACACTAGTACAACCCTTACAATACAGTAATTATTAATACCTAAGAGCTAATTTATGGTAGTTTTTCCACATTAAGTTATAACCTGTCTTTTAAAAAATCAGACACAAGAACATAGCTACACATATAATTTTCTTAAAATGAGGAAAAACTGAATAAAGACATGACCAAAAATTATAACAAGGCCCATATCAACAATAACCGAGAATATTAAATGTAGAAGAAATTTGCTGTCCCCAGAATCAAAGGCTACTTTTCTGGGAGAAACCTAAGCAGAGCTTTTTGCAGTTTTGCACAGAGTGATCAGGTCTGTGTAAGAAACTTGCATTTGTTGATAGTTACCCAAAGTTGGTCCAGAACAATTAAATATTGTCAGAATTTTAAAACTTTACCTCCACTTTAAATGTGACATTCATAATATTGATATAAACAATATTTAATCCTACCAGTTCAAATTTCAGCATGCAAAATTGCCTTATAGTCTTCCTCCATGCAGCAAGTGACAATTGTGACACCAGGATCATGTGGTCCACGGAAAGTTCCACATAAATGCATAAAAAGTCATAACTAACATCTCTGCAAAGCTGCTATACTGGCAACAAAAGCCATTGTGGTTTTGTCTAAAGACATCCTGTATAGATGCAACTCATCAGCAAGCTGGCAGAATGCACTGAGAGCACTCAGCATCTGTACAGCCTTGCTGTCATGAGGACCATTCCCAGGGAAAACTCCATTCATAAACAGGGTGCATCAGTTTTTGAAACATTCCAGGTATTATTATTATTCTTTTTCACAGTCAGAAGAAGAATGTTTCCTTTTTCCCTTTTCAGCTGGTAATCATTAATATGTATTTGTTAGAATAAATAACTCCAGGCCTTTTAACCCCATTCCTCTATTGTATATATTTGGCTTTTTCATTCCAGTTAAAAGACAAAATAATATTGTGGTCCCACTCTACACCATTTGTACCTCCTTTCCCTCTCACTCGATAAAAGAGAAATCTGAAGAAAAGCATATCTGGCATGAATCTCTGTGGTAAGGTTGCGATATGTCTTATTTTGTTCTTATGTTTTAAACATGAAATCCTGCATGGAGAGAAAGGTTCTCAGGTCATGGTGAATATCAGCACTGAGTTTCACGTTGCTCAGCTCCATCTAATCTAGTGGTCTGCTGAATATTTGGTATGTTTCCATGTGTTGAGGTATTGAAAAAGAAGGCTAACTTCCAGTGCCTTCTCTTCCCATGTGTTTGATTTCATTGAGGCTATAATGCTAAAACACAGTTTTAAACAGTTTTAATGTTGAGATGGACTTTGCCATTTTTCTATGTGAGAACATCTTTGGCTGTTTGTAGCTGTAATCTGGCAGACAGTGAAAATACCCTTTAATTGGAATACAGTATTTTTACATTATTTTGTGTGTATGATTTCATTGCTCCTTAAATTTATTAGATTTAGTGGTCCCTTTATACAGGCGAGGAAATTGAAAGTGAAAAAAAAAAAATCAAGTTCATGAAGTCCCCTCCCAGCCACTAGTGTAGAAAGAATCAAGAGCTCTGTGTGTGACTGTGGCCATTGGCCCTTGGCTGCTGAAGCCTAATGTGTTGCCTTGCTCTGTTGCTGCCATCTTGGATATACTCTGACTACTGTACTCACTTTTGGACTTTTAAAGCTAAGAAAGTCATAGGGTCAGTCAAATTCCCCTCCCTCCCTCCCTCCCTCTCTCCCTTCCCCCTCTCTTTCCTTCACTACTCCTGCCTTCTTCTCTCTCTCCTTCCCTTTCCTTCTCCCCCCTTCCTCCATTCCCTTCCCTCTCCTTTCCCTTACATTTTGCCTCTATTTCCAACTTCCTCATAGCCACTGCCATGTTTTTCTTTTTCAGATCTCTTTGTGAAGATATATACCCTTTATATTTAATGTAAAAAAAAGCCCTTATGATTGATCTCTTTGCTTCACCATCATACTTTGAAATTTATGTGAGATTACAACACTGAAGACTGGTTGATAAGTCTATAGCAACTGTTAATTCTAAATAAGCAAAGCAGTTTTTTCTGCACAGGCCTTTTTTGATTCAGTCAGGATTTAATATTTGTGCTCTTGACATAGAGGTAATAATTGGCATACATAAAAATTGGGAAAAGCTTGCAATAATAATATTTAAGATTAACAGAGTTTCCTTATTTTTCTTAGTGGAAACTGTAATCTTCAAATTGTTTAACTGGACTTCCTGTGTTACTTCACAGAAGAGCATAAAAATGTTATTAACATAAAGTTATTCTGCCTGCTACCCAGAGCATTACAAACCTTAATATGAGTGTTTACTGTCACAATGGGTATTCTGCATTCTTGGTTCATTAACCTAGGAACTATTTAATGGGACTAATAGATCAAACCTAGGAACTATTCAATGACATTAAAAAGAATTCTATATGTGAATGATCAAAGACTTGGGCCTTGATCAAATTAATGTGTTTGCAATGAGATTGTCCATGAGAAAGCAGGCCATGCAGAGTGTTAGCCAACTCTGAGGTGTGCAGAGATGTCATTTGTTTTGAAGAGTTCTTGGTTTGATGTAAATGACACAGATAGTTTATCTGAGACACGCATCTATTTGGTTAGCAGTATATTGTAGTTAGATGATTGTTTGGCTCTATGTCTCCTGTCAGGTGGTCATTTACATTTGATGACAAGAAAACCATTATTATTATGACATAAAAGCAAAGGCATTTTTCTCTAGGAATTTATTGCATCCAAAACATAAATGCTCAGATTATAAGACAAATTCCTTCATGTTATTAAATGGTTCATGTTTTAAGCCAACGCATATTTAACTAGTCATAGTCACTAAATCCAGTGTCTTCTTGCAACCACCCCTGCTTTAAAGAAAGAAAATATCCCTTATTTTACTTATGCTATTGAATGAATGTGTCTGGTGCTGTGGCTACAGGGAGCATGCTAAGGGTAGTGCAAGAAAAGTGAGAATATCTGTACTTCAATAACTCTACAGATTTCCCTAAAATGTCATGATAGCACAGGACACTGGGGACAGTAGATATGAATGTCTGTCAACAGCTTCCCATAAAGCAGAATGTCTACCAAGTATGTTATCTAAGATCTCCTTAAGAAAGATCAGTTTTCTTTTAATTAAAGGAAAAATACCCTGTCTGAGTGATGAACTTTTGCTTGAGGAAATATGTATGATTTTGGTTTCTAATCACCTTTTTCTGTATCACCTGTTGCAATGAGACCTGTCCTATATCTTCTGAGTGAATACTCACACATGCACACACACACACACACACACACACACACACACACACACACACACGTTTTAAGAAAGGATAAAGAAATCTTTTTAATGTAGTTTTACTTCTACATAGTTTCAAGACAGTTGTCCTAGGAGATGCCGCTGAGTCAGGGAACACGGTGGCAACCACTGTGACTCACACACCCTATGTCACATTCTCTGAGGTATGCATTTATGTTGCTGAGTTTTAAAAAGTAAATTGTATAATAAAATAGTTATCCACAAGCAAGGAAAATAATCTTTATTGTCAGTCTTGACCTAGAAAGACTCATTGTTTACTTGCTTAGTCTAAATAAAGAAGTATCTTTGCATATTATTTTTGACTATATAATGAAATGTTCTTGAAAGACTTTGTAATCCTCAGTTTTGAATAGAATCCAATGAGACCCAAAGAGAAACCAATTATCTAATGCCCTAGAAAGGGTGGTGGATAGAGAGTCATTAGTCATTTGGTAATTGAGGTCAACCTAATCTTGATCCAGCCTCACAGTTCTGGGGTCAAGGCCCCACCCACACCTCATAATTTCCATGACCCTCTTCCTGCATTTGCACAGTCATTGCAGATGGCTCCATCACTTCCAATATCATCCTGGGATGTTAAACTTTGTATTCACCATCAGATCTCACAAACATCATGAGATTTGTGGTAGCAGAGGGATTATCTCATTCTTCAAGTATAGCCTCCCCAGTCCTGAAAATTCAGCTTTCTTACTCTCGGACACATTCCACAGACCTCTTTAGTAACCAAAATCCCTTAGAAAATGTGAATCACTGTTCCTGCTAGTTGCTCACAGCAACTGGCCTGGTATTTGGAAGAATAATACTCTCCAGATGTTAAATAAATGAATCTGACCAATAAGAGTGAACTTACTACTCATTGCATGTGAAAGTAGACTATTATACAGTAAAACCTCTAGTCCTATTGAACTGAGTGAGGTCAGGGGGACAGGGAATTGATAGGTCTTTTTATGCATATTCTGTCTCTGCTAATTTTAATAGAGTCAAAGTCGTTGAGATACAGTGTTTTTTTTTTTTTGGACAGCCAGTGGTTCCAGGCAAAGTACTGTGGATGGATAACAAATTTACATAGCACAGATGAACACCTTTGAAAAGTGGGTCCAAGCTGCAGGCTGTACTGACCATACCAGGACCTCAGAGGAAAGTTCAAAAGAGAATGGAGGAAGGGATGAGGGAGGGAGGGATGGTAGGACTGGGAGGGGCAGAGTGAGGGGACTTTGATTAGGGTGTAACTTGAAAAAATAAATTAATTAATAATAAAAATGAATGGTAATGAGGAAGCATCATTTCTGTGGGCTGAGAGCCAGCAGTCTCAGGAAGCTAAATATAACTTCTACTTAGAGATGATTCTATCATATTTACTTTTTTAAAATGAAGAAAGGGTATGATAGTTGAATGATGAGCTTTTCATTCACACACACAAATAACAAAAATACATAATTGAAATCACAAGCAAATAATTTCAAGTGTCACAAAAATCCCTCTGCATTTGGACATGCATCTGTAAGTTCTGACTACATTTATTCTAATTTAGTCTTTCTATATTTTTTCAAAAGAATCTTATACTATAAAAATGTTCCATTGTTTATTGTGCAAAAATAAGATTGTATTGGATTACATCGGTATTGATCTTTGTATATTGATACAAAATTAAGATTATAGTTGGCCACAATGGTATTGACCCTTGTATATGGATGTAATATTAAGATTGTATTGGGCTACATAGGCATTGATCTTTGTATATTGATACATAATTAAGAGTATATTTAACCACAATTGAATAGATCTTTGTATATTGATACAAATTTAAAGGTAACGCTTCCTAATGGTATCATACCTAGAGATACTTAAAAATAAAATGTGAAGCTCTGGCCTCTTGATACCAACCGTCTAAAACGGTCTAGGATAGTTAAGTAAAACAAACTCCTAATCATGCAAACATGTCACTTTGTTAGCTACTATGACAGTCTATCACAGATATTCTCTAAACTACCCAGTAATCAAGTTGCTAAGAGACAAGCAACATTTGCTTATCTAAATACAAGAGATGGATAGGGCATCTTCAAAAAACCCAAGAGATCTGCAGAATATGGCATTCAAAGATGTTATCTTAAATTAATATTTTCTTTTTTTTTGATATCGAGACATATCAGCTCCTGACAGCACCCCCTATTCTACTCCAAGTAGAAGATAAGCATTGAAGAATCTCCACTGTAAGATGGTTGAATTAGTGGCAAGCCTATCTCTTGGCATGAAAAAACCCCTTGCACCAAGTGCAGACAGACTGCTGTCCAAAAAGGACAAAACTTGGTAGCAGGGAACTCGACAGCCTAACTCTGCCAAGACAGGGTAGGTAAGTCCTTCATAATCCCTGCTCTACAACAAATGTCTGTCAGAGAAACAGGACCCAAAGGCTGAAGACTGATGCAGGAATGTATGGAGAGAAAATGGGAACTGTCCAGGCAGTCATTGGTATGTCATTTCTTAGTTTTGGAAGCTGCAGGCCCTGCACTTCCTATATAAGCAGATATATTTATCCCTCTCAGGTCTCTGAGGTGGTTGAAGAATAGACAGCTAGAGTCTCATAGTTAAATTTTGAGTTGTTTAGGAATCAAGAGGGTGTTATAGATCTAAGAAGATACTCTTAATAGTGTGTTGCAAGTTAGTATGAATGTTGAGTCAGATATAGACCTTTAAACTTATGGAGATGATTAGATAGTAGAATGTTAAAGTCAGGGGCCAAATATGTAGAAACTGGACATTGGGAAGGTATACTGGGCCATTTAACTCTCATAAATATGGCATATTTATATCTATTGTTTTGTATAATATTTACTGTTATAAGAGAAGGAACCATCTGTTGGACTGAAAGGGGAAACTTCTGGGGGGAAGAGGGTGGAAGGGCGGGATAGGAAGGGGGAATAGGGAGGGGTTTGTGACTGAGATGTAACTTGAAGAAAAAAAAAATAAAGTATTTAAAAAAAAATTTACTCCCTCCTAATTGTATTAATCCAGGTTTCTATTGATATAATAAAATAGTGTGACCAAGGCAAAAAAAAAAATGTTCTTTAAAAAATACAAAACAAATAAACCAAACACACAAAAACTGAACAGACAAACTAAGCAGACAACAACCATCCATTCTAGTAGAAGAATGGTAGTAGGCTGACTTCAGAAAACTAATTTGTATCTTTTTTATGGACAGATAGAAGAATTCGGTGTGGATATAAATCCTGAAAGAGAGCAAATTTGTTTTGATTTTTTAAAAAATTAACTATGGGACATGATGTATAGATATATTTCCCATTTATTACATTAAAAACTCATTTTGCCAAATTTGTGTCACTTTTTTTTCTTGTGTCATCCTATGTTGCAATTTTTTGAATTAAAAAATTAACTACAGAAAGTAACTTCCAGATATATTTTACATTTATTAAATTTTAAAAATTGTCAAAATTGTGCCATCTTTTTTTCTATTTTCATTCTATGTTACAATATTTAAAAATGAAAACACATTCAATATTTATTTTCAGTTTTTCATTTTTCAGTAAATTGAGTGAGTCTTCTTTTAATTTCTTTTTTTTTTTTTTTTGAGATATGGTCTAAATATGTAGTCCTGGCTAGCCTAGAATTTGCTATGTAGGTCAGGATTGGCTTGACAAAAATTGCTACCTTAGCATCCTAAGCATTAGGAAGACAGGCCATGGTACCATGCTTCAAAATGGAACCTTCAATCAAGGAATTGGACCTCTTCAGTGTTTTAAAATATATAATTTAAAAATATTTTAAAAGTTTCAAGTACCTAGAAAATTTATATTTCAAAACACTGAAAGAAGTCCTTTTCCAGAGAAATTTCCAGAGGGCTCAAGGGATAATGCTTAAATCCCTCTAAATAGGGAAGATAAAAATAGGCATTGGAAATGGATAGAGAAAGGGATCTGGATAAGAACCCAACATTACGGCCATCGAAGAAACCTTATCCATCAGATAATTAGGCAAAAATCAGGAAATCTTGAGAAAAAGTTAGGGAAAGTTTGAGGAAGATGGAGGGATCAAGGACTTCACATAGCCAATTAACTCGGATACAAGGGGGCTCAAAGTGACTGAACCACCATGCAAAGAGCCTGCAAGGCCCTAGATCCATTACACATATGAAGCTGACTTGGTCCTCATATGGATTCCATAACAATCAATAGGGGGTCTATCCAGGACTTAGATAATGTTGCCTCCCTCAGGAGCTCATGTTCCTAGCAGAGCTACCTTGGGGAAGTAGGTGGGAGAGTGGGACTGGGAAGAGATAGGGCAGGGAGATGGGGATTGGAATGTAAAATAAAAAAAAAAATCTTAAATTAAAAAATTGATTAAGAAAAAAATATATAATGTCTGAATCATTTAAATTCCAGATTCCATATTGCCTAACATGCATTTTCTCTATTGCACTTTGCAATGGCTCAATACAAAAATAATTAATTCTGAGATCACTTTCAGAAGAGATTCTAATTCTCAGATTAACAAATTGAAAATAACACCAGGTAAGCACTCATTAAATGTGGGTTCAAATGTCACACAGGTAGGGGCTGCTAGAAAACAGGAAGAACCAGAGAAACCCTTACCCTTGTCCTAGGGTAGACACTCCTGGAGGAGTGGAGAGATTGTTCCCATATCTATTGAACTAACTTCACTGGCATCCAACACCCAAGGGGCAGATAGCAATATCACTTCAGATGGGCCCTAAGGCTAATGAAAAAACAAACAAACAAACAAACAAAAAAAAAAAACAAAAACCAACCAATCAAACAAACAAACAAAAAGCAACAAATAGCACAGTGGTTCTCAGGTTCTTAACATCAAAAGTGGGCTGAGTTGAGGAATTTAGTAGCCCCTCTGCTTCTGTCCCCTTTGTCCGGGCCTTCCCACTTAGCTACAGCTCAGCTTCAAAGAATCTGCAGGTAACGCACAGCCCTCTCTGGCTCACCATGGGCACATCTATGAAGGCCACTAATCTAATAAATTATTCAGCTTTACTGCTGAGCTGATGAGTTCCAGGAGTGAGCTGTCTACAGAGCTCTTTCCAAAAGATGAAAACCACTAGGAAGCTTTTCTGGAAGATTTGCTAAAAAGAGCTTTTTTAACCTACGTATAGTCAAAATGTTTTAGAAAAAATTTCCATTTCTATGCTAAAGAATACTTACTACAAATGCTTCATTGTCCAATTATTGACCGTTTTCTGGGGGTATTAAAGATATTCACATTTCTATCTACCCTATTCTTAGAGCCCCTTGTAGTTCCTGGAATGTAATATTTAAATATTTCAACAACTATAAATGCACATAGAGTTTTTTAAAAACAGATATTCATCCCCATAAAATAAGCATTACTGTAGGGTAGTCAGATATTGTCTACAAAATACATACTCATTGTTGGGGTACAAGGCAGATGAAATCTGTGAATTCAAAGCTATTTCACACTGACTCATGTACAGTGAGAAAAATCTATTTACTCAATAATTTTTGTTAATAAAAGATGACATTCTAAAGAGCTTTAAAATCAGTATTTTTTACTTTTTTAAATTAGTATTTTTAATTCATGTTTTCACTCTAAAAAGAGTGACAATGTGAATATAAATATAAACAAATAATTACTATTTGCCATTTTTACCAGTTGGACTCTCTTTATGTCAGTGTCTAATAATATCATTTATCTTCATTTACTTAGTTTACGTAGTTCTATTGCTATGATAAAACACCAGACCTAAAGCAGCTGAGGGAGTTAATGGTTTACTTCATTCACACTTCCACATTACAATTTAACATCAAAGGAAGTTGAGTTAGGAACTCCTAGCAGAAACCTGTAGGCAAGAACTGAAGCAGATACCATGAAGAGTGCTTTTTACTGGATTGCTCCCTCAGGGCTAGCTGAGCCTGCTTTCTCCCAGACTTCAGGACCTGCCCAGGGGTGGTACCATCTACTAGAGATATGGGACCTCCCACATTAATCAATGAAGACAAAAATATACAAACCTTCCTAAGTCCAATATTATGGAAGTGTATTTTCAGTTACGGTTCTCTCTTCTCAGATAACTCTAGCTTTCGTCAAGTTGACATAAAACTAACTAGTACATCATTGTAATCACAAAATAAAAGAATTTTGGAAACTGACAAGATATGATAATTAAATACATTTGTAAACAAAAAAGAGATATTAGGGAAAAGTTTATAGTGTCCAGAAATGTTTTAGTTTATTTGTGGCCTGGGAACATAGCTCAGAGACAGAGCAAATGGGGAGTATGTACAAGGCCATGAACCCATGACCCCAACACCAAAGACAAAAGTTCAGAGGTTAAGTACTTGTCTACCAACCATGAGGACTGAGAGAACTCTTAGTACCACAAAAGAGAGTAAATGAATATAAAATAACTTGTTTTTTAAACTTATATATATTATATTATATATTAATATTATACATAATAATGTATCACATATTATATAATAATACATAATAAATAATATACACATTACATTATATATTATATTATTTATAATATATGATATATATATTATCATTAGGTCACTAAGTAGGCCCAAAATGGCAGTGCTATTGACAATGTCCTAAGATGGTGGTCTAACAAAATGATTCTTAGTGGGTTAACAGAAACTGAAACAGCATTCATCAGAAACTTGATAGCATGAGGGTGTTTAGGAGGCAGTAGGGAGGTTGGGGAGATCTGTTTGTCAGGAAAACCACCACTTCCTTTCTCTGCCCCTAATGGTCCAATAATGGGGATAAAGTGTATCTAGCTCATAATTCACCCACACAACCTGCATCAGTTCAAAGACCCTGTCCTCCTCACTATCAAATAAAATCAACTTGCTTTCTTGTGAAGCTGTTTGTTCTCTTCTTTCTGAGGCAGCCTGCCTGGTAGATGGTACCCCAACACACTCTTTTTTTCTACCCATGGAGTAGTCTAGGTAAGTGGATTCAGTGTACCATGGTATTTACAAAGGGTGTCATTCACTGTAGCATTTCATATATTTTTCTATTTTTAATTTTTAGTTTTTTGAGAAAAACAGGGCCTAGTATGTCAACCTATAAATCAAGATTTTCTTTCCTCAGTCTAAGTCCCAAATGTTTAGTTTATAGGTGTGTGTCACAAAATCTTGCTAATACTATGGATTTAAAAATTTCTAAACATTACTGCAATGTTATAAAGTAATGTCAATAGAAGATTTCTCCTATAGGTAAGTTATATTGTGACTGTAAACCCACAGAGCTCTGACTAACCCCACAATTGACATTCGGACAAGTCATCACTTTAATATTAACACATTATTTATATATCCTGTAGATATTCAAAATCTTTAAATGCCTCAATTTCTTCAGAGCACTATAAGGAACAAAAGGAAAAAAACAGCTTATATTTCTTATGTGTCTAAATTATTGTGGGGGTCTTTTCAGGGTCTAAGATTCCCATGATCTGTAATTATCAAAATTTGATATTATCTATTTTTATAATGAAAATGACAGATTACCTTAAAAGTAATTTAGTGTTGCTATAGAAAAGGCCTGTGAAGCTTTTCGAGGGCAAATGTAAGTTCAATGGCAACATGTGCAGTTAGTCTTCCCCTTGACCTAAACCCCTCTCCTAGGAAACCTGCAGGGTAATCTGATGGCAGCAAGGAAAATACCTTACGGGTGGGGCTGTATGTTCAGGAGGTAGCTTTGAGCCCTCAGGTCTCTAAAGCTCTAGACAAGGCCCGGCACTCCCAGTGACCCCACTCTGGTGTGTCCTTTAAATACAGCAAACCATAATGACATTCTTTTCTTTTCCACAGAAGAGCAGCACAGAGGCTCTGTGCCTCTCTCTGCACATTACTGCTCTTCCAGGCACACCAAGCTTTACATTTGCTGCGCTGGCCAATTGATATGCTTCCGTACTTTAGGATAATAAAGCTCCAGAGTCCTCACCTCCAATCTTTCCTTTCACAGACTGATGCCTAAAACTTCCCCACTCGGCAAGAAACACTATGAAGTGTATCATGACAATGACCATTTTTGTGTTGACCTCCCGTGCTTGATGATTAAGGGACAGAGTGCTCTAGTCATATTAGACAGATCAGTGAAATCCAGAGCAGTGTTGTGGGTTTGTTAATGGTGCTCTGGAATGCCATCAATAGTCATGTCAAAGTACAAACTTCCACTTTCATTTGACTTCTCCATAATGCTGGACTCAATCTTCATACTCTGTGGGGAGTTTCTCTCCTTGGTCAGAAAATCCATAAGTAACTCATCAGCGTCCTGGTTACAAATCATGGAAGTCATTGGTGGCTGTAGTTTGGATACATTTACACTCTAAGAATAATTGTTTCTGGATGTGTTTAGAGTTAACTTCTCATACATTGAAAGGTTTTTAAATAGTCTTTTATATTTACAGTGTTTTTCACATTGGAAGAGATGGAATTCACATATTACTTTTAGTGTCTGATACATGGGCACTGGAAAGCTTTGGCCATCTGAAGTGAAGCTTTAATAAATTTAAAGAATAGAAGGATCTTTTTTCTCTCCCTCTCCTTCTGTCTCCCTTACTTCTTCTACCTCTCTCTCATACTACATACTACAATATATATGCTTATATATGCATATATTATAACAAATATTATGTGTGTTTATGCCTTTTATTTTTCAGTGTCTCTATATAAAAGAGAAACAGATTAAAACAAGTTGATTTGATTGTCTTGAATGTGAAAGAGAGCAATGAGGTTTCACAGCTGCCAATTGTCTAGCTTATATAGATATCCTTTTCAGTTATCTTTCAGAGCTAAGCCAGGTGGTATTCTCTCTTTGTGTCCATTGTCTGAGATGCTGAAATACCAGGAACAAAAGGAAAATGCCAGGAAAAAATGCCAGAGAAAACTCTATGAAATACTTTTGTAAGCTCTTGTGTCTTAGATAAGAAAAGACTTTTGCTTAAAATTTCTTATAGCTAATTTATACTTTATGATATTCTGACATTTTTACCAACTCAGAAAAAAATTTATTTCTTTCTCTAAAACCAACTATTATAGCAATACTGTATACTTTACAATGCTGAATAAGATATGTTAAATTATTTTTAAAAATTAGTCACTTGTGATTCAAACTAATGAAAATTAGATACTGAAAAGTATAGGTCAAAACATACATAATGAAATGAAAAAATAAAGCCCAAGAAATGAAAATTTAAAACTCACTGTTGCCCTAGAGAACACTTTGTACCTGCTTATGAGAGGAACCTATTTAAAATTAACCTGAAAGTCATAAATATCTGTACAGTGAAAATGTTTTTAATCTTTGAAAAGTATATCAAGATAGAGAGATCTCTGCCTTTGCTCCAAAAATTAGAAATCTAGAGAAGCAAAGAGAAAGAAACAAAAAGGATCTAAGAATAAAAAGCATGGAGGGTGGAAAGATGGCTCAGTGGTTAAGAGCACTGGCTGCTCTTCCAAAGGACCTGGATTCAATTCCCAGCACCCACATGGCTACTCACAACTGTCTGTAACTCCAGTTCCAGGGGATCTGATACCATCATACATATACACACAGGCCAAACATCAATGTACATAAAATAAAATAAAATAAATAAATAACAAAAAACAAGGAATGTGATGCCAACCTAACACTATGAAACATAATACTATGAAGAATAACATTGCAAATGTACATTCCAGAAAAATATAAAATATGTGCAGAGAAGGAATAAACTTAACAGGAAGTTGAATATGACTAAATGTTCAAATAAAATCAAGCAGCTTTCTCAAGTGGTTTAGAAAGATAAGTCTAGGGTTTGGGTATTGTAGTAGCCTGCTGGGAAGCCTGACCGGACTTGGTTCTCTAGATGATAAAGCCTGAGACCAGGGGCAACCCTTTTTCCCACCTAATAAATACCCCAAGACCTTTTAATATTTCAGAGCTTAGGTCTTAGGTGGGCAGACTCTCAACTAGTTCACCTAAGTTACTCCAACCGCCTAATCCCAACCAGCCATGTGGTTTCTAGCACCTTCAGAGCTCTAAGACATGTCTGTCTCCATCTATGTCTCCTGGTAGAAACAGCATTTCTTTTGTCTTTTCCCAGGGTTCCTTTCTTCCTCCCAGGAAGTCCCAGCTTCTTTCCAGGAAGTCATGCTTTCCTATACTCTTTCTGCCTAGCTAATTGACAGTCAGCAACTTTTATTATCTAATCAGAGAATGCCTCAGAAAGGACAGTAACCAGATCTCAGAGCATTGAAATCAGCTTTTCAAAACCACGCACAAGACATTTCTCCAACAGCTGGAGCTGTACTCCAATGGTAGAAGCTGCCTCGCAAGTGTGAGCTCCTACATTCAAGTACAGTTCCCAGGTCTAAAATGTAAAAGGTAATGATTGTATTTCAGAAAATATGCTAACAGAACAATCTCATTTTGATAAGATCTCTTTCACAGAGAAGCACACAGAAAAAGTATTCCTGGTACAATAAGAAAACCAAGGTGCTCTCATATATAAATACATATGAACTTACAGGGATAAAACAATGAAAGTCTAGATTCTGCTATGATCATGATAGTGTTCCTTTTTGGACAACAACCCCCTGGCAAGTATGGAAATGAACACTGAATCCAGTGTAGCTGACTCTGGAACTCATTATATATGAAACAGAGGAGTGAGCATAATAGGAAGAATCAAGAAAATACACAGAAAAGTGAAGACAAAGAAAGCCCTGTATGAATTAAGAAAATAGTCAAGATTCATCTGGGATCTTTAGATCATAACATTGACTGGAGGGAACAGTACAGAAAATATCCAGGTGTGAAGGGGGTGTCTCAAAGAGATTTTATTTATTTATTATTTTCTGGAAAATGAGATAGATGGAAAAGAAAGGGCATTGCTGGGGAGCTGTGCTGACATGGAAGGAATGTGAAAAGTAAGAACCACAGAGGAACAAAAGAAACAGCCCAAGCCATCTTACTCCACCAGAGAAGTCTCTTATTAAACAACCACATATTCTTGTGCTAATAGAGATATGTACTCTGAGTACACCTCCATTATTTTGAACTGATTCCTCGAAACTGATCCAAGTTATCATTGGGCAGCAATTCAAAAGAATGAAAAGTTGGAACAAGATGAGAAAAGGAGATTGGGATAGTGCAAGAAGGCAAGGGGGGAACAAAGCAACAAAGAGTGAGACATATCCAGAGGAAGTTGCTCCAAGAAGAAAAGCCTCATGCTTTGGTAACTAAAGTTTTCTTTGTGGTGTGTGGCTCAGAACACTATTCATCATAGACTACTGCTTTGGTATGACATGGACTTTGGGCTACAAGAGACATGTGACCATGCCTTTCACATAGAACCCTTCTTTTTTTCATCTATTTACATTACAAATAAATAAATTAATAAATAAATAAATTAATATGGTATGACTGACATTAAAAAGACTAAGTAGTCATGATAAAAAACCAAAAACCAAAAACCAAAAACCAAAAATAAAAACCCAACTTAATATTCCAGCATCATCTCATGACAGTTTTTATTACTTTAAAAAGTTTATATAAAACTATATAATGGTTTTAAGTTTTTCCTCTTTAAATAACGAAGTATTTGTCAAGGTGCAACTTTACAGATAACATGAATTTTACTTTGAACTACAATGCCAATTTTCATCAAATGATAATGTAACTCAACCATATTTTAAAATGGTTGTGTTGTCAATGACTGGAACACAGTTTTGGTGTGGTCATTGTCCTTTGCTTTGTTAAATTTTTAGTACTTTGTGATCTCTGTGGATTTAATGGTGGCTTAAAAATCATAACTCATTTGTTAAATATGATGAATAGTCTGTGGGTTCTCTTATACATAATGTTAAGTTTGAAAGATGGTTCTTTTTTTGGTATTTTTGATACACCTAAAGGACAATTTAAAAATTCAAGTGGTATTCTGCAGAAAGACTCATAAAATTGACATTCAAAATTCATTACATAGAGAATCTCGGTCTATATTCAATTTCAGTTGCAAGTTAGCAGTAGAAAATTTCATCACACATTGAGGATCCACAATATGTGGCTGGCATCTCAGGACAGTATTCAGAAAATTGCTTTTTGCACTGGAGACACTACAATGTCACATACAAAACTGTTTCTATGCTGACTTTCCAGGGCAAATGTTTTGGTTTACAGAGTAAAAGACAAAAAGAGGATGAAGGTGCTGTTCAAAAGGGTATGTATTTGATCTTTCTTTCTTTTTAGTTCATTTGTTTTCTTTTTTTTAAATTTATTTGTTTATTACTTCAGTTTATATCTCCATCATAGTGTCCTCTTTCCACCCCTCCCAGTCCTGCCCTCTCACCCTCTACCCCCTATCCCTTCCAACCCACTCCTCTGGAGTGGAGTGTCCCTACATATCAGTCTCCCACCACAGTTCAGCAGTCATATGAGGGCCAAGAACCTCCTCATACACTGGGCAGCACCACTAGGGCAAAGTGTCTCACTGACAGGAAAAAAGTCTATGTTCATGTTCCCTTTGGTTCATTCTTTGTAGTTTTGTTATCCTGAACTATATGGCTAAAATCTGACTATAAGTGAATAGATGCCATGTGCATTCTTCTGGGTGTGTGTTAGCTCACTCAGGATGAGCTTCTCTAGTTCCATCCATTTGACTGCAAATCGCATGATTTTGTTGTTTCTGATAGCTGAGTAGTAGTATTCCATTGTGTAGATGTACCACAGGTTTTTTTTTTTTTTTGATCCATTCTTTGGTTGAGGGACATCTGGGTTGTTTCCAGTTTCTAGTTATTGCAAATAAGACTGCTATGAACATAGATGTGGAAACTTCCTTGTGATTTGGTGAAGAGGCATTTGGATGTATACCCAGAAGTGGTATGGCTGGGTCCCGAGGCAGAACTATTCCAAGTTTTCTAAGATATCGCCATACTGACCTCCATAGTGGTTGCACAAGCCTGCACTCCCACCAGCAATGGAGGAGGGTTCCCCTTTCTGCACACCCTTGCCAGCATGTGCTGTCATTTGAGCTTTTGATCTTAGCCATTCTGACAGGTGTGAGATGGAATCTCAGACTTGTCTTGAGTTGCATTTCTCTGATGATTAAGGATGCTGAGCATTTCTTCAAGTGTCTCTCAGCCATTAGGAATTCCTCCTTTGTGAATTCTGTGTTGAGCTCTGTTCCCCATCTTTTGATTGGATTATTTGGTTTCTTGGCATTTAGTTTCTTGAGTTCTTTGTACATTTTGGATATTAGCCCTCTCTGTCAGATGTGGGGTTGGTGAAGATTTCTTCCCAATTTGTAGGCTGCTGTCTTCGAATGACAGTGTCTTTTGCCTTACAGAAGCTTTTCAGTTTCATGAGGTCCCATTTATTGATTGTTGATCTCAACTCCTGAGCTGTTGGTGTTCTGTTCAGGAAGTTGTCATCTGGGCCAAAGAGTTGGAGGGTTTTCCTCACTTTCTCTTCTAGTAGATTTAGTGTGTCAGTCCTTATGTTAAGGTCTTTGATCCACTTGGGCTTAAGTTTTGTACAAGGTGATAAGTATGGGTCTAATTTCATTCTTTTACATCTGGATATCCAGTTGGACCAGCACCATTTGTTGAAAATGCTTGATTTTTCAAGGCCTGGGTTTCATGCCCAGAAATAAGGAAGCAGATAGGCAATCAAAAATAATGATCAAAGGAAAACAAAGAAGAAAAGGAAAGGAAGAAAAAGGAAAAAGAAACTAAAAGGAAAAATCAAAGGGTTCATTTCTGTGTAACAATTACAGTATACCTGGGGCCAGGTACACTAGCATCTGATAGATGTCTAAGGTTTACAATCTCCAGAGAAAGATGTAAGTTTAGTTTTTAAAGTTACTCTTCTACCTGAATTACTGGCTTCTAGGCTTACATATGCTTTTTATCTTTCTATGTTCTTTTAAAAATATTTCCTGCAATGAAAATATTGAGTTTCCCATTGCCTTTGTTTTACTTCTTTTTCTGACATGTCTTTCTTCATGTCCTGTGAGAATACTGAATCCTGTGGACCCTTCAGTCTTATCTCAATGCTTCACAAACCATTGTAAAAACAGTGTACTTTCTAGGTTTTTTAAAAAAACTATTAATAACTACATCAAATATAGTAACACTCAGTTTTTCTAAAAGTTCATGTATCTTGGAAACTCATAAAAACACTTTTATCTGCACTTATGCAGTAAGTGTGTGGCCCAGCAGATATGAAGTGTAGGGTCTCCTGAAACTGGAATTACAGGTGGCTGTGAGCCCCACAAAGTAGGCTCTGGACACTGAATCCAGGTGTTTTTGTTTTTGTTTTGTTTTGTTTGCAAGAGCAATAAATGCTCTTTGTTGGGCCAACTCTCCAGCTCCTGTTTTCTAATATTCTGATTGGTCACAGTTAAGTGTGCTGTTCACACTGATTTATTGTTATTAAGTTTTATCATCTCTCATTTATCACGGCCATAGAAAATTTCTACATCACTTATTTTCTTCAACTTGGTCTTTACCCTGAAAGCTTCATGGAATATATGACCAGGATCATGATAAATCCCAGGATGTCTGGGATCGTCACCTTTGTCCATTATCCTGGAAGAGTTATCAACTGTAATCCTATCAGTCTCGAAGTGGCTAGTTTATAAAAAAAAAATTACATGGTTGCCCTTCTCAAGGCTCATTCTTTGTAACTTAACTGAAAATTTCTCAAATTGACATCTACATAAATGGCAAAAAGACTTCTCTTCTGGATATTGATAAATTTGTTGTCCATAGATGCATAGGCTACAGGATGAGTAATTGACTTTGGTCATTCAAAACTTGGCAAAATATTATAGCCAACAAAACTGAACCCTTTAATTGCAGTATTATTGTTAATAGTGGGATTTCTGCAAATGAAATCAACCTCTGGAAGCTTATTGCCAATCAAAGTCATTTAATATTCAGAAAGATACTTTGTTAATTAAAAAGATAAATTGGACCCATCAACAGAAGTATATCACACTCATACATTGGTGTGACCAAAGAAAGTAGAATTTATTTCCATAATAAACATTAAAAACATTAAAAAATTCTATGACCTATCAGGAGAAAGTTCTTCAAAAGTAATTTATTCAATTAAATCATTTAAGTATAATTTCAAAAAATTGATCCAGAGCAGATATTTTCTACTGTTGGTCTTTTAATCCCGTAGATAACTATGACGTCTCATATGATTTTATTCATTGTACATCTTTTTCTCACCAGTCTTTGGCCTGATGTGTAAAGGATGAAATAATCTTGTGAAGTTAAATGTATTGGACACAGTTGTTTGTTGCTGTCAGAACACACAACTGGGACATTTTGATTTGAACCTCGTGTAAGGTAGTTGAATGAACATTTGCTTGCTTTGACCCTGTAAAGCAATACATTTCTCTTAACCTATTTCTTGTAGTTAGGTCAAATAGTTGTACTAAAAGGAGTTGGATGATCTGTCAGAGACTAACCTTAAATGGTGGTCATTTTCACCATTTAAGGTGTGAAGGCTCAGGCTTCAAGCTTCTCCTCTTTGAATGTTGGTGTTTCCCTTGAATTTTCTCCTCTTCAGTACAAACTGAATGCATAAAAGAGAGAAGAAAACACTGGACTCATGAGAATAGCTTCTTTAGGTTTCCATAGGTTTCCATGCTGCATGTTAGGATTCCTAAAAGTCAAATGGCTCAAAATTGTAACAGAAGTGAACTGCTCTTGCTCAAGCCTCAAGTTAGGTTGGAGATAAAACCTTAGAAAAAAGAGAAAGCCCCTATCCTCTGGGAAATGTATTTCCTTTTTAAGATTAAGATGAGTCTTTAAACTTGAGAGACAAAATTCCATATGATATATTTTCTTTCACCTTGTTTGTTGATATTGTAAGACTCATGGAATAAACAAGGAAGCACTACATTGGCCTCATAGAGAAGATGTAAGGGTGAGAGGAAGAAAAGGAGAAAATTACTAATGGTTCTAGAGGGAGCCACTCCAGTACTCAGGCTGGCATAAAGACTGATAAAAATACTAGGAGACACATGCAAGCTTCATGTGCCAAGAAGGAGAAAATACCTCTATGAAAAGTCAGTAGTTTATGAAAACAGACATTAACTATTATATTTCCTTAGGCTAACTACTAGTTTAATGACTATTTTGAATAGAGATTATAATATTAAAAAGCAAAGCATATCATGTTTTTGTTAGTGAAAAAATGCCAGCATTTTAAGTAAACCTTGTAAATATGAAAATACCCACAAAATGGAGACAAGTTTGTTTATTAAACTATGAGTTAATACACATTGAGCACATTCTCACTCTCTACACCCCTTGCTGTATATCCTTTGGAGTCACTGAGAAATCTGATCCAGTCGTTCTTTCTGAAGATGGCTGTCTATTGACAAACTACAAATGGTAATTAAAGAGACCAACCTATATAATCTCAAAATATGCTCTTCTTGGCATAAGACCATTTTTTAACTGATTATTTTAAGAAATAAGGCACAGGATGAAGATAAGAAATTCATCTTTTCTAAGAGAAATCTGTAGCTACACTTTCCATGAGGTTGTGCCCCCTTGTTCCAGAAGAATGATAACTCTCTGGCATTCTTATCAATGACCATTAGCTTAATGACCAGCTTGGATCCAACTGGCAAGCCCTACGCCGTTTCCTGTACTTTTCCTGATTACCCACTAATTAATCTCCTGGACAGCCACAATCATTCTTTAACTCAAAACCATGTTAAAGCTTAAATTCTTATCCCTTTCTGAGAGTTACTCATTTTACCTACCCACCTATGCACAAGGAATAGATGTGCAATGGCTGATCTTCTTCGTTAACTTGACTATGTGTATATTCAACTAAAATCCAATCAGCTGGGCATACATGTGGGGATTTCCTTGAATAGATAATTTTCCTCTACCTTGATATAGGAGAATCCATTTCAAATCTGGAACATTTGAGGCAAGAAGACCCACCCTAAACCTGGACCATAATATAATATTGTGTGTGTGTGCTCTCTCTCTCTCTCTCTTTATATATATATATATATATATATATCACACATATATATGTTGAGACATTGAGACATTTCTGTTTATTTTTCTCTTATTCTGTAATTATAGCTTCTAAGTGAAGACCTGTGAAAGGAAAAAGGTAAAATAACTTTTTCTCCCCTACAATTCTGTATTATTAGGATAAACTATTAGCAGTTCACCCAAAACTAGGTGTTTTTTACATCTTAGAATTTTAGTGCAAACTATGAGACAGATCATCAGTTGAGAAATGAAGGAGGATTTTGTTCTTGGACAAGAGTAGGAAAAGTTGGGAGGAAACTTTCAGATCAATTTCTTCACCCATTGTGGTGTGAACATTATAGATAGAGACTCAGAGAATGTATGAGGAGGGATGGTCTAAGAAAAGGGAGAAATGTTCACAATTTTGTGTGAATTAGATGAGATTTTTCAGGAACTCAGGTCTTACCTTCTTTGCTCATTCCAGTTGTTCCTTTGGAGTTGTCAACTCTCACTATACTGAGCCACTTTGCAGACAGGTGGTTGGTTGGCATCATTACATCCTATTGGTTTTACCAGGCCACAAGAAGAGAGACTTCTGTCCTCTTTTATCCTCTTCAAAAAGGTAAATGAGATACAAAGGCAGTTTCAGCTAGGCAGAATTTAAGGTTACAACATTTGTGGTAAAGCTAATGAGTGCTGTAAGGGCTTAGATTAATTTATAAAGTACATTTACCTATTTGGAATACTTAATGCAAAAGGTAAGAGTAGAGCTAAGTTACACTAAAAGAACTTGGATAAGATTTGGGCAAAGACGGGACACACAAGGGAGGAGAAATATGGGAGTGATGTCATAATGCTAATCTTTCAGAATGACCATTAACATGAAATTATAAAGACTAATGCAATTTTAGATAATTGATGCTAGTTTGCATATATTCTTATTTTGAGTAACTTTTGAAAGCAAATGCACATCAGAGGAACTATACATTTGTAACTTTTAGATAAAACCAGTAGGAAAAAAAGTAGTAGTTCAAGAGGAAGGTATATAGATGAATTGCCCTTCAAGTGACAGTTTCCGGTCCAATAAGTTATTGCTAGTTTTCTGAGGGAATGGGTAGAGTCCCACACAAGACAACTGACACAGTTAACAAGTGGCCCATGCTACTTGCCTGAAGTTATGTTGCTTCTGATTCCTGGAAATGTCACAGCAGATACCCTGTTGTCTCCTCTTAGCAGACCTCTGGGGAAGAAAGGTTTCAGATTGGTGCGGCCTAATCTATAAGGCCATATGTACTAGGAAGACACATGACATCAATAATATTAGCTGTATGTGCTCCAACACCTTAGTATCCATGTGTCCTTCCCAACTGGTGGCCAGTCTTGGGTGTATCCTTTAGCTATAATATCATCAAACCAGGCTCACCTGCACTTGCTATGCAGAAAGTTAATCTCTGGCCCTGAAGAGTTTTGTAGAAGACAACATAATTCACAAGGCAGATAAGCCTTAGGATATATGTGCTCTGAGGCTTAACTTTAAGGATACTGATGAGACAGAAAGAAAAGTAGTCTGGATTGTTAGTAAGGACAGGTGGAGCTACAGATGCTCTGGGCATGCCCTGGCAGAAATCACAAGTTTTTGTTGTAAAGAATAGACTGAGAAGGTCAGTCTTCTTTGTGTCCAAGATTTTGGAATGACAGATGAAAGAATTTGTAGATGATCATAGTTTTATTTAAAATAAGTGGAAAAGTATGTGCTGGGAAGAAATGTAGGCCACTTCACAAGTGAGGACCATGTTGGGAGAAGGAAGGTTGGGATCACTACATTAAGTTCTGACATGTTGATGAGTGAGTAGGATTTAGTGGCGTTATTTGGCCAGTTCTAAACTTTGTGACACTAAGTTATATGACAAGTTCTATGCTCATGACCTGGACACATGTTTACTATTTGTGCAAACGCAATGTTAATCTAACCTCTCTTCTAGCCACAATATCCACAGCAAATATCTTTTGGAGATGGTGACAGGCACCCTGATGAGAACGGTGTGTCCCTAGCCAACAGACAGTTCAGGTATCAGCATTTCTTACCTGGGAAGTGAGGAACATTAAAGGGAGTTTGGGGGTCAAATTCTATCCCTCAGTCTCTTTCCCACTTTCTACCTGAGAGTCAGAAAGCATGGCTGCAAGATTTTCTGTAAAACCTCTTCAGAAAGCTGGAAGAATAGATTCCTACTTTCACTGTTTGAACTCTGATTCCTTCCTTCAGCACCCCAACCAATCTGTCATTCTCTGGGACTGAAGTCTCTGCTCCTCATGCTGTTGCTTCTCTGTCTATCCATGGCATTAATAACTGTGGTGGTACATTTTGTGAAAATACCTCTGACATCTGAGAGGCTGGAATTTTGCTGGGTCTCACTGACTGATACCACACCTTGATACAGCTTAACACTTAGCCTGATACCCTGCTGTGCATTCATCACATTTGTTTAACCTGCCCTTAAGAGAACAATGTAACAACCAAATTTACTTGCCTTGGATTTCACATGTAATTAGCTTTTGCTAGCTAAATTAATACATTGCTTTAATCTTATATATCATTCCATATCCCTTACCTAGAGATAAATATGTATGTATGTATGTATGTGTGTGTGTAGGTATGTATGTATGTATGTTATAATAACCATCTTTTTAAATAGTACATAGGTCAAAGCAATCTTATACAAATAACTGCCATAAATGATGAAAACAGCATTTAGAGATATTAGTTGATAATGATGTGTTTGCAGTACTGAATATTTTTGAGTCAGTTGAGATAAAGAACTTATTCCTTTGTAAAGTATCCTACTCTTTCCCCATGTGATGTGTTTTGTGCTGCTCTATAAATACAGAGCAAAGCCCCTTATTAGGGATGACTGGGAGACAGGAATTGGGACACATATATCAGGTTGGAATAGGGACAGACACACAGGGAATAGGGACAAGACAGATAGATACAAGAGACAGACAATGAACATCTAGAAACCACAAACAGTAGAGAGAAGAAAGACAGAGAGTGAAGTGGAGAAATCAAATTTGAACTGACCCTTGGTAAAATAGTTCCAAGGGGAAGTGCTGAATACTCCTTCCCTAATGTGATATAAATACATTTTGGTGCCTATAAGGCTATCTGTAATGCATTTAACTAACACATTTTGATACTCTGTGCGAGAAATGACCAATGAATTTAGTCTACATGAATAAATCCTCTAATAAATACCTTACTTGCCAGTAATCCTTCTCAGTGTCCTCTTGATAACCCCACCCCCGTGAAAACCTAACACTATTTGATTAAAGCTGCCAGACATTCTTGATGGAGCCAATCTCCTCTTAAATTACCCTTATTCATAGTAATCCCCTAGTGGAAGGTCATATGTCAGTCACTTGCTGACTGCTTTAGGAAATTGTGTTTGCTGTGAAGTTTGATAATTGGCAATATTTTTAAAGATCCTGGAGAGATAAACACAACTCTTTTTTTTTTTAATTAGATGACAAGAATGGGTGATTTGTCTCATCGTATGTAAAGGAAAAAGGGAATATTATAATGGCAGAGTTGAATATTGTTTAGTGCCTGACTTTCAACCCTTTCACATCTTGATGGGAGGTGCTTTCCGATTGTGATGTTAGCAGCACGGTCTAAGGGTAGTGTTTTCAGCGTTCCACTGTAAAAGTCTTCCCCAGTGAAAACATTATGTAGCTTAGCTGAGTACCCCATTCCCACCTTGTTTATTCCTCAGGGAAGAATGTCTATAAGCTGGACTAGGCTGTGACAGTAAGCCAACAGTGAAACTTTCTGAATGTTTGTTCCCACAGGAGTAAGGGGCTGTTAAGGGAAGAATCCTTAGTAAAGGGCTGTTAAGGTCAAGAGAATTGAATCTCTGGCCTGGGTGGAAAGCTAGGGTAACTAGCTGGGTCTGCTCACTCGCCTGTTCTAAAGACTACTCCTAAGAAGTCAGGTTCATCTGAAGTCACGCTAAAGAGCTAGGTGAAACAATTATTCCATTCATGGGCTATTTTACTTTTCCTTTCCAGAATTCCTATTCTCCAGTGTAGTTCTTAGGAGCCATCATGAGTTTGGGTTGAGTCTGCCTAACTTTTTCTTACTGTTTAATACTTTTCCCCCCAGAGGCTTGCCAGAATCTAAGTATGCATTTTTCTGGTGCCTTGGGCTTCCTTGCTCTTTCTCTAATCTCCCTCCCCTGAGAAGTGGCTGCTACCTCCATGCTGGTTACTCAAATGGCATGGCTTTCCTCCAGTCAGCTGCTTAGATTTTCCACATGCCTTCTCTGAGTGTTTGTCCTTTGTGGAATATACCTATCTCCAAGCTTCTCTTGGATAACTTCTTAAATTATCATTTTAAGGAGACTGAGAAGCCCAAAATGAGACTCAGATTTCCTCATCATCTGGTGACTACTAAGGGACTCAACAAATTTTGGTAGCACTATGACCAGAAACCAATTAAAAGTCAAATGGGTAATGGGTTCAGTATATTTCTGGGAGAACTTTCCCTATATTGTATCTCATGATTTCACTGGAGTCTTGGTTCTCAGAGTGCTATAGTAATGACAATGACAGCCTACATGAAATATCTCAGTTCAGATTTAAGATTATTATATGTTAGGAATTCAGTGTTTTCCATATATATATATATATATATATATATATATAGTTTTCTTCTCCTATAGAAACATAATAATTGAATTATAGAAAACCAAGATTTTAGTAATAAAAAGGTCCATTAAAGTGTGTCTACCTTTGGATTACTGCCACAGACTTCAGGATTTATTAAATAGAGAAAGAGCAAGTGTTAGAGGTATATATAGCTAAACAATGCTTGTTAGGTATGGCCTCACTGATCTCTGTCTGAGGTATGGCTCTGCAAGGCAACCCCATGAAGTTTCTATTGCATGGAGAGGCAAGTCCATTTTCAAGACATGAGCACTTCTATTTCTGGGTGCATCCTCATCCTGCACTTTGTGGGTGGTCTGTCCTGCATGTCTTTGTTCTGCTAGGAATGCAAGGTGACTACAGCCTTAAGATGGTGATATAAATGTTTGCCTTCAGCCAAAGAAGGGGCACACAAAGCTGGGGCAGAGATGAAAGCATTTTCTCCTGCTTTCCAATACCTTGACCCAAAGGAAGGGTCAGTGTTTTTCAGTGAAGCAGTTTCTAGATACCTGTTCCTATTTTGGACACAAAATTTTGTTGAGACAAAAGCTACTGTAAAAAACAAAGACAGTAAAAAATTACATAAAATCTGTAAGAAAGAAAGCAATCAGTTTTCATAGGGGATCCCAGGATAGCATTGTGTTCAGCATCTTTCTTGTTCTGTTTCTGATTCCTGGGATCCCAGGGCTATGTTACCATACCTGGTGGCTTCTTACTCTTCTTTCTAAAGACCATACTGTGATTTTACTTTGAGCCACACTTTCTCCTACAATTAGTCCATAAATATAAGAAGTGACAGTCTACCTGGCCACAAAGGTTCCTCAGTGACCTGCATAGGTTCTCTTGTATGAAAATATCTCAGTTTTGTGGTTTTCTCCTTGCAATCTTGGGAAAACTGACTACATGACTCATGTAAATATTAACTTGACCATGATACAAAACATTTACCATAGGGATACTGAATGAAGTGAACAATGGACTAGACCAAGCTGAGAATAATATCTGGTAGCTTTGTTTGAATCTAGAATTAAGGCACATCTAAATTCAGTTTTTCCTACAAATTGCTGAGTTATATGAGATGATGGATTCTCCTAGAAGCCTGTTTTTTTTTTTTTTAAATTGGCAGGAAAAATGATTACAATTAAGATTTGTAACTGTCCTTTACACACATGTTTAGAAGCAGTATATTATTGTAATGCACACCTAAGATAATCAATTTAGAAAGTGTAACAGTTTAGTTTGATTCAAATTCATAAAAAACAGCTGATTAAATTATTTACCAGTATTTAAATTATCATTAATTGGTTTGGAGGTTGCTAATCCTTAACCAGCCATTATAAATGAATTCATAGACACCATGTGGATTTTAACAAGCCTTGGCCTGCACTGAACAATCTTAGCCCATCTAAGCTAGCTCATAATTCTATTACCCCAATATGACCCCATATACACATACGTCCCTTTGGACTGCTACTTCTCATGCTATGTTGATGTTCTAGGCCACATGGAATGATCTTCTTTCATCTACCCTGTTGTGTGTCTCCTTCCTGCTTTTGGCTGCTTGTCTTGGTGGCTTCTTCTATCCAAGTGCCTCTCTGCTTCAGAAGCCCACGCATCTTAGTCCCGCCTACCCCTGTATTTGTCCAATCTCAAGCCTCAACATTTATTTAACCAATCAGAGACAATGTAAGTAACAGACAGCAAGCAGGACCAATTAATTAACATTTACAATGCTTAACATCACCCCATCACAGATTTGACTGTTTCATTGCATGATAAGTCAGTGCATGATGGTCTGGAACATCTAGTAGAGTAACCTGCTTGCCTCAGGTCAGCCAGGAAACAAAGGAGAGAAAAGACTATGTTCTCCTAACTTCCCTAAAAATATACCAATGATCTGACTTTTAGGTCCACTTCCGTAAGGTTCTACTAATTCTCAGTAGGATAGGGCAACTGTGACTGCAACACTTCAACACAATGGCACTTAGGGGACATTCACATTCCAAATTATAGTGCCAAGGAGAGAGAGAAAGATAGATGATAGATAGATAGATAGATAGGTAGGTAGGATGGGGAAGGTAGTGGTGACATTTTAACATGGCAGTATACAGAGTTTAATGCTCATCACACAGTGGCACAGACAGGCTCTTAGAAGTTAGGGATCTAGACATAATTGCCTTTAATTGAAGCAACTCATATGTCTTGCCTTGTGTGGTATTCTCTGCCTGGAGTTTGAGTAGTCTGAAGATGGGCAGCATGTTTCATCTCCCCATTCTATGGTCCGTGTGAACTTAGCCTCATGCAGGTGTTCTGAGTAAGGCACAGATTATTACATTTAGTGTCTGGATGAAGCCTTGAGGGCCTGGTTCCCTGCAACTATTCCCACTAGTAATCTTGAAGTAATAGGATTATAGATATTTTTGCATATATATATTTTTTCATTTCAATTTCCTATTTTGTAGCTAAAGATATAGATGGATGGCCCACTGTTTGCTTACACTGGCATACTAGATTCAATTCCAGCACCCAAACAACAATAATAGTCCCACACTCCTACTGGGTTCAGTTCATTGCTTAACTTTTTCAATAAGAAATATATTTTGAAATGGGAACAGTAATCCTAAGGTTACAAGACATGAGTGAGCAACAATTAAGAGAACTTGTATGTGACAACGCAGGCATGCTCAGTGGTAGTGGAATGCCAGAGGCCACAGATCTCTCTACAGTATGTTATGCATATTTAGAATGGAAAGGAGTAAACAGAGACTTGTGGTACAGGGAGTGAAGACGTATATGCGGATGTGCAGATTTGAGCAAAGGACTTATAGCACAGTTTGTGGAGTAGAAGACAGAAAGACAGAGAGGGCAAGGAGCTGCTAAGTAGGCCCTTGGGATGATGAAGAGCAAGCAGTTTGAGGATAGTTAATTCTCAGGATAATAATCCACCAAAAAACAAAACAAAACAAAAATCTTGGCCTGTTTTTCAAAAAATAACATGTTTGCTAATGCAACTACTCCATTTTCCAAATAAATGGGACAAGCATTCTTGAATGTGTCCAGAATTCTTTCCCTGCTGATATAAATTTAACCTTGACAGAGCATCATGAAAATTGCCTTTGTAAGGTTGAATTGATGCAGGTCAAGTGCATGTGAGATCCCTCAGTGAGGAGAAAGATCAAACTGCCAAGGGCAGATCTCCATTAGCCTCACTTGCAGACACTCTTGGATCTGTCAGAAGGTAATTGCCCCTGTTAAGTCTGCATAATTTGACAGGCTGTGGTATGTTATTGCACATTTTTACTTTACCAAACTGGCAAAACTCACACTTAGTTATTTTTGTATTTTAAAAATTATTACAAAAACATGCTCATTGGAAGTCTGAAGAGAGGTAGTCAGACTATGGTTTTACTCTGTTTAGAAAACTTAAATAAAGCTGTGCTCACCTAAGAAACAACAGTAACAAGAAACAACTGACACATTCAATGCTGGAAGCTAATGTTTGTCTTCCTATGCATCTTTTGAGTGAATTCACTGCTATCAAACATAAGGACTGAACAAAGTAGAACAGTGCAAGTGTTCCTTGAGCTTGAGTATATGAATTTTTGCCAAGCTTATTGTTGTTCACAAAAAAGCAGAATGAAACATCAAAAGTAGAACTCTGTTAAAACCCCAGAAGCACAAGAGAATAGCTCTTAGGAAGAAAACACTGTTTGTTTTTTTTGTTTTGTTTTTTGTTTTGTTTGTTTTTTCTTTGCTCAGTTTATGCAAAAGAAAGCTTTGGTTTAGTCAGGGTGCTTGAGTTCATTGGTTAGTGAATGCCCTGTTATTTTAATGAGCTCATTCCCACTATCAATTTTATAGTTTATATGGAGGAAAAATATACTTAAAGTAGTTAGTCATATCAAGGTAGCAATTAAATGGTATTTAGTACATTCACAATTTTGCTTATTTACTATTTCTGCCTGGATACAAAGTACTTTCATCGTCTGCAAAAGATTCTAATTTAAATTCAGGAATGGAAAATCAGAATACAGTAAAATAAGTTGTTCAGAAGGTCCTTGAGAAATGAAGAGCAAGATGTTTGGGGATGTTCAACAGCCAGGTTACCCACTACTAACCTGCCAAAAGCTCTCATTGAGTTGCTAAGGAGTTTTTTCTGTACTTCTCATCCCCCATGTTCTTGAAACACCAATCTGTGTTCTGTCCCTGTGTGTCTATCGGTTGTGGCTATTTCATATTAATGGAATAATACAAGACATTTTGTGCTTGGCTTCTCATATTTAGTGCAGTATTTCTATGGTTCATCAGAACAATAGCAGGGTGGCACCTTCATTCTCTAAATGCTTTAATACTACTGCATATTTTGTATACTTCATAGTGGGTTTGTCACTTGGTATAGTAATTGCATTGTTTGGACTATTTCCTACTCTGAATAGTTGACATGAAGCCCAGGTGTGGAGGTGCATGCCTTTAATTCCAGCACTAGGGAGGCAGAGGGTCTCATATCTCTGTGAGTCCAAGGACAGCCTGATCTACACAGAGAAACCTTGTCTCAAAAAAACAAAACAAAATAAATAAAACAATAAATACACTTTAATAGTTGTCATAAATATTTACATTTTATATTTATTTATTTGAATCTACATATATATGTATATGTGTGGGTGTATTACTGTTAAATTGTTTTTTAAGAGCAAAAACATTTTGCACCTTGCTACCAGGATATGAGAGATTTAATTTATTTTTGTTAAGTGTTTTCATTTTCTATTTAATTTTAGGCATTGTAGAAGTTGTGACTTGTATCTCAAAGTAATTTTGATGCACATTTCCAAAATGTTTACTGTTGGAAAATCTTTTGGTGTGTTTCATGGTCATTTGTGCAGAATATGGCATTCAAAGATGTTATCTTAAATTAAGATTTTCTTTTTTTTTTGATATCAAGACATATCAGCTCCTGACAGCACCCCTATTCTACTCCAAGTAGAAGATAAGCATCGAAGAATCTCCAGTGTGAGATTTGGACTGCAGACAGACTGCTGTCCAAAAAGGACAAAACTTGGTAGCAGGGAAGTTGACAGCCTAGCTCTGCCAAGACAGAGTAGGTAAGTCCTTCATAATCCCTGCTCTACAACAAATGTCTGTCAGAGAAACAGGACCCAAACGCTGAAGACTGATGCAGGAATGTATGGAGAGAAAATGGGAACTGTCCAGGCAGTCATTGGTATGTCATTTCTTAGTTTTGGAAGCTGCAGGCCCTGCACTTCCTATATAAGCAGATATATTTATCCCTCTCAGGTCTCTGAGGTGGTTGAAGAATAGACAGCTAGAGTCTCATAGTTAAATTTTGAGTTGTTTAGGAATCAAGAGGGTGTTATAGATCTAAGAAGATACTTTTAAAATTGTGTTGCAAGTTAGTATGAATGTTGAGTCAGATATAGACCTTTAAACTCATGGAGATGGTTAGATAGTAGAATGTTAAAGTCAGGGGCCATATATGTATAAACTGGACATTGGGAAGGTATACTGGGCCATTTAACTCTCATAAATGTGGCATATTTATATGTGTTGTTTTGTATAGTATTTACTGTTATAAGAGAAGGAACCATCTGTTGGTCTGAAAGGTGAAGCTGCTGGGGGGAAGAGGGTGGAAGGGCGGGATAGGAAGGGGGAATAGGGAAGGGTTTGTGACTGAGATGTAACTTGAAGAAAAAAAAATAACGTATTAAAAAATAAATAAATAAAAAAGATGCTGAAATGCAAAAAATATAAGTGTTTCAAAGTTATTTTTAGAATCAATATTAAATGCATATGCTCCAAGCCAAAAAAAAAAAAAATCATGCATCTGAATCATGGGACCATTTGAAATAAACTGATGTTTTTCCTGTTGAGTTGGAACAGAGCCACATGTGTTCTGAATACCAGACACACCTTTATCAGATAAATGAGTTTTCAATATTTTTCTCCCTCTGTAGGCTTTGTGTCTCTCTTGATGACATCTTCTGGCATAGCACAGTTCTTAGTTTTGATGACGTCCAATTTGCCTGCTTTTTCATGCTCCTACTTTATTTTCCTGTCTAAACATTCTTTCATGGTCATGAAAAGTCACTTCATTGTTTTCTTCTAAAAGATTTATGGGTTTTACTCTTATGTTAAAATCATTGGCCTTGCTTACTATGTTCATCTAATCCTAGAACATGTCAGCTGGCCTCAAACTCAGAGATATTTCTGCCTTTGTACATGCCACAGCTTGAATGTTAGCTATTTTGAAATTTCCTGTTCCAAAACAACCCAGTCTGTAATGTTTTAGTTATACTCTAATTCAATTTGCCTAGTCACATATATAGTACCACATACACAGAAATTGTTTCAGAACATAACACAAATGGCCTTTTGTTCAGTCCTCAAAAGAATCCTCATTCCCATCTGAAACCTCATGAATGTGGTCTTCATTGTCTGCCTATCAACATTCTGGTTTTCCACACTTCCTATCCATTAAACTCTTAGTCCACGGTTTCTACAGTGCACAATACAACTGTTCTCATATTCTGTCCATAAGTCAGCTTTGAAGGCCTATAAATGACATAATCTGATTACTGAAGCAGTAACTCCACTTCTTGGTACTAAAATTTTCTCTATTAATTCTTTTTCTTGTTGCTGCAACCAAACACATGATTCGCAGTAGTGGGTTGTGGAGACATATTTTAACTCAGAATTCCAGGATATTATAATTTATGAAGTGCCACTTTGGTATGGGAATTTGTGGGTGGTCACATCATAAATACAGAGCTACAAAAGTCATAATGAAGGCTGGGCTATAACTCACATGCCACTTCCCAGTGAATTATGTTTTTCAGCTGGGTAACACCTCCTGAAGGTTCTACCATCTCCAAAAAGGTGGCCTCAACTGGAAAACAAATGATCAAGCACAAGCCTCAAATCCTTTTTTTTTTAAATATGTATTTCTTACTTCAAGTTACATCTCCATAACAGTCCTCTCCCTCCACCTCTCCCAGGCCCACCCTACCTCCCTCCCTCTCCCCCTTCTCCTAGAACTCATAATTCTTCTTTTTTAATAATTAGGCCACAATTATAAAAATTATAAGGTATAACATACATTTGCAATGTCCAGTCCATACATATTTAGTGACTGATATTAATATTCTATTATCTGTCTATCTCCATGAGTTTAAAGTTCTATACCTAACTCATTTTCCATCCTAACTAGTATTACCAACTTAAAAACATCTTCTTAGATCTAGGCAGTCAGTTGTCTGCCATTTCTTAGTTTTGGAAGCTGCTGGTCCTGTACTTCCTGTATAATCAGATATATTTATCCTTCTCAGGTCTCTGATGTGGTTGCAGACTAGATAGTTATAGTCTCACCGTTAAATTTTTAGTTGTTTAGGAATTAAAAGCCTCAAATTTTAATGTGTCCTAATTCAATCTTCTCTACTTGAATACTCATGCCTGTTAACACTATCTGTTGGATGAAGACAATTCTTTATTCACTTGCAATCCCTGTCTAAAGTCCATTGGTGACAGACTATATATATATGTGTTTTCCAGATTGACTTTTTTCCTTCCTTCCTTCCTTCCTTCCTTCCTTCCTTCCTTCCTTCTTTCCTTCCTTCTTTCCTTCCTTCTTTCCTTCCTTCCTTCCTTCCTTCCTTCCTTCCTTCCTTCCTTCCTTCCTTC
>CAJQZJ010034368.1:642131-657267 GCA_907164525.1 Lophiomys imhausi
ATAGATAGATAGATAGATAGATAGATAGATAGATAGATAGATAGATAGAAAGATAGTAAAGTAGTTGTCAGTTTAACATTTTCTCAAGCTGAAGTTGGCTAGAGAGACCATGGACATGTGTTATAGCTTTACTTGTTGCCTGTGGGGGTTAGTTACAGGAAGCTACCCAGTTAAAAAAATATGTGTGTTGAAATCCCTAATATAAAACCGCACATCTTCTGAATATTTTGAAACATGATTAGTTGAATTTTCAAATGTGGAGCTGAAAGGATACAGGGAAATGTCTGCATGCCTAGGCATGTATGTGTGTATCTACAAATAATTGCATCTAATATGTACCTGTTCTCAGAATGGCACTATCAGTACACTTATTTAACCATCAGCGAGCTGCAACTGAGAGGACAGATTGCCACACTTTCTTATTCTAGAGTCTGTGGCATCCAGTACTTCTCTCAGAAGAGTCCTCTGATAGCAATTACAATTGATTAAGCTATTATATTCTATATGGATGGTATGCATTTTCATAACAACTGCCATGAGTCTGTGAGAGCTTGCTGAAAACACACAGCTTTTATCCAATAGAGGTTATGCATAAGCTTTGAATAATTCAGTAAGCCTTTATTGTTTCCTGTCATTTGCAATACTCTCTTTATAGCAACCAAATTTGAATAAAATGAGGTCACTGATCATTGTCATGCATCTTGATGGAAGTAATTGCTAAATCATTTCTTCAGAAGTAATTGGACCATGACAATTCTCAATGACTGATTAAAAAAAGTTCCTTTACTTGTCTGTCTCCTTACACATCGAAAAGAAAAAGAATATAATTTAGTGCATGTACTTAGTTGAAAAATTGAAGATCTTGAATTATAAATCAAATAACATATTGTATTTAAGATAAATATATGTTTACACATTCATATATATATACATATATCTAATGTAGTGTATATACTTATTATCTATTCTTGTGTGTAGTGTTTAGTGAAGAAGCATATTACCTTTAATATCCAGGAGCAAAGCAGATTTGCACATAATATGATTGGAGATCATTTTCTTTCCAAGTCTCCTTTTACGTACCCATGAGGAGGGAAGATTTATTCAAGTAAAAGTGGGGAACATCATATTTTTTGGGGAGCAGCCAAAAGTTAAAAAGAATCTTTTTCTCAGATTTCATTTATACTCTGAAGTACATACAGATTTTTTTCAGAACTTGTTAGAGCTATATTTTCTTAACTTGCACTGAAATGCATATAAAACTTCATTTTCTTTTGATCAGCAGCGATAATGCAAATATAATTAGTGCATAGCAAACCTCAATTTTCATTTTTATTAAAGACAGAAGTTATCTAATATTCCATGTGATTGAAAGGAAATTAAAGAGAATGACCCTTCTTGAGTCAATGTTTAAAAAGAAGGCTTAATATTTTAGTAAATTTCAGCCTACTAATTAGCTTTGGTGGAAACATTTTCTGAAGAATTGGCTAAAAGAAAGTGTCTTAGTCACTCTTCTATTGTTGGGTAGAGACCCCATGACCAAGGCAACTCTTATGAAAGAAAGGATTTAATGGGAAGCTTGTTTATAGTTTCAGAGGTTTAGTTCATTATCATTACAGGAGGGAGCAGAACAGCAAGCAGATAGGCAATGGACCAGTAGCTGAAAGCTACATCCTGATCCATAGGCAGAGAGATAGATAGATAGATAGATAGATAGATAGATAGATAGATAGATAGATAGATAGAGAGAGAGAGAGAATGCTCATGCAAGGGCCTATCATGGACCTTTGACACCTGAAAGCCCACTCCCAGTGACACAGTTCTTCCAACAAGGCCACACCTTCTAATCTTCTTGTTACTCTCTGATAACTAAGCATTCAAATATATGAGCATGTAGGACCACTGTTATACAAATGACCAAGCAGGGCACAGAAGTAGTCACCAGGAAAACCAAGGAAGAAGAAATAGAATAGAGAAAATGTAAAGGTCTGCATGCAGATTAACTTCTAATAACTGACCCAACCATGAAAAGAACTGTCATCTAGCTGGTACAAGAGACTACAAGGTTATTTTAAAGGCCTGTCATGCCTGTTTAAGTAAGGCATAGATGTCCATCATTAGTCTGCAATATTATACCATCCTGCTAAACTTTGCTGGGTTAAATGTAGGGAAATAATGAAATGTTCCAAAAGATAATGAATACATGTTTTATTTGCATGCATTGTGTGGAGGATTGGGAATATAACTCAGTTGTAGTTCACTTACCTAAAATGAATGAGGGCCTTGATTCTGTCTTCTCTCAAAACTAAAATCTATATACAAATAAAACTACCATACAAAGTTCAATGACCACAATGAATAAAATTCTGATGCATGCTCCAATGTGAATGACCTTTGGTCGGTTTGTCTACATTCTATTACTATTTCTATAACAAAACCCCTGAGAAAATCAACGTAAAAGAGGAAAGGTTTATTCTATCTGTAGTAGGGTGGTGTTTTGTTTTTCAAGCAAACCTAGAACTTTGTAAGTGCATGTCAGAGGAAACTGCATCATGGTATGGCTAAGGAGAAAATGAAGGAGAAAGAAAGGGTCAGAACCCATCATCCCCTGCGAGCTCACATGTGACTCACAGTGACTTTATAGGCCCTGCCACTTGAAGAGTCTATCAACTTTTAAAAGCACAATCAGATGGGAGGGGGCAGAATCTAAAATGTGGACTTGTGGTGGACATTATAAAACAAATTACAACACTTGGGAAAACCATATTGGGGAAAATAAGCTAGACACCAAGACACACCCTCCATGAATCTACTTAAATGTGGTATTTAGAATAGAGGAACTCAGAGAAGCCATAAGTGTGTTGGAGATGCCCTGGGGTAGGGAGGCAATGGCTCATTGCTGTGAAGTTGGGATGAAGTTTATATTCAGCATGATGGAAAAGTTTTACAACTAGATAGCGGTGATCATCATTTAACTCTATTGTGTTCTATTAAAAATAATGACAGTGTAAAATTTTATGTTACCTTTCCTTATCACCATTTATAAAAATGTTTACAGGGGAAGATAAGACTACAGTGCATGGGATGGCTAAAGAAAACCTTTTTATATAGTCACAGCTGTTTTGGAATTCTATTGTATTATATTCAGCAGATCAGAATATTCAATTTGTTCCTTTTTGGTGTTAAAATTTATGTTCAGAATTTTGTGAAACCTGTACAAATTTTGCCTTCAAATATTATATCAGAACAAGAGAAGTTGTCAAGTTTCACTCAATTTCCTCACAAAATATAGCTGACAAAGGTGTGTACTTTAAAGGGAGATTGGGCTAGGAAGGCAACTCAGTAGAGAAAATGCTTGTTTTGCAAATAAAAGGACCAGAGTCAAGATTCTCACATCCTATCTAAAACTTCAGACATGGTACTGAATACCTGTCATTCCAAAGATGGTATTTGAGAAGTAGAGGCAGTGGATCCTTGAAAAGTTTTCAGAGACTACTTGACAAATTTCTAGGCTAGTTAGAGAACTATCTCAAATAAAAACTGGGCAGTACCTAAGAAACAGCAGGCAATGTTGCCCTCTGATTGCTACAGAAATGTACATACCTGGACACTCATGTATCTGCCCATACACCCGCATCAACATAAACATATCCACACACAAAGTAAAACTAACCACGTGGTCCTCAATATTCTGCAAATGTCCCCTACTATTCTTTGTGAGTTTTGGTCTACAGTTTCTGGATTTTGGTAGAGATTCATATGAAATATTGAAGACAGTAAGCAGTGGACCCCATATACAAGCCAGGTGTGGGGCAGAGAAAGGAAACACATTTAAGACACTACAGAATCACATCCTGTCCTGGCTCAAAATGAGAAAAGCGCTTGTCTAGAGAGTGAGTGCAGGGTACATTTATGAAGTTGGCTTCAAAGTTAACATTATTATCAACACTGGTGACATAGTTCCTTTCTGAGTTTAGCCAGACATGGGAATAGTTGTCTTCCATTTTTCCATTCTCACTTGCCCTTGGTTTGTAGGGCTTGGCATGATGAGTTAGTTCATGTCTCCTAAGATTATCTTTATTATTCTAACATTTTTGAAATGCACAGGTTTCTCTTTAAATAAGAACATGCTTTTTCTGGATGAATAGTTCAATACACTTCATTAAGTTGAAAGATGTTAATGAAGATTCCTGGTGTCCTGGAAGGTCATTTGAAACCCTGGTTTGGAAATGTTCACCTTTTCACCTAAGCAGCTTCCTACGCTACAGTTCAACTTATGGGAACTAGTCTGAGAAGCTTCTTTCCGTGGCTTACATTGTCTTCTCTTACAGACGTGTTTGTTTGCTTCTAGCTTGCCCACACCTGACTAGAAAATATACGTGTTCCCATGCTCCTTCACCAATATCACATGATAGAAATATTCTCCCACACATAATATAAGCTTGTACTGAGGGGCACAAGCTCATTTTCAAAATCAGTCATTTTTTACATTAAAATATAATTACATTATTTCCCCCTTCCATTTTCTTCCTCCAACACCTCCCATGCACCTCCCTGTTTTCTCTCGAATTCATAGCCTTTTTTACTCTAATTGTTCTTATATATTTTTTATTTATATATGTAATCTAGGTTAGAAATATGATCTTATTTGTATAAATATATATTTATATATGATATAGGCTATAGATATAATTCACATGTGAATTATATATTTATACATATAAATTAATGTATATGTGAAATTATATTTATAACCTACTCAGTCTATAGAATATTACTTGCATGTGTAGGAGTTGTTGTTTTAAATGGAAAAAATGTCTTAAATATTATTTTAGAGTGAAAAACTGTAATTGCTTTGTGAGCTCTTCCCTCTTTCATGCTGGGGTCACTGGCTCTCTTGGTCTTGTGCAAGCCGTCTGGGCGCAGTCCCAGCTGCCTTGGCTTCATGTGTGCAGTGGTACTGCCAATAGATACAGTAACAAACTAATTCCTGAATTCTTATCTTTAGCTTCTCAATGATTAATGCCTCTCTCACCCCTCATTGGAGAAACTCCTTTTTTTTTTTTCAGTAGATGGAGATTAAAAAAGAAACACCCACTACTGTTGAAGTTGCAGAAGACAAAAGACTCTAGAGTGATCAACTCTAAATGAGCCATCATCTGTATTACACATCCTCTCCCCAAGGCTCAAGGATCATCGCTGAAGAAGGGGAAAGAGGTATTGTGGTAATCAGGAGTAGGATACCTGTGGAGACATGGTATTTCTGTTTAAGTTTTTGTTTCTTCAGTGCTCCCTCTTTAATCTCTTCCCCTCCCCTTCTTTCTCCATCTCCTATAGGAGCTGAACAACTGTCACTCTTAGGACCACTTATCACATGGAGGGAATGTGTGTGAAAATTCAATCTCAAATTTGTTAAGTTTTGTTTAATTTTCAATTCTCAGAATTTTGAGGATGGGGGGAACAATCAGGAGAAAGGAGAGATAGGTGCTCATTCAGACTGGAAAGTCACACCAAGAAAAAAATACTTCATAAACATTATATGCAGACTTTGTACCTTCTGTATGAGGAAATGGGATCTTTGAATTGCCCAATCTAAAGTCACATAGCTAATAGAAGGACAGATCTGGAATTTGAGCAAAACTTGCAGCAGGAGTAACATGGTACAATTCTTGTGGCTGGGATTAGAAACCAATGTATCCTGAAGATATGATGACCTAGACTTTTGTTGTTCCAACATAAAGAATCTAGTTTGTTTCTGCCTGATTTTATCATAACCTTTGATAGAGTCCTGACATTTAATGTGTGAACTCCATAGTTTCCTCTCTTGTTTTTGGTACAATAATAGTTTTTTTTTTCTTTTTAAATCACACTGTCATCTTATAGCCTGAATAAAGCTGCACTGGGTATCACAGAGTACAAGCATTGCAATTTCAGTATTTTTCCTCTTTCTGAATCCATTTTATGGCATATGAATTATTTCTCAATAATGCTGTTGTTAATAATTGAAGACCCTTAGAGAGTGTAGGGCCTTCTTAGTATGAGAGCTGTTGACCTTGTGTTCCATGATCTTCCTTGTTACCAATTTTCCATCTGTATGTCAGAATACAAGTGGCTCCCACACACCGTTTTCAGTGATGGAATGAATGAGGTTACTTCCAGCCCTGAGTCACTGACAGCTCCATGTTACTCTTCCTCTGGCTTGATTTCTTCCTATATAATAATCAGTGTGTTCCCCCTAAATCATCCATATCTCAGAGAGATATGAACACGGATTCATTTCAGAAAACACTATGGTTTGTGTATATATGCTACCCATATAAGAAAGTAATGAATATTTAATGAAAATCATATCACTGTATAAAGTTAGAGAACAACATATTTTTGGTTTTTCCTCCTGAGACTTATTTACTTATGTTTAATCTATTTTAGATTTTGACAAGGAAGCAAACTTTTCAGGACCTTATGGTTCATGTCTCCAAAGTTTTGAATGTCACAATAATGTCATTTGTTTCTCTTTAGTTGGAAGTTAGAAGCGTGGGTCAGGAAGGAAATCACCATTACAGGAGAGGTGTCAAAGGAACTTAAAGAAGGATCTCTTTTATATCTTTCTCAGAGTTTGTTTTGTTTAGTTTTGTTTTGAGTATGTGTGTGTGTGTGAAAATCATGGATATGGAAGAGGCTATTTACTTCCATAATAATGGATTATTCACACGCATTGTCATGATGATAGTAGAAACCTTAGAATGAAGACATAAACCACTTCTCTAACCACACTTCTTCAGATATTTGGGCTTCATTTTTCTGTTAGGGAGAAGCCACATATTCTTGAAGGCATCCCCCTTACCATTTTCTATTTACTTTACATTAATTGGCTACTCAGCTAAAAATATTGCATGCCTTTGTGAAACTGACTCTCAAAATATGATTTCAGTGTTTTTTTTTTTAAGCAAATCTTAGCCTTTTGCAAATGGAAGAGCTTAGACAGCTTGTTTAGGGTGCTCATCTTTGGTCACATAAGCAAGGCCAGAAAGAGGTAACTGTTCAAATCTAAATCTAAGTCTAAATCTACCATCTAGGTTCTAAAATGCCATCCTGAAGTATGAACACAATTTATGTTTCTAATAGTTACAAGTTGGAATGTTGATCTATCTTGACAGTCTTCTCAGATTTTCTTAGAAGAGTAAGCACACATCATGGAGATATTACCTGGGAGAAAAAGATCATCTGAGGGCACTCAGAACTTGTTTATATATGTTTTTGATGTTGAGAGGAAAGCTAGCCCAAATTCCAAGTCACCCGACCTTACCTTAACTCTCTAGCAGTTAACTTAGCCTATATTAGCCTTGGTTATGGTGTGGCTGTTTCTATTCACTCCTCATTCTCCTCCGTTCTTAGACAGCAAAAGCTCATTTTCTGTCTTCATTGATTTGCCTCTCCTGGATATTTACAAGGAATGGAATCATGTGACATGTCATTCTCTCTGTCATTTGATAATTGTTCCAAGGTTCATAATTTTTATTGCCAAATTCATTTTTTCATCTGTTCATTCAGTGATGTATCTTTGGGGCAGTCTGCCTTTCGGATGAGATAAATAATGCTGCAATGAGAATTTGTGTATAAGAGTTAGGGACTGTATTTTACTACTTTTGAATGTATATATCCAGGATTAGAATCGGAACGTCACCTGACACCTTAATTTCAATACTTTAAGAATTACTTTTTCCCTCTAAACTTGTTAAACACATCTGTGCCCAACTAGAATAGACCAGCATTCTGTTTTCTTCTATCTCACTAATAACTCTTCCAGTGTGTATTATGTTTATTCCAGGCACATTTCTAACTATATAATGGTATCACCTTGTGTTTTTCACTTATTCTTTTTCTAAAGACACAATTGTGTATTACTTGGCCACTTCTATTAATTCTTTGAAGAAATTGTTGATAGCTTTTATCATACATAAAATTTACAAAAACATTCTCCCATTCTGGAGGCTGCCTTTACTATTCCTTGGTGGTGTCCTTTGTGGTACAAAACTTTTAGGTTTGTGTGCAGTCAACTTATTGATGTTTTAGCTTGTCACTTGGGAAAACTCTTGCTTAACCATCATTAGCATTTTCTCTAATGCATTTTTAAATTTTAGTTCTTACATTTATCTCTATGATTTTCTGAATTCAAGTGTGCATGGGAAATAAGGTGGACGTACATTTGATCATATTGTTTACTTACAGACAGTTTCCTGCATCACATTAAAAAAATACTGAATTGTCTTGGCACCTTTATTGAAAAACAATTTACTGTAATGAGTAATTGACTTTTAGACTTTTAATTCTACTCAATTAATTAATATGGATATATTTATGTCAGTACTAAACTAAAATAAGATTAAATTTACATAAACATTTAGTAGTAACTATTGGGCATATAAGTAGTCAATTGCGGAAAATGATAAATTGCTGAAGTCTCTTTGCACTGCCCGATAGAGTAGCTCACTTCCCTGTGATTGCTTCCCTTTAATTAGTTTCATGGTAGGTTCACATTAAACTAATGTATCAATGAAATTCCAAAATAATAAATACTTCTGAACATGAAAAATCACCCAAAAATTGTTTGGTTTGCCCTTTTCTTAGCACTAGAAACTAACTATATTATTCTAAGGGTCCGGCATTGACTGGAATGGAAAAAAGCTAGAAAGTCACTATGTGCAAGAGATCTTCAAAGAAAGCAGTTGCCATAGTAACTGTAGCCTCATGGACTGATAAAATGTATAGCAGCACAAAGAAATTTTTGGATGTGCATCCTTCCCAAGAGAGATTGAACCAATCCAGCTAGGCTATACAAAAGAAATTTTCTTCCTAGGAAAAGTATCTCTTTAATATTTGTGATTTAATTTTTAATATTGGTTTGGAGATGAGTTTTCACAGTAGTTACCCTTTCATAGAGACATTTGGATAAACCACCAGTTGTAAAGTCTAAATATAGTCTGAATACAATTTAAAAGAAGGTAAGTATATGAAATACTGTTTCTACAGGATCATAAATTACTGCCCTTGGCTTTTAGAATAAATTAGCTTCTGTTGCTGCTACTAATTGAATTGGCATTAGGCTCTCTTTCTCTTTTTTCTAATTTGAACTTTCCTTAGAAAATTTCAAATTCATGAGTTTAACCGCAGACAGTTAAAGTACTTTTGCACTAATTAGGTCATCAGTAGCAAGCTTGACTATTTCTGAAGTGTGCCTTCCTCCCCAACCGTTTTCATTTGGAAGAAAGGGTTTCTGTCTTCCCTGGGCAAGCATTCAAAGGCTGGCTTCTCATCAGCAAGTGCCCACCTCTCTCCCATGGCCTTGTGCAGCACAGCGTTATAACTGTTCTGCTGAGAGACACCTTTGTCACTTGCTAAGAGGGAAGCAGGTCAGATGCAAAGCTCCCTGGGATATTTATGCCTCCTGCCTTCCTGCAGTATCTCCTGCAGCCAGAAGGAGTTTTGGACAGGACTTCCTGTGTAGTGTAAACCAAATAAGGATAAAGCCCTGTGATCTGGTTTAGGACATTGATGAAGTAATCACTGCTTTGTCAAAGACAATGACCTTGAAGTAGGCAGGAGAATTATCACACACTGAATCCTCTGCCTTAAAAAAAATTTTGTTTCCCTTTTCTATCCCAGATGATGTATGCTAGAAAATAAGATTTCTGCTTCATAAAATGGATGTATTATCACGTTTCAGCTTCATATTAAGTTTTAATATTATTTCTTAGTTCTATTAGTGTGACTCCCTCATAAGAACTGTAAACTACATGGAGCACTATAGGTTCAAAGTTATTTAAAACAGTAAATGGTAGGATCAGCATTATTTTTCCTATATCATCCCAGAAACAAATCTGGATGATGATTTTATTTTCAGTAACTAATAGAAACAGATGCTGTCATGGGATGATATAATTAAATCATTTTACAGCACTGCAGATGATGATGGCCCATCTCTGTCCCCAACATCTTACTGAAATGAAAAATAAAGCTAGGGGGAACAGGTAGCTTCCTTAAGCATCCAGGAAGAACATTTGCTTTAGCATCCCGCATCAAACCCATCCCCTATCACACCTCAATCTTTGTCTCCTGTGAAAAAAACACATAAAGGAGTTGTGTGCTATATCTTTGTTTTTGCCTCTGCATCATGAGTCTGCAGTCAGGCTTAGATCTACATATTGTGCCCACCAAGCGACTTCTGTGCTTTCCCAGCCTTTATGGAAGTTACGTGGGGGCAGCCAGGTGGTTGGGGAAAGGCTGCAGATGAACTTCAAGGTTTTACAAATGTCTGCCTCTCTTCCCTGCCTAATTTTGGGTTTTGATTATGAATCTTCTGTAACTTTCAATCTGTTGTCAAGATTTCATTTGAGATGCGGTTCAGCAGCATCAGAGTGCTACAGTTCTTTATGTGGCTAAGTAGAGGTAAATTAAGAGTGTCTGCAGTCTCTCCCCAAATTTTTGCAATGACAGGTTTGTGAACAGAACAGAGATTGGATGGAAGCCATCCAGCCCAAAATGCCACAACTTGGAAAGCCAACCTCTCCTCCCAAACAATGCTTCTCATCGTCTTTCTAACTGTCTCTTGAAAGTACAAAGGATAAAATAAAGACCAGTATGTTCATAGCACCAAGAAAAAGAAAATTAGAATTATTTTGCTTTATTTATACAGACAATAATGGAAATAGAAAAGTAGATATCCTTCTTCATCTTTTGCCTCCCAAAGCTGAGGTTCCGAGAGCTTTCTAACCCCTCAGCCATTAACATGGGTGTGGTGTTTTCCCAGACCCTGATCCCCCTCTCTACAATATTTTAAAATGCAGCCAAATATTCTTGCCTCATGTTCAAACTTCACTATTCTCTCTATCTCTGATTTTACCAGATATTTTAAGTATCCTAGCTTACATAAACCATAGTTTTTTCCTAATCAAAAGAGATTTAGCTTTATATTTATAGTGTAGAAAGATGTAAATTCATAAGCATATACTTTGGGCTATCCAGTTTTTATTTGTTGTGACAAAATACCTGAGATAATTAGACATTTTTGAGTATGAATATCAGTATACTAGGTCATTTTGCCATATTTATGCTAGATATCATGGGTGTGTTAGACACACTACATTTCATTAAGGAAAGTGCCCTCATTTAGGACATGGGCACCAACTACTCAGGCATTTGTATGTAATTACGTCTTCAAATGACTGAAGTACCAACCCAACTCCTAAGTATCTCGGTAGGGAAGAGTTAGTACAGTATCAAAAAGATCAAAATTGATCAAAACAGATTAATTTTGGTAAACAATATGCATGCCTATTGCATTTATACTTATAATATTCTTACTATTAGAAATTATTTAAATAATAAATTGGCTGAAAATAACAAATAGATATTAAAAATGAAATCATCAACATGGTATCTTGAATGTGGTATCGTTTATGTACACTTTTTTGTTTTCATTTTACAAAACAAGTTATTCTCCATATTTTATAAACTAGTTTCCATTGTTTAACTTTTTCCCCTACAATTGCACTTTTCTAGCAAATATTTAATATAAATATTGATTATTTAAAGACATTTTAAAAGATAGGGGAGTGTTTGAAATAACAATTGAATGGCAAATATCTTGTTTCATCAGGATTCATAGGAATTTGTCTGGATTAGGAATTAAAATGTTTTAATATTAATGCTCACAAAAGAATAACATTGTATGTATGCACTCTATTATCTACGTGTATGTTATAATGTGTGTACAATATATATCACATAATAATATATGTATAATATATTTAATAAGTAGATAGATGATAGATATCATGAAATACTCTCACTACATAGCTCAAGCTAGCCTCAAACCTATATTATTTTTTGTCTCAAATTCCTGAGTAGTGTCTTTAAACTTTATACCACCACTCTGGTTTTCAATTATATTTGAAACAAATATATAATGCAGCCTTCCCATCAGTAGATATTTGTCTAGTGACTAGAGATTATTGAAATTGCTGTAGAAATATCTAGATTTGGTTTAATATATTTATTTATTTTTGGTGAGTAATAAGATTTTTATGACTTATATTTCATATTCAACAAAAGCTTTTGTTGGGCCTCCTACCCTCAGCTTTCCCTGAGCTCTTGCCTCCATCTTGTGTCCTTTTGTTTTAAGTAGTTCATTTTCTAGTTTCATGTGACATGTGTTCTATTATGTTCATTCCCTTCCCTAAAACCTCATTTTCCCATTTCATGATCCTATTTCTAGTCATATGACCTATACTACCCACTCAGCTTCTTGGTCATAAGAAGAACTGGGTCTTTAATTTTCATATACATAAGCATAGATACCAAATTCATTTTTCAAATAACACATCTGAATGAAGTCATGTTTTTGAAGGTTCACTAAGTGTACTTAAAATTAGAGAAATGTTTTCAAATAAAATATTGGAAAGTCATATTATATCACTAGAGATTGTTTGTTTGTTTGAAAGTCCCACTAATGTAGCTCAGGCTGGTCTGCAACTCATGATCCTCCTGCTTCAGCTTTCTGAGTGCTATGAATACAGGGTATGTCCCACCATGCCAGGACTAAACATAAGGCCTATGTGTGCTAGGCAATTGATGTACCATGAAGTTGCATCCATACAGTTTCATAAAGAGCCTTTAGAGTCCACATTCATTTCTTATTATGATTTTTTAAATGAAGGTGTACAGGTTGAACAGGCATTTGGTTTTGGAAAGTGACAGCTCTCAGAACACTGCTGTTCAAGGGCATAAACTGAAGGTCAGATTGAGCTCTCTGAGGTCTGAGGATGTTTTCCTGGAGCTTGGGCCAGGCACTCAACCAAACAAATACTCGGTGAATGGTAATTCACCCTGAAGTTATTATCTTTTTAATGACTCATTTATATTTAGTACAAATATACTGTAAGACGTGAGTAAGAGAAAAATACAAAGATACTCATGCAAGTATCCACCTATATAATAGGAACAGAGTTTCAAAATCATCCAGTCTACATGTTTGAGGATGTAGCCAGAAAGTCCTGGAGAGAAGCACAGCATGGGCCAAGGAGAGAAAGCTGAGATGTTGCATGGAATCCTGGAGGAGGATAGGCGAGCTACATAGTGCCTTAAAGCCTTCTGTAGGAATCTGACTCAAAATGTTCATCTGAATTTTCAGCTCAGACACAGCATGACATATGTAGTTTGAGGTACTTTAATGGTTCTGTTTCTTAGGAACAGCGATATCATCATGTAAAGCTATGGATGAAGGTGTTCAGATTGACAATCACCCTCTTGAACGCTTATATTTCTGTATTAATTAAACTAAAAAATTGTTAATACTTATCTATGTATCTCAGGTTATTGTCTGTGTAAAGGATAACAATTTTGACCAACAAGACTAGGGATCTTATGGCTTGTCTCCTTTGGATTCGACTTGATCTATTTTTTTCTGGTGTGCTTTTGCATATCAAGGTTAAGTTTATTCCCAAGTACTTCTTGACTATGGTGTTGATATTGTTTGTAATAGAGTTTTCCCATCTACCAACTGCATTCAGCAGAATATATATATATATATATATATACATGCATATATGTATGTATACACACATATATCTATATGTATATACATATGTTTATGTATGCATGCATGATTGTATGTATGGTCTGTGTGTGGTTGTGTGCAAAACAACAATTAAAGAAGACATCATGAATTATAGAGGATTCTGGAGAGAATGGTAGGGATTGAAGCAGAGAGAAGGAGGGATGGAAATCATGAAAAAATAGTATACTCGTATGAAATTTAAAAATTCCTCTTCAAATATGCAATTGTACATAATTAGTCATTAACATGATTGGAAAAGCATAACAAAAGCATTTCTACATAAGCAATTCTGATAGATTTTTTTTCCTTAATTTCCAACTGTGTGAACACACTAGCTCATAATATGGAATGTCCTCATCCGCTCCACTGCCCTGCTATAGTAGAAGTTACTTCAATATTTTTCTCTCAGCACATTTCAACTTTTTGAGAAACCAAAATAGAAAAGTTGGAGAAATAGAGGGCTACCTATGGTTTATCGTGGGACAAGAAGACTATTGTACAGATTATACAACTCCATGTGTGTTTACATTATATATACAGTGAGGAGTAACAATTCTGACCTCATGTGCTGAGTGTTTAAAGTAATAACATATTTGTGAACTATGTCCGCTGACTTAAGAATGCCTCAGAATGATCCATTGATTTTTGTTTCATCTCTCAGAAGAATGAAGCATAGATGGATTTTAATACTTGATAATATTTTGATTTTTAGTGAGCTAACTTCTGATAGTTTATGCATTTGACATAAATATCAGATTCTGTCTTTGAATGGAATTTCACATAGGACTTTGTGGGAAATTTTGCTTTATGTTCTCTGTGTGTTTGTCTGCTTATACCTTTGGTATTCACAGGAATCATTCTCAACAGGAAGAGTTTGATGCTATCGTCTTTATTTGTAAATCTTACAATAATTCAGGCAGCATTAAAATTATTAGACTTGATGATATTTTGTAGCAATGACTTTCAATTAACCTGTGTCAGATATTTGGGAGATTAAAGGTGGATTACAGATTTCTTTTTCACTTATGGGAAAATTCATCCATTTAGATTTGTCTGTTCTCAGGTCAGTTTCAGAAGCTTTTGTAGCATTAGTTCTTTTAAGACTTTTCAAAAGTGTGTGAATGCACCTTCATTTTTATAATTTTCATTTTTCTGTATAGTACAGCTACCTGGGGTTTCTAGTTCTACATGGTCTACATGGATTTCATTTGTTAGTGTTACTGTAAAAATATTCATGATTCATATTTATCTATGGTTATAGCTGTAATGGTGTTGATCCATCTTTTGATATTCTTTGGATTATTGTACTTTTGAGTCAGTTGATTAAATACTCTGTTCTCTCTATCTCTCTCTTAATATTCATTTTATGTGGTCTGTGTGTGTGTGTGTGGTGTGTGTGGTGTGTGTGTGGTGTGTGTGTGTGTGTGTGGTATGTGTGTGTGTGTGTGTGGTGTGTGGTGTGTGGTGTGTGTGTGTGGTTTGTGTGTGTGTGTGTGTGTGTGGTGTGTGTGTGTGTGTGGTGTG